>JAOXXN010000290.1:1799795-1817365 GCA_026770055.1 Myrmophylax atrothorax
GGCTGGTGATCACAGTGGGGTTGGATCAAGGGTTGGACTTGCTGATCTCAGAGGTCTTTTCCAACCCAATCCATTCTATGATTCTATGATTCAATGAAAAGTAGTCGTGTAAATGCCTCTCTCAGCCTAATTCCTGCTTTTCTGCCTGCCCTAGGCTACCACGGGCCCCTGGACCTGTACCCAGAGTTCCACAGGATTGCCACTGACCCCAGCATCCACACCGTGCCAGAGGGCAGGCCAGTCAATGTCTGTGTGGGCAAGGAGTGGCACAGGTTCCCAAGCAGCTTCCTCCTGCCAGACAAGTAAGTGCTTTCCCATCAAAGGTACAACTTGGTGAGATTCACAATGAGGGGCACCTCTCCTGAGCATTCCTGGGAGGGACCTTCAGGGCCTTGTGTTGGCACCAGCACATCCCAACCAAAGCATTGTGAAGTTTGTTGTCAGCCACGAGATCCTGAAGGTCTGTGGGCCAGGCTGCCCACCCTGGGGGTGCAGTGTCCTTGGTTATGCCTTTGGGTCTCTCCACCCAGAATGTGAGTGGCTCCTGTGTTTTCCTGCTGGCTCTCTGCCCCTCTCCTCTGCAGTTGGCAGCTCCAGTTCATCCTGTCAGAATTCAGGGGCCAGTTACCAAAGCCCTTTGCCAAGGGACCGATGGGCACTCGGATCATTCCCTCGGACATGAACGACCAAAACAAGGAGGAGCCATCTCGATATGTAAGGACTCTCTTCTCCCTTATTTCCTTACCTTCCTCTATAATTGAATTAATATAATGCCTGTGATTGGGTCTCCCCATTTGGTTTCCTGGGGGGAAATTACAGAACAAAAATGGTCTCTCTGCAGCACTTGGAAATTTCCCCATTTATGTGAGTGTTTTCTGTTTGCATTTCATCTGCCTATTTAAAGACATAATAATAAAAGAAGCAGAAGGACTAATAATTCCCAGTTATGGCAGTTTTGGGTTTGGTGTGGTGTGTTACTGTGGCCACAGGAAAGTGAACTGAATGATTAGTTTGAAGTCCCCCACAGAAAATACTTTGAAAGTTTGCTCTGTACTTTCATGTCTCTTTAAATACAGAAGGATTCATCAGATTTGCAACTGAGAAGGAGGAACTTAATTTGGAACTCCACTGAAACAACTGCATTTCAGTGGGAATCTGTGAAGATAATGTACACTGGTATTACTGGTTGATACTTTTAATGTCTGTGTTGTGTTACCCAAACAAAACCAGTGCACACTTAGGAGCATTTTAAAATCATTGCCAGCTAACTTCTTTAGAATCATTAACAGCTTAAGCCTTGGAAAGCTTTGGGGTTAAACTCCCTTATTTTGAGGCTCATTATGCAGTTCCTGGAATGGGAAGGAGGCGTGTTCCCACCTGAGAGGAGCTGTCTGCTGCAGTGCATTTAATTTATGAGCTCTTGAGCTGGGGTGTATTTTTAGCACAGACAGCTGGCTGCTGCTCAGCCTGTGACTAATGGAGCAAAACACACTTTTGTTTCATGCCTGTTTCTTAATGTCACCCCACAACTTGGTTATTCCTCATGCAAGCAAAAGGGCCCAGGGCGTTGGAAATGGGAATTTTACAGTTGGGGTTAAAGGTTTTACTTCTGACCTGCTAGTAACACCAAGAGATTGAGATATTTTCTCAGGTTTAGTGAGTTTATGAGTGCAAACACACCCAAATTTAAAAAAAATACAGAAGAAAAAGTATCAAGCACTGGGAAGGACTGTGATAGTGAATAAATCTCAATAGCACAAGTCTGTTGGTCATTTAATGGGGAGAAAACAAATGGTTCAAGAGGATTATCTGAGCCATGGAGCTTCAAACCAATTAATGGCTAAAGACATGGGAGTGATCTCACTGTTTCAGGTGCAGGTATCTGTTACTGCTCTGCTTGAAAATGGAAGAGTAAATCTCAGTGTTTCTGTTGCTATGAGACACTGGGGAGAAGAGTGATTTGATCTTGTTTTGCAGTTCTTCCTTCCTTAATCACGTTGAGCAGCACTTGCCTTGCACTTGTCCTGCTGGGGAGATGCAGGACTCTGAAACTGCTAAGAAAGAGATAAGGAGTATTATTTCTTACCAAGATGTATCCAGGCAGGAACAGCAGACCAGGCCTAAAAGCTGAAGCTGTTAACAACAACTGACTTCAGAGGTGGAGTTTGGTTTTTTGACCACCTTCTTCTCACTTGTAACACCACCCAGACCCCGGTGAGAGATGTGTGGCAGCAGCAGCAGCAGCAGCACAGCAGCAGCTGTGCCCTGAGCTCCAGCTCTGGGCTCTGCCCACTTCTGTTAGTCAGGATGGGACCAAATTTAGCTCCCCACCACTTAGCAGAGCAGTTGCATCGAATAAAGAAAGAGTGGGAGGAGGAAGGGGAAAGGAGAACTGAGGAGGATAGGATGTAATTTAGAAATCCCTCACAGCTTTATTCACTGAGGATCATTTCTTGCTGCAGGGAAGCATTTTGAGTTCTGCACATCACCAAAGTCTTGTGTAAACCCCCAAATCAATGCACAGGTGCTGTGTTGGCCTTCTGACCAGTATCTTTGGCTTCCCTGGAACTTGTGAGGATGCTCTGTGCTCTGCTTGGAATGGTGCAAGGCAAGTCTGCCTTTCACCTGGCATTTGAAGTGCCAGCCCTTCTAGGGGAGAGTTTAGCCTGTGAGATTAGTCTCAGTGCTTGAGGCAGTAACTTGTCTTCCTCTGAATGATTCTACATCACTTACAGAAAAACTTGGTTAGTGGTTTGGGAGTCTTTTTGCTAATGAGCCAGAACCTCTCCCAGGGCCTGGAATGTTCTTCTCACACAGTGCAAGAAGTGGATTCAACATTCTCCTCAGCTGAGTTTCCCGTGGTGTAATTTCATTTGCCACTGAGTTGTGATGCCACAGAGCCATCTGGCATCCACCTAATTAAATTGTTTGCAGCCTGAGTCGTTGCATTAAATCCCAGAGGTGCTTCAGAACAGTGATTTCAAGCATGTCCAGGGAAGTTTGCAGTAAAATTTTGTGGGAGAGCAAGCTGAAATGTGAGATCCCTCAAGGAAGAGTTTGAGGGGGTAAGACACAGTCATGCTGCATTCCCAGCAGGAAGGAGGAGGTTTCCTGACAGGAGTGTCCTGAGGCCACTGCCCACAGCCCATTTCCCTGGGAGGTCACTCACATCATCCACTTCTCTGACGTGGCTTTCTCGAGTCCATTTGCTGAACTTGGGAGGGAGGCACCAATTATTGTGGTCAGGGCAGAGCAGGTTCTGCATCAGAGGCAGCTGCTGAAGGCCTGGCTGTGCTGATACCCAGTCTGAGAGGTGCACTGTGGTGTCCCTGCAGGGCAGGTTATTCATGCACAAACCCCACCATAATTTGTGCCAGACATCAAACTGCTCCACCAGAGCTCCTCACTGTCCTGTGCTTCTGCTGAAGGCCTGCCTGGCATGATGGCAAGGCTGCAACACCCAAATACCCCCAAAGTTAACAGGTTGTGGGGCTTGTGAGACCCATCCTGCTCTGTGTGTGTTCAGGTGTTGGTCTGTGTGCAGCCAGACGTGCTGGTATTGTGTGCAGTGATTGCAAAAGCACTGCCCAAGAAGGCGTGGAAAATCAGGTGAGGGAAGGATTTCCTTGGCACAAGGTTGTCAGATAGGCATGAACTTGGGAAAGGATTCAGTGCAGACATCAGGAAACATTTCTAACCATAAAGACAGCAAAGTGTTTTGCCTGGGGAGCTTGTGGAGTCAGCATTGTGCAAAGCCTTTAACAGCTAATTAGACAACCACTAAGAAAAGCATCAACAGAATTGGTTCTGCCACCTCCAATTCCCCTCTGGGACTTGACAGTTCCCCACAGGAGGAGCTGGCAGTGGTCCTGCCTCAGAGAGGGGCCCAAGGATGCCCCTCCTGTGGCAAAGCAGTAGTGGCAGCTTGTGTTCCCCCATAAAGGTTCTGCCTGAAAACATTCTAAGTAGGTTACCACGTGTCCTGCAGGAAGCATTTCCCCTCTTGCTGGAAATTTAACTCTCTTCCCATTGCTAAGTAACAGCCTGCACAAATAAACACATAGAGCCAGAAACCTACAGGAAATAAAGCACAAGGATGTCTTTCTTTCTGCAGATTGACATTTCCAAATGCCACTATTTGGTGGATTTGGATACAGCAACTGAGACCCCAAGGGAGCCAAGGTATTCCTCCAACAAAGAAGAGTGGATAACCATTGCCTACAAGCCATTCCTTGATGCTTCCAGGTATGCTCTCCACGTTTGGGATAAGATATCACAGTATCTGCCTGCAAAGGGAGCTGTGTACAGAGAGCAAAGAGGTTGACAAATACCAACTTGAAATCCAGTTTCCAGTATAAGGGCAGCTTGCTGGGCACAGTGGAACCCTTGTCAAACTTGTGCTTGCAATATTTATGACACAAGTTGCTTCAGAGGGTGAAACTAGCTGGGGAGGGTGGTGAGCAGGATTATTTTTAAAAAGAATCCTCCCTGTTGCACTTCTTGCTGAAGCAATATTTTCTGGTTTGCTTTCCAAAGAAGTGAGGTGGGTGTCATCTCCTCCCAACAGACCTTTCAATCTGCTGTCTTGTTTCAGCCAAGTTCAAGACAGGTAGAAGTCAGTCTCAGAGGGCATGAGCTCTTACAGGTTATATGAGAGCTGGCAGTCAACAGTCACACCTTTCTCAGAAAATCCATGGAAGAGATTCCTGTTGGAATCTGTCCTTCAGCAGTTGTGCTGCTCCCTGAACAGCTTGTGTGTCTGACCAGCAGTTCCTGTAGGAGCACAGCTTGGGTTTGCTCTCCTCCAGCCCAACAGGGAGTGCAGTCAGGGTTGGCAGACTGGGAGTGTTGCGAATACACTCCTGCAAGTACAGGAACCCTCAGCTGTAAGGATTGGTTATTCAGCCATTCGTGCAGTTGTCACACCAGGCCAGAGGGGCTGACTGGAAAGGTCTCTGTAAAACCCTCCCCCAGAGTTCAGTGCCCTCCTGTTTTCTGTGTGAGACCTTTTTACTTCCTAGTGCAAGGCCCCTCCAGGGAGTGGGGCTGGTAAAGGAGCTGAACAGTGAGAAGGAGTGATAATGATAGAGCAGCTCCCAGCAGAGCTCGGATGTTCCCAGCTTGCTGACACAGACAAGTTTCCTTGGCACGGCCTTTCCTGAACTGTTTTCCAAGAGACCTGCTGTCACATTTGGGCAGGGCTTTAGGAGGGGAGAATGAGGTGGCCAATGAGTCTTATTAGTGAGCAAAGAGAAGCATCTGCATAAGTTTAGCAAAGGACTCCTTGTGCAGAGTGTATGTCCTTAAATGTGCTTTTCTGCTTTGAAGACACAGCTGTGTGTTTTTTAAGCTGGTTTATCTTGCTGTTCTCTGCTGAACAACCAGGCTTTGATTGGTTGGACCTGATCTAAAGTCCTTTGAAGTCAGTCAGGTCCGGATGAGCCTCTCAGACCCTTCTTCTGGGGGAAACGCTGGCAAAGTGCTTCCTGCCAGACAGAGGCTGGAACCTTCTTCCCAGGCTTGGCACTGAGAACCTGTGCAGTCATTTTGATTTGATATATGATAGTGAGTGCTGCATTTAGCTCATCCAAACTCCAGCCAGATCCCAGGCACTGTGTTTCTGGCTGGCTAAGGATCTCTGCAAGCCTGCAGCCAAACTCCAGTAGCCCACTCAGTTCTGTGTGTGGCCCTTCCTCTTGGCTCCTGAAGGGGCAGTGCATGTGGCTGTTACTACTGCAAGTAATGCCTTGGCTTGTTGTAGCAAAGCAGCATCTCCTGGAGCAGCAGCTTGTTGTGAGGAGCTGAGAGTCACAGAGAGATCCTGAGGCTTCAGAACTCTGAGCCTGCTGAGGATGAGATGGAAAAGGATGAGATGGGAAAGGCAGAACATGGGAGGTGGGAAATGGGAGCACCTGCCTTCCTGAGCAGGCACAGATGATCTAAAGGTGATGGGGAGCACTCTGGATGCTGTGCCCTCCCTAAGAAAAGAGGCTGGGACAGGAGAGGGTTTGCAGAGCAAGTCCCAGGAGGAGGTGAGGAGATGGGGCAGCCCCATCCTCAGCCCTGCCCGTGTCAGCCTCCCCTGCTCCCATCCCTTGATTCCCCAGGCTGTTCCCTGTCAGCAGGGCACAGCTGGAGCAGAGGTGGTGCCCTCAGCAGTGGAGGAGGCCACGTTGCCATGGCATCAGGGCTGATTCCATCCCTGCTGTTCCCATCTCTGAGCTCTGGCCCTTCAGCAGTGGGGCAGCTCCAGTGCACAGGGCTGGGAAGGACTGGAGGGGCCTGGGCTTACCCAGGGGGTATCACTGGTGCAGAGGGATGAGAGAACCAGTAAATCTCCCCATCTTGTCTCCCTGAATCTGCTCCCCCTGAGGAGGAACAGCAAGGCAGGAACCATGGGGGTATCACTGATACTGAGGGATGAGAGAACCAGTAAATCTCCCCATCTTGTCTCCCTGAATCTGCTCCCCCTGAGGAGGAGGAGCAAGGCAGGAACCATGGGGATATCACTGATACTGAGGGGTGAGAGAACCAGTAAATCTCCCCATCTTGTCTCCCTGAATCTGCTCCCCCTGAGGAGGAACGGCAAGGCAGGAACCATGACCTGCCCAGCACGGGCACAGCTTCCCAGGACAGCCCATGGTCCAGTGAAAAGCAGGAAGAACAAACCAACAAACCCCATCAGGCCTCTCCCCACCCTAAACCCAAACTCCAGCTCTTGTGCTTTGAAAATCAATGACCCCAGCAGCTCAGTTCACTCCTGCTGAACTGTAGGCTGCTGGGACTCTCCGAGTCTCACATTGACGTCAGCAAGTGCAAATGTAAATCTCAGCTGGCTCTGATAAATGGTGCTGCTAATTGAATTAGAGAGCACTCCAAGCCACCAGCTAATTATGCTCCTCAGGAAGCTGCTTTGCCAAGGTCCATTTAATTCTATATTGGCTGAGCACTCTGAATCTGGCACAGAAAAGGGGAAATATATTACAGCTCCCCACTGAGGAGCACATATTTTCCAGCTCTTTAGGCTGAGCCTTCTGCTTGCTCCAAACACTTGGGTTTTCCATCAAAAAAGAGAAATTCCTTAGTGCAAAATTAATGATTGGGTCACCTTGTTGGAGCATATCATTACCCTGGTGTGGTAGGAGACTCTCTCATTCCCTCTGTGTTACTTGAGTTGTTCTCCCTACTTGTGTTTTCTGAAAGGAGCTAAATTACCTCTTAGGTGCACCTTGATGCAAAGTTTAACACCTTGAGGGAGGGCAAAGGTTGCTGGGTTTGCAGAGAGCTTTGATCCTGAGCTCCTCCCTGTGTGTGCCAGTGCCTGGGAGGCTCTGGGTCCTGCCCCTGTGGCAGAGGTTCAGCCTCCTCCTGCTTCTTCCTCCTGCCATTCCCTTCTTTCTCCTTCCTGCTCCTGCTCCTGCCTGAATTCTGCTGGCCCTGGGCTGGGAAGTTCAGGGTACCAAGTTCAGGTGGGGAGAGTCTCCCACCACTGCTGCTGTTCCATGTCAGGCTGTGAATTTGGGAGTGGGGGCTGGAGCATCTTCACTTGGTATTTGCCTCCCTCCCAAAACAGCCTCCTCTGGCACTGCCAGAACAGGAATGTTGAGTTGCTGTCCCTGAAGTCCAGCAGGGCATTGGCAGAAATGGCTCAGCACCAACCTGGGCTCACTGGTGACTGAGCACCTCTGTCTCAGCTGGGAGCTGCTTTGGGTGTGCAGCAGCTGCTCCTTTAGGATCCAAAAACCTGGAGAATCAGTCCCCTGGAGTGGCTGTGGCCTTGCTCTTGCTGCCTGGGACCTGATTAAGGCTGCACACACAGTCTCTGGGGGACAAATTTAGAAGCAAATGCAAATAGAACATTATATATATTGCCTGTCATCTGTCATCCCAGCCCCTTCCATGTGCCATCTGCTGTCTGAGGTTGCTGAGCCTGACAAAGTGAGGTGACAGGAGGTGAAGTTCCCTGGCTGAATTTAAAGCTCTGTCATGACTTCCTGAGCTGTGGGAGCATCAGCAGCCCTGAGAGACCCAAAGCAGAGAGAGCAGCCTCGTGCTTGTGTCCACCCTGAGCCTCCTCCAGGGAGGACATTGCTGCTGGACAAACCTGCCCTTAGAGCTGTGGGGCAGCCCTGTTGGTGCTGCCACTTACCCTGCCCCACCCAGGGTTCATGGGCTTTTGGGGAGATGTGATTCTCACAGCACATAAATGTTGTTTTTAAGAGGCCTCTTTCATTTTCTGATGTGTTTTTTTAACCTGTGTGCTTAGACTGGGTAATTTGAACTCATGTAAACTATCCATAAATGTTTCAGTGAAGACTTTGTTCTGCTTTCTTTCTTCTGCTGTGGCACTGGCAGCCAGACCTTGGTTCCTGGTGGGAACCAAGGAGTGCTTGCAAACTGTTGGATTCATCCATTATTTCACCTTGAGCTTCCCTTTTGGGGTCTCCTGGGGCTAAAGGGGGTTTCCAGCTCTCCATTCCTGGCTTGTTTTGGGGAGGAGCTCAGGAATGCAGGTGTTTTAAACCCCAGGTCACTGCCCTGTGACTTGTCATCAGTGCCTTGGCCTTGAGCGTGACATCCTCTGGTGGGAAGAGCACAGATCTTCCTTTCTGCTCATCTTTTCTTCATTTCCCACCCTCAGTATTTTGGCCCATCAGTCATTCCTTTTTGATCTTTTTACCAACAGTACTTTCTCCTCCCATTTCACTGCTGATACAAACCCTGCAACAGTGAACACTGACATCAAAACCACAACTATTTGCTGGCTGAGCTGCCAGCAAAGTTAAGAGCTTGTGGAGAGCTTTTATTGCCCAGAGTGGTTGTTTCAGGCACACTCAGGATGGTTACACTTATTTAGGAAGTGATTTTTGCTACTGCAGCTCATGGAACATCCTCCTGTTCTAGAAAGCAAGAATTCTGAACATGTGCCATAAAGAGCATGTGAGCACAACCACGTGAGCAGCACTGGGCCTGTGTTTGAAAATACCAACAAATAAAGATATAGGGAGTGTTTCCCACTAAAGAAGAGGAAGTACAGCCAGGATAAACACTTAGTTCTGTTGCTCCAGCAATCAGCAAGCTGCTGCTTTGCCTTATTCTTGTTTTAAACAGCATCCCAAGCAGCTTGAGCACTGTTGCTTTTTGTTCTTTCTTGTCCTTTGCTGAAGTGAATCCCCCCATTCCCAGAGAGCAGCAGTGGTGGTTGTCAGGCTCAGAGCAGGAGCTGCCACAACACCAGCAGTGACATGATGTTCATCAGCCACAAGAGATGGAGGAGGAAAATCAAACCCTTGTTTTCAAAGGGATGTCTTTTGCTTCTCCTGACTGCAGGGAGGGCTGACCTCCAGTTTCCAGGAGCAGGGAAATGACAGCTGCAAGAAGTGTTCCCTTTTCAGAGTACACCAAAATTACCATCTCCTGCCTAGTTATTTGCTGCTCAGAGGCTCTGCTTTGAACATGATCCCGATTCCAGCACCTCAGGAATTCACAGAGAGCCACCATTGCCAGGGATTCTTTTGTTTGGGAACTTTGCTGGGTGCTTTACAATTTGTAAAGGGCCTGAATATTATCCCTGAGCTTTTTGTTCTTCCAAGTGAAGCATTTTTATGTCCCTGAGCACTTGGCAGAGAGCAGGTTTGCAAGATGATGGATGTTGAAAGAAGGTAAAATACCACAGTTAGAAGGAAGAATTACAAATTGTAGGAATTCAGCCTTGCTCAGTCTCTCTGAGGGTAGACAGTGCTTTGTGCCTCAGTGTCCCTTCTCCAGTGTGGGAGGAATAATGCTTTGTGTGTCTAAAGAGGGGCCATTTCCACTGAGAAATGCCTTGCTTGGTGCTTGTGTGGCACCTTCTGGAACAGGACCTTGATCTTTGGGATCAGCTTGTTGGAAAACTGTCAAACCCTTGATGGATACAAGTCTAACTCCATCCATGTAAAGCTCTCCAGGGCTCTGCCAGTGCCAGGAGGGATCACCAGGCTTGTCTTGGATGGTCTGTAATCCCAAGGTGCAGGAGCTTCCTGTTCTCAGCTGGGTCCCAGCAGGGCTGTCTCAGAACCTTGGGAGCCTCCAGGGAGATGCAGCTCACAGTGGCAGTTCCTGCCATTGTTCTTTGGCCTGCATTTTTGAAAGATACCCAGTGCTGCCTTACAGCAGACAAACAAAACACAATTCATCCTTCCCCTGAAAAAGTGACTGGAATTGGATGTGCAGAACCTTGGCTGTGCTACCAGCAGAGCTGTGTGGGTTGCCCTGACCTGGGGCTGTGGCCATCCCTGGCCACCCAGCAGGTCACATTTGGGTGCTCCTGCTGCTTTTCCCAGCTTTTTGTGCATGGAGTTTGGCTTGTGTCTGTCGAGGGCTGACAGTTCTCCAACAAGTTGATTTTTTAAAGCCATAAAGAGAGAAGGTGCAGTGCTGAGGAGGCAAAACCTGTTTCAGTAAGTTGGTCAAGTTTTTGAAGCTTTTCGAGGTTCAGTGCTGCTGCTGAAGGGCATTTCATTTGTCCACTTCCCATTCAAACCTGGGTTTTACTCTTAGATCACTCACTGAGAGGGAGCTCACACATTCAGAATGTGCTCAGCCAGCACAGCTCCAGCAATTAGCAGCCAAATAAAAGGGACTAATTTCATGCAGCCATTAAAGCCTCCATGCTCGAGTGCTCCATGGGGCCAATTGTTGGAAGTGCTGGGAGCTGCCAGCCCTGGCAGGGCATGGAGTGAGAGCTGGCAGCCTGCAGCACCCTGCCCTGTGGGCTCTGGAGTGCTCCATCCCTCTTTAATTCAATACCCTCAGCAGAAGGTCAGCACAAAACCTCCAAATGCCAGTGCCCAGCAAAGCCTCTGCCTGCTCCTCAGCCTGGTGTGGGGGATTGGCAGCCAGAAGGATGGCATGGGAAAGGGGAGAATGCCAGGTTGTGTCAGGGCAGGGTCAGGTGGGATTTCAGGGACAGGCTCTTCCCCCAGAGGGTGGTGGGCACTGCCCAGGCTCCCCAGGGCAGTGGGCACAGCCCCAAGGCTGCCAGAGATCCAGGAGGGTTTGGATGATTCTCTGGGGAACAGAATGTGACTCTTGGGGATGGGCCTGTGCAGGGCCAGGGGTTGGGCTGGTGGTCCTTGTGGGTCCCTCCCAACCAGCATTGTGTGAAACGCAGCCTTTCACCTTCACAGAGTGCCCTGGGCACAGGAACTGCCAATCTGTGTGCCCCCAAAGGCCCACTGGCTGCTTTTTGGATATTGCTATCTACAATCTAAGTTTCTGTCAATAATTACAACACCTTCTCTCGCCCTTTAGTCCTGCTGGAGGGGACAGTGGGTGGTGGAAGAACAGGCCAGGCTGCTGCTCTGATACCAGAGGTGGTGGCAAAACCATCCAACCAGGAGAAAATTGGGCCTTTAAGACTGACTTTGTCCTTCCTTCCCTCAGGTCCTCGAGGCTGCTGCGGGCGTTCTACGTCCCCCTCCTGTCCGAGCAGTACACCTGCTATGCCAACTACACCATCCTGAAACCCAGGAGGGCCAGGCAGGCCAGGAAGAGAATGGGGGGCTAGAACACACCTGGGCAACCAAACCAAACCAAAAGCATCTGCTGGCACTCTTGGACAGCTGCCTAAGCCATCTCCAGTTCCTTTTTGAAGGGCTGTGCTTGGGAGAGCTCTCTACAGAAGACCTGCCACGAGGTGGTGGTTTGGCTCTGCAGCTCCAGCTGTGAGGAAGGTGCATCATCTGCTCTCAGTTCTCAGTGTCAGGTCTCTGCCAGGTTGGTAAGAAGCCATTTGAAATCCAGGCTCCAGGATGTGTTTTCCCTGCTGCTCCCTGGGTTACACTGGAGAAGAGAGAAATGGAAAATAAAAAGGAATGACAGGTTGCAGTGTGGCACTGGGAAAATCTCTTTCTCTGTCCTGCCCACCCCTCCACTATCCTCTGCTCCAGTAGTGGTTTCTCTCACCCAGGGAGTACTTTCAGGTAACAATGGTTAGGAATTTTCCTTTTTCTTGAAAGAAAATGGTGGCAAAGAGGACAAGACCTGAGTGACAATTCACTGAAGTGCACTGAGTCTCAAGGAATGAAGGATCATGCACCACAGAGAAACAGCCTGAAGTTGCTCTGTCCAGGAGACACTTCCAAGCATAAACCTGTGCTTTTGGGAGAAAAAAACCTCCAAACTTAGGAACTAAGACAATTATCTATTTAATGGCATCCAAGTGTTTGTGTTATCTGTGAAACCAAGTGTTTGTTTGCTATTTATAGTAATTTTTTCAAGATACCTGTGACATCCTTTGAATTCTACACTCCAGCATCTTAAAAAGTCTGGAATCATCCAGAGAGGAGAAGGATTAATCTATTTTTTTTTTTATTTTTGCAGTTCTGTTTCCCAGAATAGCCAGTATGTGTTACATGGGTCCAATGTGCTTCAGAGCAGAGCTGTGCTTATTATATCTCCATTTTTAAACATGCAGCATCATAGCTGGATGAAGGGATGTTGTGTTCACTCAGATCCATGGAATTTTTGGGGATGGGATGGCCTGAGAGGGAGTTCTGCCCAAGCTCCATGCCCCACTTTGTGGTTAGATTGGGGTGTGTGTGTTTGCAATGCCAGGGCAGGTGGATCAGGGAGCAGATTTGGGAGCTATTGGGATCCAAACAGACAAGCAGGAGCCTCTGAGGACACCTGTGATGGTCCAGGAGCAGAATGCAGGGCTGGGGGCAGGAACAGGCTGTCATCCAACATGGCCCTGCTGGGGCAAAGCAGGAGGAGCTGGACAAGGAGCAGGGCCTGGGCTCAGTGCTAAGAGCAACTTCAGAAACACAGGGGGAGGTTCTGAATCCCCTCCCAGCTCTGCCCCTCAGGGGAGTTTACCCAGGACTCACAGTGCCACTCAGTCAAAACTCTTGCCCTGCTTGTTGCCTCTTCCCTTGCTAATCCCTGACCTTAAATCAAATAAAGAAACAAATGCAGTTGAAGAACTGATTGCACCTCTCTCTGGTGCTGTTTGTGTCACTGTTCCATGTTGTCATGGCCCATAACCACATGTTGAATGTGAAAAGACAATGCAGTAAATACCCATTTTCAATGTCTATGGCTGCTCCACTTTCCAGTTTGATTCCTGTTCTGGAGTGGTGGTGAAGACCTGATAACTGGGAAATAATTAGGAGTTATCAGTGCTTTCCAGAGGGATACAGCAAATATTTGGGTCCTGGTAATAAACAGAGGCAATCCCTCAATCCCAGCTGAGATCACTGAGAGCGAGAAGGTGAAGTTGCTGCTGCTGGTGTTTCTACCATAAGAACTGAGCCCCAGGTGAGGTTTCTGATGGGAAATGCTCAGGGTTCCCTCATCTTTTCATCAACAAGATCAGTAGGAAATGAAAACACCTGGGGGAGTGGGAGCCTGAGGAAGACCCTGCAAGCACTGCCCACCTGCCTCAGGTTTGCCTGGGGGAAGCTCTTGTTTATTGAAGGCAGATATGGATGTGAAGAGTTTTGTGCCAAAAGGTGGAGCTGCATCCAAAACAAAGCATTTTTAAAGGCATTTTGTAGTTTGCTGTTTTGGGGTTTGTTCACAAGCTTGAGGGAGGGCCTTCCCTTTTGATTTTTTTTTTTGTCTTTTCTTTTTGCTTTGACCCTGATTAAAGCAAGTGTGTGATCTCATTGTGAGGAGGCAGGTTTGGGATGGTGATTTATGATCTCCATTAAAAAATCAGGTCCTGTGGTCTGTGAGCTTGGGGGTGAAGGGTCAAACCAGAGCTTGCTGCTCTGCCTCTGCTGCATTCCCTGCCTGGAGCTGCCTCAGGCAGGGGGGGCTGTTGGGGCCAAACCTGTTGGGACATCAGGATTGTGCAGGAAATCCACTTTGTCTCCTTCTGCCTTCAGAGAAAAGGCTCTTTGTATTCTTCTGGCTGGTTCTGGAAGGGAAGGTATTGAGGTTCTGCAGTGCTGCTGTGACTGCCCCAGCACTGGCAGGGGCTGGGGTTGGACAGAGCCTTGTGGTCCTGCTGGGGCTCAGTCAGGTGTTTGGATGAAGCTGAGAGATGGGCCAGGACACTGAGAGTTGGTCAGAAAATACACAGGGCTGGCAGTATTGCTCACTCCCTCCCTGCTGGCAGGACTATTCCACCTTCAGACTGAGGTTGGCCAAGTGCTGCTCTGAAGTGCTGGACCTCCCCTTGTCTGAGCTCATCCAGGAGGGAGCACAAGGTGGAGAGTCCCTGAGGAAGAGTCAGCAGTGAGCCAGACTGACCCTTTCAGAGCAGGCTGAGGGAAGGCACCATTCCCACACACTTACTCCTTCCCTGCTTGCTCTGACCTCCTCTGGTGTCCAGGAGTCCCTGTGACATTGTTGTAGCATTTATCCTGCCTGGAGTGAGCACAGGAATTCTCTGGGCTGTCTCCTCTGCCCTGTGTTGAAAGGGAGGCACTGCCAGTGAAGGGCAGGGTGGGGAGCTGGCACTGCAGCCCTTCTGCCTCAGAACATGCTGTCCAGGTGCTGCCCAGCCCAGCCCTGTTCTCTCCCTTGCACTGAGAGGACACTGTTTTGACCTTTCCTGTTTTCAGTCCTCCCCTCTGGCTTGGCTGGGGAAGCTGCACTTGCAACACGTTGTTGGATCTGAGTCAGCAACAGCCAAGCCCGGGGTTTGTGGTGGGTTCATGAGCAGTTGCCCATCCTGCTGGGTCTGTTTGACACCAGTGGCCAAGGCAGGGTAGTGACAATGTGCAGACCTGGGGTTTCACCTTGGTTTGGGGGCAGGTGCCCTCCCACATCCATCCAGGCTCTTTGGCTTCTTCCTTCCCAGCTTCTGGGGAATGTGCTCTTGGGACAGGCAGGAGCTTTCCAGCAGCTTTGTGCAATCCTGGCTGAATCACACAACACACAAGCCCAAACCCTATTATTAGACTTTGGAAACTGCTGCCTTAGAGACAGGTTTGCTTATAAATATCCATTATTTTCTCTCTGACTCTTCACTAGGGAAGCTGGTGAGGGAAAGGGATCTCTCCTCCAGAATCTGCCTGCCCCTGCTGTGGTTGCTTCTTCCCACCTGAGCTCATCCTCCTCTCTCTTCCAGCCTCCCAAGTCCTAGTTATGGGAATGGGGCATCCTCTCCAATGTCAGCAGGGTGGGAAATGCCAGATATTTTGGAGCAGGATGGGAAAACACAAGTAATAACCACCTGGTCTTGCCATGGTGTGTGGGTGCAAACCAGCTTTGTGGCTCAGGCAGAACTGCTGGGTCCAGTTCCCTGCCCAGCTCCAGCCCCTGCCTGACTGAGAAAGCCCCAGTGCCTCATGGAACAGGGGGGGCAGCTCTGCCTTCCCTGCCTTGTTCCAGGAGGGCCATATGGCTCCCCAAAATTGTGTCAGTGGCGATGCCAATTCCTGCAGGTTTGCAGGAGGCCCCTGGGAACACATCTGGCCTGGCAGAAGTGCTGTCTCATCCAAGGCTGTTGGCTTTCCCATCCCAAGGGAGCAGCAGCCTTCTCCCCATCCCAAATCTCCCCAGCACTGGCTGCCCTGGCCCCCCCACTGCCTCCCTCTCTGCCTCTTGCAGCTCTTTGCCAGCAGTGCTGCAGCTTTGGCATCCCTTGCAGAGCTGGTTTCTATTTTGTGCACTCAGTAGTTGCTCCAGGGACTTGGGTGCAGCTTTTGGTCAGAACTCAGGGCTCTTGTTCTTACCTGCACTTACTAGACAATGCTCTGCTGCACAGAAAAGCCAAAAAGCTGCTCAGAACCCCCCTGTCCTCCTCTGTATAAACTGGGGCAGGCACTGAATAGCCAGGACATGGAGAAGGGATAAATGGGGTGGGGTTTAATGATTAAGGGCTGTCCAGCTCCCTTCTAACAGATGTTGCTGTCAGAGGTGTGAGAAGGGCTGATTTCCCATTCTCTCTCCAGGTGACAGCCCAGAACTGTGGCCTGAGCAGCCCCACTGGGTACCAGGCAGAGACTGAGAGCTCCCAGGAGGGAGGGGAGAATGCAGGGCCACCACCCTCTGCCTCAGGCTTGCTGCTGAGCTCCAAGGAGTGGCAGAGGCAAAGACTGTGTGGATGGAGCATTAGGAAGAAGTGTTTATAGTGAGGGTGGCAGGAGACACAGAGACTGTAGAGGAGATGTGAGAGGACAGGAGGTGGAACCACATGGAAGCAGAGCTGTGCTTGTGTGAAGAAATTGTGTTGGCTGAGGCATGTGAGGGAAAGATTTGGAGCACTTGGTCCTGCAGAAAACATTTCTCAGCTTCCATCATTCCCTCTCAGCGTCCAAGCATTTTTGTGATCCTTCAGCTTCTCTTCAGCATCCCCTGCAGGGTGGTGGGCAGTGGTGGCAGCTCTGCCAGGTGAGGACACGCTCTGAAGCCCCTGTGCCTCCTCTCCAGCCCCAAAGCACCGGGACCCTGATGGGAATTGGGCGAGTTCAACCTCGCTCGGGCTGGGAAAGCTTCTCCAGCCGCTCCCTCAGGCTCCCGGGAGAGGGCATCGTGCTCCAGGAGAGCCGGGAGGAGACGCGGTCCTTGGGGATGAGAGTCCTGGGGATGGAGGGAGGAGCTGGGGCTTTGGCTCCAGGCGAGATGCTGCGTTTCAGGGCTGCGCCTTGTCCCCTCCTCAGTGCCCCGGGGGGGTGGCGAGCTGAGGGGATGCTGATGTTGTCCCTCCCCACAGCCGCCATCCCCATCCCCTGGGGCTCTGGGGGCAGTGGAGCTCCAGCTGAGGTGCTTCAGGTGGCTCTGGAGCTGCCAGACCTGAGGGAGAGGAGGCACCAGCCCCTTGGAGAGGGTGCAGAGAGTGCCCAGAGCTCAGAGGGGGCACATCCCTCCCTGGGTGTCCCTGGGGGAGTCTCCACCAGTGATGGACTCCAGCTTTCCAGGAGCTCCTTATTTCAACAGCTTCCCTAAAGGTCTTGTGCTGGTCCTGTCTGTGACCTGTCTCAGGTTGAAATACAGGTAACTTTGTGTGTGTCTGAGCATCCTCAGCTCTCCTGGTCCATCACAGCAAAGCATTTCTGGCCTCAGTGAGGACTCTGCTGGTGGTCCCTTTGCTTCTGTGCACCAGAAATGAGAAGCTGAACCAGGACCTTCTGTCAAAGCAAGTCCCCCTCCCATTGCTAAAGCTTTCCTGCCTAATTGGGATTATTTCTGGATCTTATTTTCTCAAGAGAAAAATTATTGACAGATAATCCATGTCTGTGAGGAAAACTAGTGGTTAATTACTTCCTCCCCATTAGGCTCCCTGGCCTCTGTCTTGCAGAGTTTGCTAACAAACACATTGTCTTCCTGGCAGTCCAAAGTAAATAGTTGTGCTCATGTGGGAGCTGGTGTGGACTCCAAGGCTGTACTTGTCCTTCCCAGCAGTGACAGGCCTGGAGATGGGAATCATTGTGAAGGATTAGGTGCAATCCTCATTCACAGGACAGGGGGCACTGCCCCGAGGCTGCCAGAGCTCCAGGAGTGTTTGGATGATGCTCTGGGGCACAGGGGGTGACTCTTGGGGATGGGCCTGTGCAGGGCAGAGGGTTGGACTGGATGATCCCTGTGGGTCCCTTCCAGCTCAGCATATCCTGGGATTCTGTAAATTGAACTGAAAG
>JAOXXN010000290.1:1835773-1847162 GCA_026770055.1 Myrmophylax atrothorax
CCTGGAGTTATTAAAAAATCAGCTACAAGTATAAAACACTCATGGACTGTGCAATAACTGTTGCTTCCCCTTCCTACAGCTCCTGTGCTCATTCCTCATGCTCAGAAAACACTGTGAAAAAAGCTGAATTCTGCAGCATTTTTGCAGGGCTGTGCTCAGGAGCATTTTGGGGTTTAGGCCTCCATGTCCTGCAGTTTTGGGGAGTAACTTTATTCTGTAAAATCTGGATGAAACAACACATTCCTTGAGCACAAAACCTGGCACTGTGCAGGTGATTTTTATGTAAAACTCTTGAGGAGCCATCCCTGAATTTTCTTCCAAGTTCTTTGCTATTTTGTGTTGGAAAAGAAGTTTCTCTGCATTACCAGCACCTGTTAATAAATGGTCTTCAAGCAGCTTAGATGGGAGCAGTGGAGGGAAATATTGTATAGCAGCACCAAAACCAGCTCTAAATGGTTTGGGCACCAGGAAAATGATGATTTTTGCACAGGAAAATGATGACTCTTGCACAGGAAAATGATGATTCTTGCACAGGAAAATGATGGATCTGCTGCCTCTGGTTTAATGTAGTGGGTTTTATCTTGGAGCTTTCATTTCTTGCACATCTTGTTTTGCATTTGTGACCTTCTCACTGAGATGCCTTGGACTGATCTGGCAGCCAAAGTGCTGGGAAGGGAGAGGAGAACAATCCCAGCTGGGCATTGGTTCCCTCAGTTTGCCCTGGCACAGAGATCAGAGCTGGGAATTCTGTGGGAATTCCACAATACTCCCAGCTGAACATTCCCCAGTCAGCTGTGATCTGACACCTCACTGCAGCCACCAGTTGTTGACCTGCTCTGGCCAAATTGCACCTCTAAAGCAAAGGGGGATGCAAAATAAAGCCTGAAATGTTAATTTCCAAGTGTCTTTGAACTGCTTTTTGCTTTCCAGCTGGAAGAGACCACACAAGGAGTGGGTTAAAACAGCACTGAGAGAACCAGGGCCACACTCTCAGTGTTGGTAAGAAACCAGTGAGCAATAAAAGCTTCAAACTGGCAAGCCTGAAACCAACCCCCAGCTGGCAGCAGGCAGAATAAATATGCTGAAATTCAAGTTACAACGTGATGCAACATGAAAGAGAACAACAGACACTTCAAATAAATGTGATTATTTGAAGCTCTTTCCCCTCCTAAGTGCTAACTCCAGGTCTTTGCTGCCTTTATGGCCAAATGGAGCAGAGCCTTGGGAAGCTTGAGCTGCATCCAGACATTTGGAAAGTCCTCTGAGGGGAGTGTGGGGCGCCCACACAAACTTCAGCCTCCTCACAGGCTCCAAGCCCTTCAGCTGCAGCTCCATGAGGGCTCTGCAGGCATTCCCAGCTCCAGGAATGGCCTGGCTGGGAATTGCTACAGCCTGAGATGCTGCAGTTGTGGTGACAGCCCAAAGGTCCTGCTTGGATAGTCACCATTCCCCCTAAAAAATATGTAACTTCCTGCTGCCTTACTGGGAAATGGCACACAGAGGGAATTTAAGTTCCTGGTATTTTAATTGCTTCAGGTCCCACTGTACCTCCCTGGCCTCATTTGTGCCAATTTTTGGAAGAGTAGCTGGGTAGGAAACTTTGGATACTCAGCAGTTACCCCTTTGTATGAGAAGAGACACATGAGGAATGTTCAGGGCTCTTGAAAATATATTTAAGAAGGGGAAAACCCCCTCCACTTTTATAGGTTGGTTTTTCTTGTACAAACACAGTGTGGTGGGACTGGAATGTAAGCAAAGAGCACAAGAGGCAGATTAATGCTGAAAAATGAATGACACAGCTGAGGAGAGTTCTATGGAAGAGAAGTGGAAAAGGAATGTGGATACCTACAACCCTGCTGCTTAAATACTCACATTGAAGCAAACAGGCACACCATTAGCTGGGCTTTTAGGCAGGAATTTAAAAGGCAATAATCTACTTTAGCCTGAATGACTTCTGGAAAAAAAAAACCCAAATTCAACAATGGGGTGATTTCAAGCTGTACCTTTGGTGTGTCCACTCTTTCCTCCTCCATAAATGCTGTCTCTGCCCGGCAGGTGGAGGGAGGGAAGGAAAAGGCTTCGGCTCCTGGAGCTGAGGGGAGACCTGGAGACTGCAGGAGCCTGGTGTTCTGAGAGTGCAGGTTAACTGAGGGCACCACAGCCTGGGCCTGGGGAGGAGAGTGGAAGAACTTCAGAACTGGGACAATTTTAGGTAGAGAACAACACAGAAAGTCACAAATTCAGCAGGATGTGGCCCATTGCCAAAGCAGCAGTGCCACATTTAATTCTTCATTCTACATGAGTGACAACCTCAGTCTTTACACTACAAAAGAGGCACTACCCCCCAAACCCACACAGACAACCCCCAAATGTCCTTCAGCAGCTCCTCACTGAAGCTGAGCACCTACTACAAGTGTTTGGGAGCTTTTGGTGCTACAACTCCCTTTTAGATCCAGTACAGACCCCCCTCATGTCACCATGAGGCCCAGGGATAGACTCAGTGACCTTCCCAACGTTCCCTGAGTCCTGCAGAACAACCATGGGGAAGAACAGAGCAGGCTGGAGGTGGAGGGAGATGTTTCCTCAGAGGGGAGTCACAGGGAAGGCAGGAATGGCACAGTGAGGAAAGCACTGGGGTTTCACTCCTCCTTAGCCTTTACTCCCTGAAGTGCAGCATCCACAGCCCTGGCCAGAGGGCAACACTCAGCCTCACACAGGAGCTGTGGTGCCACCACGTGTGAAACAAATCCTCTTCTTCCTCGGGACAACTGCAAGGCTGTAACTGAAGAAAAAATGGGACTATGGCTCTAAAGCACAGGAATTTAGCACAAGGACCTGCCTTCCAGGGGGGGGTTTCCTCCCCCTTGTTCACCTGCTTTTAATACACCTCATAATTAATAATTTGCTTTTGAACACTGTGGCTTTCTCTCCCTGGAACTACTATCCAAGGAAATCTGTGTCAGCCCTGCTGCTCCTGGGCCTGTGTTGTCAGAGCTGAGGCTGTTTGGCTTCACCTCGACAGAATCCAAACCCAAATGTTGTCTCGGTGCCTGAAGCAAAGAAGGAGCAGCAAGGCTGGGATTTCTCTTGGGAGTGGAATGTGGGCACTTGCTCTCTCCAGGAGGATGGAACTTGGGATTATTTACTTGAGACCACACTAAATCTGAGTCATCTCAGGCCAAGCCTGTCGTGGTTCCAGTTGGGCATTAATAGAAATCAAAAACTGTGCAATGTCTGTGTATCTCAATGAAACAAAAGAGCATCTGAAAATAAAAATATCAGAATTATTGGAATAGGAACTGGTCCTTCTGAAGAAGATCACTGGGAAGAAACAGACTGCGCTGAAACAGGGTAATAAGTGGAGAGCACCAGATATAAAGAGCACCCAGAACTGCTCCTCATAAAATACACATGACATCCTTAAGACTTAAATCAATTAGTCATCACGCTGGCTCTGTGTGCACACAGAGGAAACTGGGCTCTTGCTGGAGGAAAAAGTGGTGCCAATCTTAAATGACATAATTTAGGAACAAATCTCCGAGTCCTCAGCCATGAAGTGGCTCAAGATAATGACATTTTTATCAGGTACTTCAGATATCACAATGAATTGGCATCTTAACCTGGTGTGTTTTCTTTGGGGCTCCTCTTTGCCAGGTTTCATTTCATGGGAGACAGAAAGCAGAGCTGGAGAACAGCAGGAGGGAGAGTAATTCTGTTTTCCACAGGGCCCTTTGGAGTGGCTGGGTTTGTAACACTAACACAGCTCTATAAACTCAACAGCTCCTTTGGGAACCACAGTAAAGACCCTCCAAGTGCTGCACAGTCTCCAGAACTGGGGTCTCTCTGCTTTCTTAACCCATGGCTTGCCAGTGGAATGTTTAAAATCCACAAAAATGGAAGCACGACTGGGAAATAAAGCAGGAGTTGAGGTTAAACCACACACATCCCATTAAAGCCAAACCCACTCTTTGGAAACTGCAGGAATCAGGGACCAGCAGAGGATTCCCAGGGGGATGTGGGTTTGGAGGGAGATCAGAGCCCCCCTCACCTTGGCCAAGGTCTGCTGGGTGATGGTGCTGGGAAATAAAGCAGGAGTTGAGGTTAAACCACACAGGTCCCCATTAAAGCCAAACCCACTGTTTGAGAGCTGCACACTGCAGGAAACAGGGACCAGCAGAGCATTCCCAGGGGGCTGTGGCTTTGGAGGGACAGCAGAGCCCCCCTCACCTTGGCCACGGTCTGCTCGGCGATGGTGCTGGGCCGGCGCTGCCGCCCGTCCACCCTCTGCTCCACAGGAAAGCTGCTCCGGTGGGATTTGAGCCTCTCCACCAGCAGGTAATAGATGGCAGCAAAGTGGTTGTAGCTCTTGTTCTGCAGGGACTGAAAAACAGAGCACCAAAGGGTTGGGTTTGTGTTCCACGAGACCAGGAGAGAGAAAGAATTGGTGGGGGATGTTTAACAGAGAGTGGGGCAGGTAAAGGCTGTTCTGGGCTGAGAGGGTCTCAAAGCAGTGGCAGGCACAGAAGAGCAGCAGCTTTGGCTCAGGGACACATTCCGGGCTACAGCAGCACCTGTGGCCACCATTCAGGTGCCACTCTGAACCTTCCAGAGCTGAGCCTGGAGAAAGGACTGAGCTCCTCCACAAAGGGTTAAAGGATCAGCCATCCCAAAGGAAATGACTGTCTTGACTCCACAGGGATCCTTGGGAAGAGGCTTGACTTGGGCCAGGACAGAGACATTCAGCTGCTTTCTGCTTTCATGCTCCTTTTTGAATTTCATTTACCACCCTCTTCGAAGCTCAGAATGAATTTACTTTCAATCCTCATTTCCCCTCCTCCCCCTCCAGCTGCCAAGTTAATGATTTATCCAACCCCACTCAGGAAACCTCCCTTTGAGTCTGTTTTACCTCAACAGTTTTCTGCTGGTCTATGCCAAGGCTGTGCATCAGCCTCAGGACCTGCTCGTTGTACTCCCCGATGGAAGGCTCGTTCTCCTCTCCTGGAGGGTAAAGAATTGGCCTCTGGGCAGGAACTTCAACAAGCATCCACTTGTGCTCCTTGATCTGAGCAATGGTTAACCTTTTGGATGGGTCCAGGACCAGCATTCTTCTGATCAGGTGTTCACACTCTGTTGGGAAAACCAGAATTACCAACTTGCTCAGTGGTACCTGAGACCCACCACCACAGGAACTGCTTCACTGCTGCCTCCACAGTTCCTGGAGGCTGCAAAAAGTCTCCCAAAACAAGATGAAAAGTCACATTAAGAAGGAGAAAAGCCCAACTTCTTTAAAGGCACAATATGGCCAAGTGGAGGCACAGCTCCAAGTGTGCAGCTGCACCACAAAATAGATCCACATTTATTCAAACCACACAGTTACCTTCTGACATAAAGTAAGGGATCCTGAACCTCCCTTCCAGCACTCGCTGCCTCAGGATGGGGAGAGTTGGTCCATCAAAAGGTAAAGCTCCACAGACCAGGACATACAGCACCACCCCCATGCTCTGCAAGAAAGGGAATACCCAGTTCAGCTCTGGAGCCACAGGCTGTGTCTGTGGGGCTGCCACAGAACACTCAGTGTGCAGGAACAGCAGATCAGCCAAAGGGGGTGAGGTCTCTGGAGCTCCCTAAGCATCAGGAACACTCAGGCAAGGCACAGTGCCAGGCTGGCAGTGCCCTGTGCTGGCAGGCAGGAAAGGGGCAGACACCCTGGCTGCTGCAGGGAGCCTGAATGAGCCCTGGAAAGGGAGCCCCAGCTGCAGGGGAGAAGGTAAAATACCTTCAGTAACCTCAGAGCTGTTCACCAAACCCTCAGACAGCAACCACCCAGTAATACTTTACATTTACATCTTGCAAAAGCCTGAAGGAGTTTCTGTGGACACTTCCAGGGGAACCCCAGCAGTGTGTGCAGTGCAGAGCACCAGGGATTATTTAATCTGAGCAAAAGGAGACAATGTGGGCACGAGCTCTCCTCCAGCTGCCTCTTATGCCTGAAAGTGGGCAAGTTCATTGGCACTGCCAGTGGAAAGAGTCCTGCAGCATGGTCCAAAAAAATCCTGCATGAGATACCCACAGCAGGCACAGACTGACACAGCACTGGGGTTCTCATGGGGGAAAAGCAGTTATTCACCTGGAAACTTTGGGAGTACACAGAGATTTTTAAAATCAAATACGTATTTTAAAAAAATCCCTTCCTTAACCTGCCAGAAACTGCACTGGGGGTTGGTCCATCAGCACCCCGAGCAGGCCTGGTGTGAAGAGACACAGGATCCTTAACTCAGAAGTGGAGATGATGATGATTTTTACCCACCTCTCTGTGGGCAGGCAGATTCTGTTAATGATTTAGGAGCTTAAATATATAAGGAATATTTACCAAAGTTCAGAGATTCCCCTGTGACGTTCGAACAGTGACGTCTGCTCTGTGTTTACCAGTTGCCAAAGGTTCAGAAAGGCCTTTTTAAAATCCCTCTCTCTCCAGGTACAGATGTAGATATAAGCACACAGACAAATACATGTGCCTAAAAGCACAGGTTTTATTTGTTAATGCCTTCAGATTAAATTAGATTAGCAGCCAAAAGGTGACTTTCCATGAACTGCCCTGTTTGTGTGAGCAGAGTGTCAGTGCCTGTGTGATGCTTTGGGCAGCTCTGAGGTGTGAATAACAGAAAATAACAGAAAAGTACAATAAAAACCCCCCAAAAAACCCAAAGAAAACCAAATGAGGAGTGAAAAGCAGGCTCTGACAGTGTGTGAGGGTGCACAGAACTTCTGCAGCTCCTTGTGGTCCCTTCTCCACTGCAAGGATGGCCCTGTCTGTCCTCTTCAATCAGGGTAAGACACACAGAGGCACCAACCCCAACCCAGGCAGCTGCTGCAGGAAAAGTATTTGTGGCACAAACATTCCCTTGAGAGCAAAGCCAAGCCAAGCAAAGCAAAGCAGAGCAGAGCAGTCACCTCTGCTGTTCCAGTGCCTCAGAATCCCTTTACCCTCCTCAAGGACTTCCAAGTTCAGCTCCCACTGAACACAGAAAACACTGGAAAAGTGAAGTTCACTCAGGGAGCTTTTGGAGGAGCTGCATTTTTCCTTAGTGGGCTGACACCCACCTGCAATGGGCATTTAACAGCCACCAGCAAACTCAATCCCACTCAGTGTTAGAAGCATTTTATGACACTCAAGAAGTAAAGCTGAAGAGGAACAGCTCGTCTGCAGCTTAAGGAAAACCAGAGAGGATTCCTTTGTTCCAGCTCCCTAAAATCCAGTCAAAAAAAAGAATACTGATACCCAGATATCCAGCTGGGGTCCCTCGTACTGTTGGCCTTCAAAGACTTCTGGGGCTGCATAAGGGGGGCTCCCACACCACGTTGTCAGAGGCTCACCACTCTTATAGAAATTCCCAAAGCCAAAATCTGTGGAGAAAGGAAAGGGAAAGTCACTCCAAGCTCCAGCTGCACCACGAAGAATAATCACTGGCTCTATCCCAGATCCTTCCACCAGGGCTGCCACTGAAAACACTGGGATGCTGAGTGTCCTACACTGCTGTTTTCCTGACAACTCTGGAATTATCAGAGCGCTGCAGAACTTCACAACCTGTGGGAGTTTGGAGTAAACTTGTACCAGTTTGCTAAACCCAAAGTTTATAAACAACTCTCATTAAAATTCAACAAACTGACAGTCCCACAGACAAATGAGTTTCTTGCCTTGCCAAGAGAGAGCTGAGGTTCAGCTCTGGCTCTGAGATTCCCTGGGGTTTCCTTAGGTGCTCTCTAAGCCTTGAATACACAACAAATTTTGACAACAAAAGCATCAGCTTTGGAGCTGGGAGGGAGGAGCTCTGCCAAAAGCAACAAGCCTGGGAAAACACAGGGACTTTTGCTGGGAAGGACACAGCTACTGGGATGGTCCACCACCAAAACTACCATCCCACAACTAAACAGCTCTTTTTAAATGCTCCTTTTTATGGCTTAATGAGGGACCTGCTGGGGGACTAATATCAGTCACCATTTTTAATAATCCAGCAGAGAAAAGCAAAATAAGAGCCCCCAGTGCATGAGGGCTGGGAGTCAGACAGTGGGATGGTGCTGCTGAATCTCACCAGGGCACGGACTGGAGCAGCCCTGTGAAAGTCAACAGTGGGGACAAACAGGAATCAGGCTGTTGATTTAGGAGTCCCAGCTCTGAATACCTCCGAGGTCTGTCAGTGCTGATCAGCAGATAGCAGAGCTGATAAACACTGTGGTTACACCCGGGGCACGCTCTGCTCACACCACCTCACTCTGCCAGGGCACAGCCCAGGGCAAAGCCTGACTGTCCCACAGCAGGACAGAGCCCTGGGAATCACAGCAGCAGAGACACTAAAGAACAACTAACCAGGTTAAAGTTAACCTGGAGCTGGTTTGGATGTTCAATCTGTTGCCACTGAGCTCCACAGGAAAGGAATGTCATTGTCCTCCCAGCAGGACACCAGAGCTCCTGCAGCCCTTGGATAGAGCCCTTCCTGCAGCCCTTGGATAGAGCCCTTCCTGCAACATCCCTAAAAAATGAACACAGGCAGAAGCAGCAGCTGTGGGAACACAACAACTGTAGAGCAAAGAATGGACAGAGTTGATTGCAGGAGAACATCCTGCACTCCTGGAAATACCTGGTGGGTGTGGAGCCCTGGAGGGGTTAAATCCCCAACATCCCTGTCAGATCCACACCAGGAAAACCAACCCTGGTTCACAGGGCTGAATCCTGTGACTGCCCCACCACCACAGGGAGCCCCAAAACCCCACAGGGCTGAATCCTGTGACTGCCCCACCACCACAGGGAGCCCCAAACCCTGACTGTGGCTCACAGGCTGAACTCTGAGACTCCCCCACCACCAAAGAGAGCCCCAAACCCCACCCCTGGCTCACAGGGCTGAACTCCTGTGACTTCCCCAAACTCCTGTGACTTGCATCAAAGGCAGCCCTGGTGCTGCCAGCACAGGGCAGCAGTGCCAGGGTGTGAAGGTCAGAGCCACAGGGGCTCCAGGGCAGCGTCAGCACACACACACCTGGCAGGGACAGGGACGGGGCCAGGGCCACTTGTGCCACGACACCCAGCACGTCACCCAGCCCTGGCAGTGCCAGTGGCCAAGGTCAGCCCAGATTCCACAAGTCCACAGGAAACACGGGATACAATTCCACTCTGCCCTTCCTCCCCCACTGCTGGAACAACCACAACTTCAGCTGTGCTGACAACAAACCCCCCAAGTCCCCCAGCACTGGTGTCCTCTGCCTCCTTCCCATCACAGCCAGACTTTTGTTGGGATTTTTTTCCACTTTAATTCTCTTTGAGAAGACTTTTCTTTGCACATAATTGGCTTGGCAACCTTGACAATGACTTCAGGAGACACGAAGCAGTTCCTTCCCTCAGAAGCATTTTGCCATTCTGTGTAGGTGTCATTAAATCTGATTTCTCCCTTCAGTTATCTTGGATTTGTCAGATTTTCAACATCCTCTTAGAACTGCAGATAAATATCAGGCTTTATCTTTGAACTGCAGCTCTTACTCATAAATCTCTGTCTCAGATTCAGAAGTACCTGTATTTGTAAGCACAGCTCAGGAGAGCAGGACCTGCCTGGAAACACAAGGATTTCAAACCCTCAGAAAGTGAAACTCTTTGCCTGTCCACACTGGACTTCAAGTCAGCTCTGGGTGGATGTGAACACCTGGAGGTGACTTCAGAAGAACAAATGGGAACAGCCAAAAGAACAGAGCCTTTCAGCATGGCTGAGCAATGCAAGAGAAGCCTCAGGTGGATGTTCCAATTACCTTTACATGATTAATTTCATAGCACGCAATAGTTTGATTTATGGTTACCAAAAGTACCTCAAGAACAAGGACCTCTTGGAACTGCATGACTTGATCCCTGCCAGGCTGTTACCTGTCTCTGAGCAGCAGAATTGAGGACTCACAGTGCCCAGACAGTGCTTAACTGGGTGGAAGAGCAGCACTTGGCTGGCATCGGATGGTCTTGTGACAGCACAGCCCATTGAGCTTTATTAGGCAAATTCATGAATGAAAGGGCTATAAATTGATACCAGAAGGAGCAGCCAAGGCTGAGCTCTGTGTAGGCACCAGTACAGCAATGCTGGGGCTGGGGCAGGGATGGGCAGGAGTGGAACAGGCTGCAGGAATGGGGCAAACTCTCCCTGGCACTGGTTGAGCCGCCCAGTACAGAATTCCTCAGTATTGTCCCCCACACCTGGAAAATGGCCCCTTCACTCCCTCTTTGTCCTGCAGGTGAAAAACTTCAATTTCTTCCCTTTTTCATGACCAGTGAATCACCAGGATCCTTCAGTTCTGAATCTCTGCTGAACAAACAACATGCACTGACAACACAAACCCCAGCAAGAGCCAGACACCTGGGCTTTTCCATGCAACTTAGGACTCAAACCCAGTGCTCTGTATTTCAGCAGCTTGCTGTTAGCTTCAAAATGATATTCTATTTTTGAACAAACTAACTCCCTGGGCAGGGAGACCACCATGAGTTGTTAGGGTATCTAACACTGTAGTTACCTTTTGTGTTTCTATTCTGCTTTCTACACTTGTGTAGGAAATTATGTGAAACCATTTCCCAAGAACTCCAGAACTGAGAGCAGCCAGGAAAAGCATTTCAGAGAAGATGCTCAGGATTCAGACTGGATGCTTGGTCCATGGGGCTTCCTCAATTTTTAATTCCTCCACTGTCAGTTTAGTTGTCCCACTTTTTGGAATGGCCAGGATTCAATTGAGCACAAACCAGTCACTTGTCCCTCATCCTCCCTCTTCCCCCTACCACCTTGTTTCTGCTCTGCAGTTGCTGATCTGACACAATCATTGTGGATCCAAAGTGGCCATTTTTAACCCAAGAACATTGCTAAGATTTTTCATTCCAGAGAAACATTATTGATGTTTATAAGGGGAAAATGTGCCAGCCCTCAAAAGAAAAATAAACAAACCCCAAAACCCCCCAAACATATGCCAGCCCCAGAATTCTGAAAGGACTGAAATTGGACTCATTGCCAGAGGACTGAGATTATATAATGGAGTGATCTTCTTAACATTTGCCTGAATGTGCACATTAACCCCCCCTCATCTGCAGCATCATGTTGGGGTTTGTGCAATCTGCAAATATTGGCTCTGCACGGGGGCACCTTTGCTTTGCCAACCTCACCAGCCCCTTCAGAGTCACCCTCAGCACAGAAGGGATCAGTTTTTGAACCCACATCATCCCAATGGAATCTGTTTTCCCGTTAAAAATGGAAACAGGCTGAGATTTCAGTTCCCTTTGCAACCTGAGACAGGGGAGCTCCCTGCCAGAGCCACTGCCCCTTGTGCTGGCCATCCCTGCCAGAGCCACTGCCCCTTGTGCTGGCCATCCCTGCCA
>JAOXXN010000290.1:1882897-1893813 GCA_026770055.1 Myrmophylax atrothorax
CCTCTGCCCAGATGTTTATGTTGTGCTTTGCAGTAACTAAATCTTCAGTGAAACACCCACCCATAGTGCACCAAACACTCTAAAAGATAATCCACTCCCGTTTTCCTTATGCTTCCTATAACTTGCTAAGATGGATCTTGGTAGAAATAACTCATTTTTGTTCCCAAGGGCTTGAGTTGCAGATGGGATCACTTGGGAGTGTTTCACCTTTAACTGATTGGTTGGATCAATTAAAACAGGGACATACCCTGGAGGGTGCTGAGGGACAGGGATGGAGTTGAAATGAAGGACCTTTCTCCTGAGTGACTCCCTGCCACGTTACCAACTGGGATCTTGGACAATGAAATGCATTTCAGTGCTTTGTTTCCCTGTTCTGGACTTTTTCACTCCTTGTAACATATTGAGGGAAACTCTGCAATTAGCCAGGAAATTAGGACAGGATCGTGACTGTGATGAAATATTTAGTCCCTGCCTAAATGGGCATGGATGTGTCAGTGTAAAAAGGTTTTGATTAGTGGCTAAACATCCAAGCACCTACAAAACTAGGCCTCTTTCTTCTTTTTATTGCCCCAAGTTCACTGTGCCTGATAAAAACGTGATTTGGTCTTCAATATCCAGGCCATTAACTCGCTAGTTTGCTAATTGAAATCTAAATTTTCCTTGTTATTCAGAGTTAGTGATTGCTTTTTGGTGTTACTGCAAACAAGAAAAAGTTTTCTATTATGTTTCTTTTCAATTATTTATTATACTGGAGGTGAAAGGAGAAAAGAGGAAAATATTTACACTGTCAACACTGATCAATTGATAAGCTTATCACACGTCAGGGTGCGAGCAAAGAAACAGTAAATCTGCTGGAACAGGGGCAAGTGTGTCCTTTGGGAGTCCTGCAGGCTCTGAGGGATCAGCAGAGTGTTTCAAACTGCCTGCTGGGAGCCCACTCTGCCTTGGCTGAAAGGATGAAGGCTGAGGCTGAGCTGCAGGTTGGTGGGTGAAGGCCAGTGGTGCTGATGGGGAGTTTAGAGATCTGAAACTCGTCACGCTCCAGCACTCAGAGCCTTCCAGCAGCTGCTCTGCCACTGCCTTCCCTCCACCTTCAGCTCTGGGTAAAGCAAAATGCAGAGCAAGATGCACTTTGAAGTTGCTTGGGTTGGGTTTTGGCAGCGTCTTGGGTTGGTTTCTTTGTCTGGTCTTTGGGTTGGTTTGTTTGCTCTTAGAGCAGCATTTCATGGATGTTCTCAATAGCAACAACCTGTTCTCCACACAGATACTGTCCTGACAAATGTCAGGTGGAAATGGGCTGTTGTTTCTGTTGCAGTAGATGCTGTGGGTATAGAACCATAGAATTATTAAGGTTGGAAAAGACCCCCAAGGTCATCAAGTCCAACCTTTGACCAAACCCCAGCACCCCCTAAAGCCACACTGAGCAGTGCCAGGTCTGCTCGTGTTTCCAGCACTTCCAGGGACAGTGACTCCACCACTTCCCTGAGGAGCCTGTTCCAAGGCTTGTCACTCACTCAGGGATCAGATCCTCCACCTCTCAGGTTCTCCAAAGCCCACCCAACTCAAGGGCCAGACTTTACAGGATTAGCACCCAACATATTAGTCTGCTCTGCATTTTGCCCTCCCATTCCTGAGGCTCATCAGCCCTTGGGCTGGGGTTGGAGCTGCTTCCCAAAAGCAAACTGCAAGATTCCCATTGGCTGTGCCTGCTGTGTCCAGCACAACTTGGCCTCATAATCATCAGGAAAAATTGTATTTACATGCTGTGATCACATGGGGATAACCAGTGTGGAGAGATGGGTCTGTAGAGCTTAATAACATGAGTGGAGTTGTTGAATCTTCATCCAGAGCCCACTGAGGTTGGTGACCTGGAGCCCTGTCTGGGCAGCCTGGACACTTCTGGTGGTCTGGAATCCACCATCCATCCACTTGCAGGGTGGTCTGGGATCCACCATCCACCTGGGCTTCCTCTGTTGTCCTCCCTCTGATGCTTGAGGGCTGCTGCATTTGCTGCCTTCCCAGGGGCTGTGCTGTTATCCAGCCACTTTCAAAGGTTGTTCCAAAGCCTCCCAGGTTTGTGCTGGGCTTTTGTGGCCACTCAGCAAACACAGGGAGTGATAACATTGATGGAGGGAGCCTGAGCCTGCCCACACAGCAGGGACTGGAGGGGCCAAAGCACTGAGTGAGCCAAAGGGAATGCAGGGACTGCCACAAAGCTCCCTCCTGGCTGGGTTACATTCCCTCTCTGCTTTCTTGTCTTGTGATGCTTCATGTTGCTCCAGCTCCAGGGATCAGCTGCCTGGTGAGGAGCAGGAGCTGCTGCCCTGTGGCCCTGGAGCTCAGTGGGCACTGCAGGGCAGGGGCTGCTCCTCCTTTCACTGCTTTGAGTGGAATTTGGCCACGTGGCCCTCGATGCTTTTGCAGCTCATGACTTCAATGAAAATATGATTGAATCTTGGTCCAAGGTGGGCTTCAGAGTTTCTTATGGCCTTGGAGTTGGAGACTGCTAAATCCAGGTACTTCCTTTGCAGGGAGATTTTATTTCTCAGGATCTTTCCCTCTGTAAATGATCCTTTTGGTTTGCTCAGTGAGGAATTGCACTCTGAAGCCCAAAGTCATTTTGCTGTGGTTCCTCTGCAGTGCTCAGACCCTCTGCACCCCTGAGGAGTGGAAAAGCAGCTGTGCTAGCATTATTTTTATTTCTGGAGATCAGCTTGGGGGAACCGAAATATGTTCTGCAGACTTTGGTTTTTGGCTTTTTTTTTCTTTTTATATTTTTTTTGGTTACTCTGCTTGCACCGGAAACTCTGAATAGGTATATTTGTCAGCTTTTACAGTAAATTTCTTCTTTCCCATCCCCCAAACCTGGAGCAGAAACCACCATCCTTCCCCACCCTGATTCTGCCAGGAGGCCCTTTGAAACTGGGGTGGTGGCTCGGGGATAAGACACTCCCCAAGGGGTTCAGTTCTGCCTCTCAGGCAACTCAGAGCAGAGCTCAGATTTGTGCAGTTCATCCTTTCCTGCAGCATCAAGAACAGCAGCATTCTCTGCTATTTGCACTCAAATTAACACAAATTCAATTTAAAAGGCAAAACCGGCCCTGTATTAAAAGCCCTGGTGGATGTTTGGATGGAGAATTACGGAGACCTTCATTCTCTTTAAAGGCTTCACTTCCAAAGCCACAGCACTCTTGAGAATGGAAGGAGCCTGATTTAAAGTGCCACAAAGTATGACCCCCAGAAAGCAAAGGTAAAGGCTTGAAAAATGAGCTTGGCTTCACCCACTGTTTTAAAGAAAGTATTTCCCCAACGTGCATAAAGGGAACAAACACAACAGTGGTGCTGTCTGGTCCCAACAGGATTTATCCTGGTCAACCAAGATTCCAGGATTAAATTGTGTGTAGTGAGTCACAAAGAGTCAGAGGAAGAGCCAAGCTGAAACGAAAGGATTTAATTATTTTAAGCAATTAGACCAGAAATGCTTATTCTGTTAAATAATTGTTGAGGTTGATTAAGAGTCTCTGTATTTAGACTCAGTTTTTCTCCTCCCAGGAAGGTGCAACAAACGTCTCAGTGTGCACATAATCAAATGTAAATGAGAGAGATGATCCAAGGGAAAAGGATTCTTCTCATTCTGCGATTTGAAGCACAGAATGTAAATCTAAATAAGTGCTCCTGGGCTGGAATAATAGTTCAGGGTAAGATCTGAGCTGGGCTCCATAAAGCCAAAGGCCAGGTGCAATGTTTCAAAATGGAAAACTTATCCATCAGCACATTTCCACATCCAAGGGCAGTAGAAAGGGACTGGCACCCCCACAGCTACCAGTGGCTTTGATATCCTCTGCTCTCCTTCTGCTCTCAATTACCTCCAGATGCTTCAGGGAAAATAGGAGTTGTTAATTGGCTTTGGAAGAAATGGCCTCGCTCTGGTGTCACCTGTCACAGGGGCTTGTGATGGCCCTTTGGAGCTGGTGGTGAGCTTGGATTTTCCAAACAGAGCTGAGTTGATGGGTCTGAGCTCTGAGGAGGATGGGGATGAGCTCTGGGGTATGTTGTCAACATGACACAGCTCAGCCAGCTCCAAACCTCCTGGCCAGGCTCTGACCAGTTTGCTTGGAACAGAAACACAACTCTGGGTGCCAGGTTGGCACTTCAATACCTGCCTGTTCCCAAAATGAGGTATTCACATCCAGCTAATCACATTTAAATGGTTTTCCAAACTGGGTTGCATTTACACCTTGTGTCTAAACATTGAATAAAATGTATTTCTCCTAAATATCCAATCTCTACCTTTTTTCTGCCTCTACCTCTGTCTTTTTTATGCCCCTTTTTTATGTCTCTACTTTTTCTGTCCTCAGTTCTGTTATGGCACACACTAGATCTGTCCTGACCAGTGTAATGCCACCCCTGTGGGGTGTTCTCAGCCTGCTCTGCCCTCTGGGTGTGTGCAAAGCTGGCACTGAGAGGCACAAGGCAGAGACACAGGGCAAGGCTGGAGGAATAAATAAACGTGCTCCATCCACCCTGACTGGCACAACCTGCACCCAACAGGCTGCCACGAGGGTTTGGGCTCCAAGGAAGGGAAAGAAATGTCACCTGCATGTTTTTTTTTCCTCTCAGCTGGAGCAGAGCAGCAGCCTCAGCCTCGGCCCTACCAAGGGGTCCGTGTGAAGGAGCCGGTGAAGGAGCTGCTGAGGAGGAAAAGGGGCAATGCCCATAATGCCAATCCACCTGCAGCTGCCACGGTAGGAGAAAAGGCAAACACAGCAGGAAAATTATTCCTCAGGAGCTGCCCCAACACTGCCTGGGCAATGGAGGAAACCTTTGCATCTCTGAAGTGTTTTGAAGGCACTGCAGCCTCATATCACCTGGCAAGGCCATTCATGTCTCCTTCCCTGTGCTGAGCACCTTTAATCCCCACTGACTTCATGGAAAGGGGGAAAGTGCTTTGCACTTGGCAGGATCTAATTGCTTAGGAGCAGAAAGTGGCTTGGAAGTGAGGCAGCTTGTTTGAGAACACAAAAAGGGATCAGCCAGAGCCATCCTTGGTGATTTGCTGCTTCCTTTCAGCCTCTGCTTGTCCTCCCAGGAGGAAGCAGGTTGACTGCTCCTCTCTGCAGAGGAATTCCCTCTGCAGCACAAGGTTTGAGCACAGTTCAAGGCCCCCTTGAGCTGAAGGGATGTGAACAGGGCTGGGGTTGTGTGTCCAGGCTCAGTTCCTCTGGGGGGGAAATTCAGCCACTGACATTGCAGTAGTAGCCGATGATCAGCTGATAATACTGAAAATGTTCTGTCCCCGAGTGCTTCTCTAAGAGGTTGAATTTAATGCTGGTGTTCTGAACCTCTGAATTTGTTTTCTTCTCTCTTCCAGGTTGCTTTGCCCCATCAGCCACTTCCTTCCTATTCCCCAATGGGTAAGGTATCCCTGACTCTCTGCAGGGAGGGGAGGGCTGGGCTGGGCTGGGTTTGACCCTCTCCTGTTTTCCAGGCCAGCCTTGCATGGACATGGACGTTGCTGCCCCTGCAGTGCCTGTCCCAGAGGAAGGAGCACTGGCCTCTGGCTGGATCCCCCAGGCCTCTCCCACCTCCCTGCAGCCCCTGGGCCAGTGGAGCCCTTACCCTGACTACGTGTCCCACGAGGCAGGAGGGTGTCCCTACACAGCAGACATGTATGTGCAGCCCATGTGTCCCAGCTACACCCTGGTGGGACCCTCCTCTGTGCTCACCTACACCTCCCAGCCACTCCTCACCAACTTTGCAGTAAGTCAAAAGCACCACAGTGTAAGTGGCAGCTGGTTCCCCACTCCCAGCAAGAGCCAGGGGGGCTGGAATTAGGCTAATTTATTTAATTCTCTGATGTTGTGTGTGTTTACATCCGTGCCATGGAGCTGCTCCAGCACTGGCAGAGTGGTTTGCACAGGGCAAAAAGCTGTCCTGGAATCAGGCAAAATCCACTGCCCCTTTCCCTGCTCTCTGCACTCCTCCAGACTGAGCAGATGTTCTTCATATTTATCTCTAAGCTTAAAAAAAAAAAAAACAAAAAAGGAAATGGGATTCCAGGAAACACAAGGCCCAGGTGAAGCAGGAAGAATGACTTTGCAATAAATTTATCCAAAATTGCTGTTTGCTGATGGGAGAGGGAGGTCAAAATAGCACATAAAGAGAGTAGAATATTTGTTTTCAGGATGACCCCAGATAATTTGTTCCTCCTTAGAGGAGAAGGGCAGAGAGTTCTGTTTCAGTGGAACTTGTCTGCTTGTGCAGACACAAATTAATCCTTCCTGGATGGGAGGACAGCAGTGAAAATCTCCCACTCTCTGCTGGCAAATGGAAAGAGTAAAATGCAATCCCTCTTTGTTTCCCTGATCATACTGTTAGTTTTAAAAAATCTGTCTTGTCCTTGCCCTGAAGGAAAGGAAATGTTCACCAGGAGTGCTGCTCCTCACTGAAGGGATCCTGCAAAAGAGAATCAGGACTGGGCAGTGCCAAGTTCACGAGCACTTGAAGCAGCTGATTTTCCTTTCAATGTTTCAGTTCAGCTGCTGAAAGAGCCCCAGCAACCCACTCAAAGCCCAGCCCGTGCCCTCTGCCCTTCAGTGGTGAGGAAGGGCCATCGTTTCAGAGGTGGCTTTGCCTTGGAGGAACATCTGCTCAGGATGGGCAGTGCCGAGGCCAGAACGAGCTGCCTCGTGGCACCAAAGCCAACCTGCAAGAGTGTCCAGAAGGCAGTCTCCAGCACAGGGTGTCACGGTCTCATGGGCTTACAGAGAGGGTGGGAATGGGAACAGAAAGCTAGAGGGAACCTGACACGAGTGTGAGCTCGTGCAAGCAGCACCTGGGACACCCCCAGGCAGCGCTCCCACGGGAGCAGCGTCGTCCTCAGAGCGACCCCTGGCCCAGAGCAAGAGGAGAAGAGACGTTAGAAGTCAGACTGAGCATCCCTGCCCTGTGTGGTGCCCTCCCCCTGCCCCACCTGGCCAGCTGGGTGATTGAGTTTTGAATCAACTCACCCCGTTCTTCCACAACCCTCAGGAGAGAATCCCAGACTATTCTGAGTTGGAAGGACCCCCAAGGGTCATCGAGTCCAACTCTTCAGTCAGTGGCCCACACAGGGGATTGAACCCATGACCTTGGCATTATGTCACAACCAGGTTTTAACCAACTGAGCCAATCTCTCTCCCCCTCCACCAGCCCCGAAGTGCCACCCCTGCCGTGGTGCCCCCGCTGGAGGTGACGGAGCAGCAGCCGCCCCTCACCTACTTCCCGTGGGCACAGCCCCTGTCTGCCCTGCCAGCCTCCACCCTGCAGTACCAGCCAGCCTCTGCCACGCTCTCGGGGCCGCAGTTTGTGCCCGTGCCCATCCCCGTGCCCGAGCCAGCCCCGCAGGAGCTGGAGGATGCCCGGCGGGCCATCGGAGCGCTGCCCATCGAGAAGCTGCTCCTGGAAGACGAGGACAATGATACGTATGTCCTAACCCATGCTCTGTCTGTTGAAGGGCTCTGAGTGGCACACCTGGGACCTGCTGCCCACCTACCCAGTGCTCCCCCTGGCACCACGGGGGGTTTGGGTGGTGAGGACAGGCAGGAGGGGAGGGGGTGGGGTGGGAATGTGAGCACACAGTGACTTGGGGGTTGTGTGAGACTCGCCTTGTCCTGGGGCCCAGCACAAGAGTTCTCTGCTGGGGCAGCTCCTGCTGCCTCTCCCAGGCAGCCTTTTGGTACTGCAGACTTGTGCTCAGCCTCAGCACGAGGTGACTTTCACCCTCAGGCACAGAGAAGGGTCTCCATTGGCACAGGATGGTGTAGCCTTGGCCAGTGTGGCATTTGGGGAGGGTTCACCCCCAGCACCCACTTTAATGGGACTGCTTTGTGTAAATGCCCTGTGTGTGTGTGTGTGTGTCTTTGCCCTGTCCATGCAGGAAAGTCTACCAGATCCAGGCCACTAGTAAATATTTTTGGGCTTAAATTGGCAGTTTTCTTTCCCAAATTGAAAGCTTTTTGGAAACCAGGATAATAAAAAGTGTGGTTTTGTCCTGCTGGTGCAGGTCAGTGCAGCAGTCTGAGAATAAAGCCATAGAGCTGAACTGAAGGCCAGTGCAGTGAGACATCCCTGTTGGCAGAGCAGAGGGAGCATTTGAGTCCTCACAAAGGTGTAACCTGAAGGTCTCACCTTGTCTGCCATTGCAGTCCAGCCCTGGAGGTGTGGTTGGAGCCTCTGAGGTTGTGAACTCCCCAGTGTGGTTGTGGACTCCCCAGTGTCCACCTCTGAGGTGGGGCTGACTCAGTGACTGGTTGGTAGCACTGCATGTCCTGCCAAGGGACACATCCTGGTGCCACTGAAGCCCCCAGAGCTTTGGCTGAGTCAGGATTGAGAGCCCCAAGTCAGGAGAGCACCAAGCAGAGCAGACAAAGCTCTGCCCAAAGCTGGCCCTCAATCCAGCCAGGAGTCTCTGCCATCACTGCGAGCTGCCAATGGGTTTGTGTGCTCTGTGGCATTTGGGGGTGAAGCTGGTGAGGGTGTGCTGAGCCAGGGAACAGCAGGGACCTCTCCTGTGCCATGGGAATGTCCCAGAGGTGCCCACATTTCCTTTGGAGCTTCCTGATTTCCTTTCTTGGAGAGTGAGTAGCTTTACTTGTTCCTCTGATGCACCTGTAACTATTTTGGTTGATGTTCAGCAGTGCCATCCCCAGGCAAATATATCTGCAGGAGATAAAACCCCTCCTGAATCTGTTTATCGTTTTCTTGATAGACAAGACACTCTTGGCTGGTGAACACAATTTCTCTGGGTTTTTCTGCTTTCTAAAGCCCAGCAGCCTTAGGTGGTTTCATTATTTGCAAGACTAACTGCAAAATAATTTCCTGCACTGCTTATTACCTGGAGTCCAGTTGCCACCCAGGCAATATTTCAAGCCACCTCACAGTAGGTGCCTGGGTGAGGTTTCCAAGCTCAGGCTGAAAGTCTTAAAGTCTTTCCAAGCTTATTTTGGTATTGAATATTGACAAATCTGGAAGGCATGAGCAATAGATCATGGAAGTGACCACCAAGTTGTTGGAAAGCAGCAGTAGCTCAGGGGCATTGAAATTAGTGGCTTATATTTGCAGAAAAACCCAGCAAAGAAATGAATTGGAAGGAGCTGCTTTCACCACTGCTTACTCCAGTTCTGGAAGTACAAAGACATTCCACAGATAAACTGGGATAATGCAGTTGTGATCCCAGCCTGTGGTTGCTCAGATTGCTTTTCAATTCCTTTAACTCCAGTGTATGTAAATTCTGTGTGTGAAGAGAAAACTACGATGAACTGTTTCAAAATTTCTTTCTGGGTTGTTCTGGTTAGAAAAAGATAAATTCCTTTTATTTTTTTCTTCAATAAAGATCTACAGTAACTGTTCTATGCCTAGAGTGTTTTATTTCCTATCCAAAAGGGCGACCCGGCATTGGTTTAGCAATCCTTTAGTGCAATAACATCTGTACAGAGTAGAACCACAGGCTGGCTCGCAGACTTTGTGCTAGTTTTGCACACTAAACAGGCTAAGGAGCAATTCCATGACCCAGCTGTGGCCTGCAGGCCCTTCCCTCAAGCAGCCCTTGCTCCACTCCTGCAGCTCAGGTGTCAGCTCAATCCTCTCCTGGCAGCCCTGGGGATGTGTGGGTGTGCAGCCACAGCCAATGCTCAGCTTGACTGACCAGCAGATTAGCCAGAAAGCTGCATTTTTACTTCCTGGGGTGGCTGTGGAGCTCCAAATCACCCAAGGAGAAAAAGGACTGCCTCCCACCTTCTGAGTGGAAAGCATCAAATATTGCTTTGTCTGGAGCAAAGTGGAGCCAGGGGTTGGTCCAGCTGTGTGCAGGGGAATTGCAAAGCTACCTGTGCATGCCCAGGGCCCTGGCAAGGAGGATCTGGGGGGATGGAAGTGGCTCCAGCCAGAGCCAGACAAGCAAAATGAAGCAGCCAAGTGTTTTCCCCATCACTAAGGGTTTGTCAGCAGCAAACTCACAACTCCTGTGGGTTGTGACAACCTTTTGTCTTGTGCTAAATGTAAGGACTGGGTCCCTCTCACCAGTAGGTTTGATAAAGAAGTAGAGTTCAGCAGGTTGATGACAGATATACCACTTGGGGGTTGTTTGTTACCCCAGAGGGTGAGATCTCCCCAACTCATGCCCCCCAAAATGTGATCCATCCCTACAATATGGCACACAGGGGGTTGGGCAGGACTGAGGTACCTCCCAGTGGTGAATCTCAGCTCAGAGCAAGTGCTGAATTGGGAAGGATGCAGCGTGTCAGAGCTCAGCAGGGCTGAGGGCCCTTGGCCACTGCAGTTACTGGAGGTAGGAAGGAAGCCCCTTCCATGGCAGTGGGAGCTTTGAGGTCCAGCCCTTTGGGATTATGGCATGGATTTGGGTGTGAAACCCCCCAGAGTGGCAATGCTGCCCTGTAAACCTGTTCATGGCCAAGCAGTGATCAGTGTCTCTATTTGCTGTCTTAGAATTCTGCATATTTATGCAGCTAAAGGTATGAGAGCCCTTACCTTGGCAGCTGCTGAGCGCATGAAGCCGCTGCGGAGACTCGATGCCAAGGAGCACCGAGGAAAGGTAACCTGGAGGCAGCAGGGCTGGGGTGGGCAGGGCTTTGCATCACCCCCCAGCACTCTCTACAACTCCCTGACAGGAGGTTGGACCCAGGTGGGGCTTGGTCTCTTCTCCCACACAACCAGCAGGAGAACAAGAGGGCACAGCTCAAGCTCTGCTAGGGGAGGTTTAGGTTGGATATCAGAAAGAAATCCATTCCAGAGAGAGTGCTCAGGCCTTGGAATGGGCTGCCCAGAGAGGGGGTGGATTCACCATCCCTGGAGGGTTTTAACCTGAGCTTGGCCGTGGCACTGAGTGCCATGATCTGGTAAAGGGACTGGAGTTGGCC
>JAOXXN010000290.1:1945540-1969786 GCA_026770055.1 Myrmophylax atrothorax
CCCCGGGCTCGGTCACGGCCGCCCCGCCGAGGAGCCGCCTCCGCCGCGGTGTGTGCGGGACCCGCCCAGCCCGGGCACGGTCGGTGTCAGTCCCAGCAAAGCCCAGAGACATGAACCCCAACACGCCTAAAGCGGCACACCCGTCGCTGTGTTCGACACGGACACGGGGCCCACAGACACCATAAACAAAATACATCACACACTGAAAATGCATGGACAGCAAAGCACTGGCCAGGCGTTCTCCAGCACGTGAGTGCAGAGAGATCATCCCATCTCACATTTAAACACTTGGGCGTGTGTTCTGGGGGTCTCTTGCACAACAATCGGCTGTTCAGGCGCTGGAATTGCTCCAAGCTGGCAACAGTCACGGTTCAGAAGGAAAGGGAGTTTCAGCTGCTCTGCGATGGGCACTGCGGGGCTCAGGACTGTCTGTAATGAAAAGTTTGTGTTTTTTTTTTTTTGTAAAAAGTTATGTGGAGAGAGGGAATTCCAAAGCTTTTTGGGCTGAGTTAAAATTCAGGTTTATGTTCTCTTTTTCTACAAAATTGTGAACCTCTGAGTATGCGTAAAATCTACACAGTTGAGACAAAAACCATCTGCAGCCACATCACAAAACTGAACCAAACTGAAGCAAATACACTGGAATTCCAAGGCCCAAGGAGCACTTTGGCACAGGTCAAATGGCCAACACATTTGTTCTGGCACTGAAGGACATTTACTGCTCTATCATGTGAATTTATTCAAAAATGTTCCAAAAGACTTTTTCATTCTTCTTTGTATAGCAGGTTAAACAAGAGACATTTTACCTAGACTTTGTAAGGAACAGTACTGAAATGCCAGTATTTTCAGCTGGTCATGTAGAAATCTGACCTTTGCTACGAATATATTTCTTTGTTAAATACTTATTTCAAAGCAGCCCTTATATGAGGCACAAACACAAGTGTGAATTTCCCTTCACAGCCTTAGAAATTGAAACCCTTTTACTAGGACCTAAACAGATGTCTTGGCTGAGCTGTTATTCTGCTTTCCTGACACATTACACTTTTGTAACAAAATAGCTTTTACGTTCTAAGAGTTCTAAGATTTATTACTTTGTTATTCACGTATTTACAACAGAGACAGAGCCTCTGACTCCGCGCGTGCGCAGTAGGGGCAGAGCCTCGAACTCCGCGCGTGCGCAGTAGGGGCAGAGCCTCGGACTCCGCGCGTGCGCAGTAGGGGAAGAGCCTCGAATTCCGCGCGTGCGCAGTAGGGACAGAGCCTCGGGGTCCAGTCCTAACACCCTGTATCCCATTGCTCTCCTGCCAGGGCTGCCTTTTGGGGGCAGCTCCTGAGAGCCTGAGGCTGTGCTTGTTCCCTACTCCCGACACATCATGTTCCTTCTGCCAGAAAATGCTAATCAGCTGCGTTTAAAGCGGAGATAATTCCAGTTCTGATTAGCAGTGGCTGCTGCCGGGCATCACAGCGTGAATGCCAATGAAGGCAACAGCCAGGCTGCCAGCAGGCCTGAGGGCTCTGCCTGCCCAGCGCTGCCCTGCTCCTCCCTCTGTCCCCAGGCCCCAGGGATCAGGAAGACATGCCCAGGACTAATGTCACAGCCCCGTAATCTCCCTTAGCAGCTCAGTGACCTGACCCAGGGACTTCCCTGGTCTTTGCTGCAGTCCAGGTCCTGAGCTTCTTCAGCACTGGAAATCAGTGGGATCAGCCAAGGACCAGGGTCAGGGATCACGCTGGAGGTGACAGCTGCTGTGGCTCTGCCCTGGGCAGGCTGACAGAGACAGGCTCTGGGCACAGGCAGCCCCTGGCACAGCACATGGAAACCCTGAGGTCCCCCCAGTGCTGGGATGGCATCGCAGTCCCTGCAGCTCTGGGATCCCAAACCCTGTTGCTCTCTCCCTCCAGGGTACAAGACTCTCCTAAAATGCCTGTCAGGGAAGTTCTGCCAGCGGGAGCTCATCGGGATCATGGGCCCCTCGGGTGCTGGGAAATCCACCCTCATGAACATCCTGGCTGGCTACAGGTGAGGCTGGGGGTGCCAGCGGGTCTGGGGGGGCAGGGCTGTGCTGCACCCCCTGACACCTCCTTTCCTGCAGGGAGACTGGCATGAAGGGGCAGATCCTGGTGAACGGGCGGCCACGGGACCTGCGCACGTTCCGCAAGATGTCCTGCTACATCATGCAGGATGACATGCTCCTGCCACACCTCACCGTGCTCGAGGCCATGATGGTGAGCCGGGCAAGGCAGGAGCCTGCTGGGCTCTGTGGGCATCTGTGGGCTCTGTCCTTGGGCACTGAGCCCGCACTGACATCAGGCATTTCCAAGGGCTCTGGGGTGCGGGAACAAAATCCTGCTGTTCTTGCTCCTTTCATCCCAAGCCACTGCTCTTGGCTCTTGGCTGGGTGGGGATGGGGCCGCAGTGCTGCTGGTTCTGCTCCCTGCATCTGATGGATGTGTCTCCCTGCCCTTCTTCTCCCTGCAGGTCTCTGCTAACCTGAAGCTCAGTGAGAAGCAGGAGGTGAAGAAGGAGCTGGTAAGTGCAGAGGGGTGTGGGCCAGAGCCCCTCAGCCCTCCCCAGCATGGAAACAGCGGGGAAAGGAGTGCCCTGAGGGGACCTGTGAATGCCCAGGGGCTCCCAGCGAAGGGAGGTGGCAGGGATGGCATGAAGGTCCATGAAGGTTTCATTCCCCGTGGGTTGTCTCACAGGTGAACGAGATCCTGACGGCGCTGGGGCTGCTGGAGTGCTCCTACACCCGCACCAGCTCCCTGTCCGGGGGGCAGCGCAAGCGCCTGGCCATCGCCCTGGAGCTGGTCAACAACCCGCCCGTCATGTTCTTTGATGAGCCCACGAGGTGAGGCCGCAGGGGCCGGGGCTCCCCAGCACTGCCCAGCTGGGCTTCCCCTGCCAGGGACACCAGCAGGGCCAGTACCCTCTGCTGCCCACCTGAGGGTGGGGTGGGACTGTGCCCAGGGGCTCCAGGAGGGTTGGAGCTGATGCTCTTCTCCATCAATCTGTGAGGAGGGTGCCCACAAGTGGGGACATCTTTAGGATGTGCTTCTCTTCCTCTCAACTCTCCCTTTCTCTCTCTGCTGTCTCTTTCTCCTCTGCCCCTTCCTGCGTGGCCACAGCGGTCTGGACAGTGCCTCCTGCTTCCAGGTGGTGTCCCTGATGCGGTCCCTGGCTCAGGGTGGGCGCACCATCATCTGCACCATCCACCAGCCCAGCGCCAAGCTCTTTGAGATGTTCGACAAGGTTTGGGCTGGGACAGGACACAGGACTGTGGGAGGGGTGGGCAGCAGGCACTTGACCTGGGGTTGGTGTGGCACACAAATTGGCAAGGGTGGTCTGTGTCACCCTGGGACAGGGAGGTGGGTAGGAGTGGGTGGCAGTGCCCTGACTGCTCTGCACCTGCCACGTCCTGGCTTTCTCTTGCAGCTCTACATCCTGAGCCAGGGCCAGTGCATCTTCAAAGGCGTCGTGACCAACCTCATCCCCTACCTGAAGGGTCTCGGCCTCCACTGCCCCACATACCACAACCCTGCTGACTTCAGTGAGTGCCCCTGCCCCAGCTGGGGCTGCCATGGGGGGCAGAAGGTGGCAAGGCCCAAACCCAGACCCCAAGCCTTGGGGGCTGCCCAGTGTTCCCCCAGGTTGCCCAAGAGAGATTCCTGTGCCCTTCCTGCTGGGTGCTGGCTGGGGAAGTGATGGCAAGGGCTGGCTCAGCACCTCTCAGGGGTCCTGCCCTCCTCCACAGTTATCGAGGTGGCCTCAGGAGAGTATGGGGACCTCAACCCCGTCCTGTTCCGCGCTGTCCAGAATGGCATGTGCACCATGGCTGAGAAGAAAAGCAGCCCTGACAAAGCAGATTCTTCATGCCCAACACACTGTGGGACGGTGAGTGGGGTTAGAGGAGCCTCCTGCAGGCAATGGGGTGCTGTCCTGACAGGGACCCCACGATGGGAACTTGACCCACGTGCCTGACTTGCCTGTGGCCTTGCAGGACGTGGACCACATCGAGAGCCACACATTTGCCACCAGCACTTCCACTCAGTTCTGCATCCTCTTCAAGAGAACCTTCATCTGCATCCTTAGGGACACGGTGAGGGCCAGGCTCAGGGTCTGCTGGTCACCTGGGGCTGGCACAGACAAGGATTTCCTGGGAGCTGGGGGGGCTCACCCTGTGCCCTCTCTGCCTGCAGGTGCTGACCCATCTGCGGTTCATGTCCCACATCTGCATCGGGGTTCTCATCGGGCTGCTCTACCTGCACATCGGCAACGACGCGGGCAAAGTCTTCAACAACACCGGCTTCCTCTTCTTCTCCATGCTCTTCCTCATGTTTGCTGCCCTGATGCCCACCATCCTCACCTGTAAGGAGCTCCTTTCCCCCAACACCCAGCCCTGCTCCCACCCCTTGGGGTGCTCCAGCTGCGTGCTGGGCAGTGTGACTTGGACAAGAGGGGGGAAAAAACGCAGCAAATGGGAAAAAAATCAAACAAAGAGGAGGGGGGAAACTTCTGCTTGTGTGTGTTGCAGTTTTGCCCTCTGTTTGGCTTGTAGGTTCAAAGCAGAATGCTGGTTTGTTTTTTATCTGATAAACTGTCTGTAAAGCTGCATTTTCAGCCACTTCACCTCTCTTTCACTTCCTCAAAGAGTTTGTCTAAAAGCCCCCAGCTAAGCTGAATTCTCCATGCAGAAAGTTCCCAAATCAGGGTCTGAGGTTTTTGTCCCTGATGAAGATTTGAGCAGGACATTACCTGGAGCTTGTGGCAGAGACAGGATGTTACCTGGAGCTTGTGGCAGAGGCAGGATGTTACCTGGAGCTCTGTGCTGGGGCAGGATGTTACCTGGAGCTCTGTGCTGGGGCAGGATGTTGCCTGGAACTCTGTGCTGGGGCAGCATCACACCTGCCTGCACCAGGACAGGTGGCAATGGGGCTGGAGCAGCCCAGGACGCTGCTGGCTGGTAACTCCTTTTTCCACACAGTCCCCCAGGAGATGACTGTATTCCTGAGAGAGCACTTGAACTACTGGTACAGCCTGAAAGCCTATTACCTGGCAAAGACCATGGCAGATGTGCCCTTCCAGGTGAGGCTTCAGCTGGACTTCACCATGACCCTGATGCTGGCGTGCCCTCCTTGGCACAGCCACTTGCCCAGCTCCCCCAGTGCCCCAGGCTGGGCTTTGAGGGGTCCCTCCATCCCCTGGGAAGGGTGTGTGGGGTGAGGACAGCCATGTGCCCAGCAGGGTGGTCTCTGTGCCCCTGTGCAGGTGATCTGCCCCATCGCCTACTGCAGCATCGTGTACTGGATGACGGGCCAGCCCCCCGAGGCCACGCGCTTCCTGCTCTTCTCCGCGCTGGCCACTGCCACGGCCCTGGTGGCCCAGTCCCTTGGGCTTCTCATCGGAGCTGCTTCCACCTCCCTGCAGGTCAGACGGGGCTTTGCCTGTCTCATGGAGACGGAGGGAGAGTTGCAAGGGGTCCTGTGGCCGTTTGGGGTGGAGGAAGGCGCTGCCCAAGGGCAGTTCACCTGCGGGCAGGGATTGACACCCAGTGGCCTCTGCTCCCCAGGTGGCCACCTTTGTGGGACCCGTCACTGCCATCCCCGTCCTGCTCTTCTCGGGCTTCTTTGTCAGCTTCAAGACCATCCCCACCTACCTGCAGTGGAGCTCCTACGTGTCCTATGTCAGGTGGGACCCCACACTCTGCCCAGAGCTCCCTGTTCTGGGCTCCCATGGGGCCCCCACGGTGCCTGTGGTGACTCTTGGACTTGCTCTGCCCTAGGTATGGCTTCGAGGGCGTCATCCTCACCATCTATGCCATGGAGCGTGAGGACCTGGAGTGCCTCGAGGACTTCTGCCCTTTCCAAAAGCCCATCAAGATCCTGCAGGAGCTGGACGTGGAGGAGGCCAAGCTCTACCTGGACTTCCTCATCCTGGGCATCTTCTTCGTCATCCTGCGGCTCCTGGCTTACCTGGTCCTCAGGTACAAGGTCAAGTCAGAGAGATAAAGGGGCCATCCCCAAGCCTGGCCTGCTGTGAGAGACGTTCTGCAGATGGACACGGTGCTCCTGGCAGGCACAGACCGTGGCAGAGGCACCAGTGGGTACCAGGCCTGGCACAGTCGAGAAGGGTTTTGAGACATCTCGGAACTGTTTTAACCTTTCCACACACACTCTTCATTGCAAAACGTTTTGTACAGCCCTGGCATGTGCCACCCTCTCTCTCCCGGGTGTGCTGAACCCCATGGAGGTTGAGTGCCCTCTTGTCACCCCTGGGACACCAGGGATGCTCCGAGGAGGTGGCTGTGCCCAGCGAGGCTGAGAGGAGATGGATGCTCCAGGCAGGCGGAGCAGCAGGGCTGGAGCTGGGAGGAGAGAGCAGCACAGCCCAGGGTGGGAGTGCAGCACATGGCCCCGATGGCACCAGGGCTGGCACCACGTGAGTCAGTGCTGAGGAGAGCCCAAAGATGCAACAGGCAGAGTTGCACAAGGCTTTAGTGTTTCCTGTTGCTGTAGCCACAGAGTTTGCTGCATCTCCTTTTTCTTTCAGCACAAATCTTCCCTTTTTCTTTCTTTTTTTTTTTTTTTAATTTTTTTCCTTCTTTTTCTTCCCAAACACCACTGCATTCCAGAGGGGAAAGGGAGCCAGCAGGCAGAGAAGGACTTGGGGCTCTGTCTCAGATTTCTGCTCTGGTGCCATCCTCAGAGATGGGATCTGCAAACCTGGCAGGGCCTGCAGGAATAGGACAGTAATCTCAGACCTTGGGGAGTCTCCTGTTCAGTCCCTGTTGTCTCTGGGGTCTGAGACAAGAGGGTCTGAACCAAATCAACCACCGTGGAGAGAAGTGACTCATCTCTTCAAGTGCTTGCATGGAGCAAGGAAGATTTAGATTCCCACACCCTGCCAGTGCTGGGCAGGTTAAACACAGGGCTGGGCTCAGCTGGGCCATCACTGGAGCCTCCCCTGCAGGAGAAGGGCTGGCCCTGAGCCCTTCCCTTGCATCCTCTGTTCCCCTGGCACAGCCGTGGCTGTCTCAGCAGGACAGGGCAGATGAGCCTCGCTCAGCGCTGGCTGTGCAAGAAGGGGGTGCCAGGGACACCCAGCCTGTCACAGTGCCAACCTCCCAGGGTGACACTGTGAAGAAGGGAGTCCCAGCAGTGCCTGAACTGGAAACCTGGTGAGATCTCAGCGGTTTGTTTGCAGTGGGTGTGACCTGGACACTGGGAAGGGCTTTGCACTTTCTGACTGGTATCAGGAAAACGTCCCTTTTGGCAAGAGTGTCTGGTGGCTCCTCCAGAGTCACCTGGCTCTGCACACCCTTGCAGAGGGAAGGCATTTTGGCACCCTGCTGGCTCTCCAAAGGAACTGAGCTGAGCCCAGAGCTGGAGGGGCATCTGCACATGCTGCTGTGCTGGGAACACAACATGCTGCTTTGCTACACAGCACGGGCTCTGGGGGTGTGCTGGCACTGGTGGCACTGGGCTGCTCTGGTCACCCACGCACACGGGAACCCACTGGGTTTTGGTGAGCACGGACGTGGTGGGGGCAGTTCTGCCCCACCCTGGCACGCTGGGCCTGGCTCAAGCACAGCCTGGGAGATGCTGCTGCTGGCACTCTGAGCAGCCAGGGATTGCAGGGCAAGTGCCAGGTTTCAGCAAAATCCTGGAGACTGATCTTTGATTTTACTGGCTCGTGTTGGGACTGCACAGCAAGGTCTGGCTGGCCTGGCACTGATGTGGGCACTCAGCAAAGCTGAGCTTCCCCTGCCTGGAGAGCATCGCTGTGAGGAGTGTTTGCCCATGGGCTCTGGAAGCAGGACATACCCTGATGCTCTTCCCATGCTGAGTACTGGGGTCTTCTGACTTATCACTATCCCTCACAAAATTCCCCTCTGCTCCTGGATCTCCCTTCCCTGCCAGCCCCGTGCCATGCTCTGTGTGGAGCTGTGCCAGTTGGAGGGCTGCAGCCTCCTGGGCATGACGCTGCCAACCACAGCCACAGGGGAACGGTCCCCGTGTCTGCTCTGCCACAAAGTGGATGGATGGGCAGGGAGCCAGGGGGCTGTGGGGCTGTGGGCTGTCACCCTTCTCCATCTCCTTGTCCATGGAGCTGATGCCCTGCTTCTGTCCTGCTCTTGGGCTGGGACTGGTTAGGTCTGGCCCAGCACTGCTGGGTGGGGGGTTTGCCCTGGGTGGATACAGAGCTGGCAGGAGGTGTCAGTGGGGCAGCTGTGCACAGCTCCTGCCTGCTCCCTGGCATGTGGGGCTCTCGTGATGGGTCCTGCTTCCCACACACTGGAGGCACTGCCGTCCCCAGAGCTGTGTCCTGCTGCTGCCTGTGCCCAGAAGGTGCCACCTGGACACGCCTGTGCCATCACTGCTGCTCCCAGGAGGACAAGGACAAGATGGACTAGCGATGGAGTGGAGCAAGGGGCTGCCAGCAGACACCTGTGACTGCCACCACCTGTGTCCCCCATGCTCAGGGATGCTCAACACAAGGCTTTGTTGAGGCAGCCTCAGCTGCTTGCAGAGAAACCCCTTGGGACAGGCTGCCCAAGCTTGGAGGAAGACTGCTGGGGCAGGTGGCTCCTCAGGTGGCTGCTGGGACCAGCCTGACCGGGATGGAGCAGATGAAGCAGTCCCAGCACCTCCAGGAGAGCTCAGCACAGCCTCCTGCACTGGTGAGTCACTGTGTCCCAGCTGAGCAGGGACGTGGCCACTGCGGGGCAGAGGGCCAGGACAAGCCCTGGAGGTGGAGGATGGCTGTGTCCCCAAGCTGGGCAAGGGCACTGGGGAGTGGGGGTGATGGGGCAGGCACCCCTCATCCCCAGGGCAGCAGGAGGCACGTGAATGTGTTGGTACAAAGGGGCTTTGATGAGTGAGGGACGGCACCCTCAGTGCTGCTTGAGGAGTGAACTGAGCCATGGCCCCTTCCCTCTCTGCAAGGACAATCCCTGAGCTGGTGGAAGGCACAGGGAAATGCAAAGGGAAATGGATGTTTGCACTGAGCCCCCAGGCTGGTGTGGCTAGGCTGAGCACCCGGGTTTTATCACCCCTCCACTGCCTGGGTGGGCCCTGCCCTGCAGGAGCAGGGCAAGAGGGGTTGTCTCTTCCCTGGCATGGCAGAGGGACAGGGTGCAGGTGTCCTGCCCTTAGTGGAGCAGCAAGCATGCACTTTATCGGAGCAGGGAAGGGGAGCTGTGGATGCTCCAGGCTGCAGGAATCCCATGAGAGAATGTGTTGATAATCATGAGGAGTGTGATGGAGGAGAGCGGGCTTCTTCCCCCACACCTCCTCTCCTCTCCTGCCTTCCCTTGTGATGCACTTTGAGTGGATGAGGGTTCAAGCTGTGGCTCCAGCTCTCTGGGAACCAAAAACTGCTTCAGCCCCTTCAGCTCACAGGCACAGCTGCCCCAGGTCCTGCCTCTCACAGGTGCTGTGAATGCACAGGGGCAGGGGGATGCCACTCACCTCCATGCATGGCCAGGCCACCTTTGGCACACGCACAAGAAGAGCAAATGCATCATCACCCGGCTGAGGTTTGCTGGAGGGGAGGCTGGGCTAGAACAGGGAAGATGGGGCTTCTCCCAGGGTTTCACCCCGCTCCCAAATCAGGCAATAAAACAGTGTTTCCTTCTCACTGTGTGTGGACACCATTTGTCCTGTCCCTCTGCCATGGGCATCTCTGAGTGTGTCCTTTCCATGCTGGAAACCCTGTGGTTTTCCAGCCCTCATTGTGTCAACACGTGCAGTGGGGGCTGTACAGTGTGGGGTGTGTGAGACAGGAGTGGGGACGTGCAGGGAGGTGCAGCCATTGAAACCCACATTTCCACATGGCCACAGGTGGGAGCTGGGACAGTTGGCCAAAATAAGGTGCAGGTGACAGCTCAAGGCTGAGGGAGGGCATCTCTGCTGGGGCAGCTGGGCTGGGTGGGGTTTGCCCAGGTCCTTCTGCCTTGCTGGGAGGAGGCTGCCAAGCAGGGCCAGGGCACTGCTGCCCACAGCTGCAGCCTGGCAGGAACCAGGCAGGGTGGAGGTGAGGCTGGGCTGCACACACAGGTAAGTGCCCCGCAGGGACGGGGTGCCAGGTCCCAGCTTGCTGCTGGTGCTCACCAGTGTGCAGAGGGCCCCAGGAGCTGTTGGGCAGGAGGAGACATTGCGGTTTGTGTCGGTGTTTCTGAGGTGCCAGCTGTACTCGTTGGATTTCACACATCAATAAAACTTATATTTATAGTGTACTGGCCTGGGTGTCTCATATTCCTGGGAATACAGAGGAGGGGAGGTTTGTGTGCCCAGGTACAGGGTGTGAAGGGGTTAACAGCATCAAAAACACGTTCAAGGAGACTTTTGTGTTTCCAGGTTTATATACTTGGTTGCAGCTGAAAACCCCTCCCCAGAGTTAAGCAGGATATTTTGGGTGTCTCTGACCAGCTCTAATGGGCTGCTCTGATCTCTGCAGCTCTTATTTCCTTTTACTAAACAATGTTGTAGCTTCAGGCTTCTAATCTAGACATATTTTCTGATTTATTTCTTACAGCTCAGCCTCTAATCTAAGCAAGATTTTGGTTTATTTCTTAAAGTTCATCCTACAGCAACAGGGTTAATTCCTCTCTGTCTAAAGCTCTGCGTGGTTAAGAGAACTGACAAACTAAGGCACAAGCTAAAATAAAAAATTAGTATAAAATATCAAGTTAGTACAGGTCGGATTAAAAGTCAGTAAAGACCATTATGATTTTAAGGAGAAGGGATAAAATCCATTTTCTTGAGGGGTTCCTGTATTAAGAGGGTGGCAGGTGAGCACGGAGGGATTCTGAGCACAGGGGGGTTCTGAGCACGAGGGGTTCTGATCACAGGGGGATTCTGCGCATGGAGGGATTCTGATCACAGGGGGATTCTGAGCACGGAGGGGGTTCTGAGCACGGCAGGATTCTGAGCACGGCAGGATTCGCTCCGGAGCAGAACCCATCCTCGCAGGCTCCAGTTGCACAGCCGGGCTGCAGCTGGGGATGCAGAGCCACGAGATGCGTCTGGAGGAAATCCGCGCCTTGCAGCACATCTGGTGAGACCCCAGCCCTGCCCATCCCGTGTGTGCCCGTGCTCGGGGTGCGGGTGTTGCCCTGGCCGCGGTGCCATCCTGCTCGGGGGCGGGACGGGGCAGGGCAGGGCAGGATGGCGTTGCAGGAAGTGGGAGCTGCGGAGCGGCCGCCCCCGCGGAGGAGCCGCTTGGAACGGGCACGGGGGGAGCGGCAGGAGCAGCCCCGGGGGCTCGGCAGCACCGGGAGCTGCGAGCCGGGAGTGCTGCTGGAGGTAACCGCGAGCGGGAGGAACCCGCAGCTCATGCCGAGCCTCGCTTGGCACTGTCACTGCCCCGGGCTCCGTCCCTGCAGCGCCACGGCCTCCCTGGGCACGGGAGGGAGGGATCGGCCAGCGAGGGTTTGGGGCCAGGCGTGTCCCGGGGGTCCCTGGAGGGGTCCGTGCCGGGCGGGCAGCGAGGGGGCTCTGCTCGGCAGCAGGGGCTGGGAACTGGGCATGGCACACACCGGGCTTTGCTCGCTGCAAAGGCATCGAGACCAGAATACCCGAGTTCAAGGTCAGCCCCGCTGCCCCTGTGCTGTCCCTGTCCTGTCTCTGCCCCCGTGCTGTCCCTGTCCTGTCTCTGCCCCCGTGCTGTCCCTGTCCTGTCTCTGCCCCTGTGCTGTCCCTGTCCTGTCTCTGCCCCTATCTGCCCCTGTCCCTGTGCTGTTCCTGCCCCTGTCTCTGTGCTGCCCCTTTCATAGAATCATAGAATGGATTGGGTTGGAAGAAACCTCCGAGATCATCAAGTCCAACCCTTGGTCCTACTCCAGTCCCTTTACCAGATCATGGCACTCAGTGCCACATCCAGTCTCAGGTTCAAAACCTCCAGGGATGGAGAATCCACCCCCTCTCTGGGCAGGCCGTTCCAATGCCTGACCACTCTCTCTGTAAAGAGTTTCTTTCTCATATCCATCCTAAACCTCCCCTGGCAGAGCTTAAGTCTGTGCCCTCTTGTTCTACTGCTGGTTGTGTGGGAGAAGAGACCAACCCCCACCTGGGTCCAACCTCCTTTCAGGGAGTTGTAGAGAGTGATGAGGTCACCCCTGAGCCTCCTCTTCTCCAGGCTAAACACCCCCTGTGCCCAGTTCCTCCATCTGGATAACACAAAGGGGCTGTAAGAAGCCCAGGCTGTGGGAGGTGCGAGTCAAGCTGCACTGTCCCTGTCCCTGTCCCTCCCTATCTGCTGGGCTTTGCTCACACCCTCTCCCCCTCTCCCCTCTGTGCCTCAGTTGCTCAGGATGTTGTGGGCTGTGAGCACAACCCGTGCTCCTGAAGGATCACCCTGCTGAGCTGGGGTGGGAGCCTGAGTCAACACCAGCACAGCCGGTTCTGCCGGACTGCACCGTACTGGGGCAGGTAAGGCTGGGCAGGGCACTGCTGCACCACAGCCCCATCCTCTTCTGCCCACCTGGGACAGCTGCTGAGCACCCCAGAGCCCCTCACGCACCTGTGGCCATGCCCTCTCTTTCAGGTGAGGATGTCCCGGGCCATGCAGTGCCAGAGCTGCCTGCCCTGGGTACGGCTGCAGAGATCCCTGTCCCGGAGCAGAGGCCCCCGGGCTGTGCATGTCTGTGCTGCTTCAGTGCCAGGTGAGCTGGGCTCTGTGCCTGTGGGACTGTGCCCCCGGCTCTGTCCTGCTCCCAGGGAAGCCTGTCCCTGCTGGACACCCCTCCACAGCTGTGCAGTCTGAGGGTCACTCCAGCAAGGTGTGAAGCCGGTGGGTTGGGTGGGATTAGTGCTGCTGGGCTGGAGAATCCATCCCTACTATGTATGTTCTTCTTCCCCCTCAGGCTCCACAGGCAGCTGCTTCCTCAGGAGGATCCTTGGCACAAGTAGCATCTCCCTCCCCAGGTACAGTGCCACAGGGCCTGGAGCTGTTCACCACAGGCCCTGGGTAGCTGAGGTGGCTGCCTTGGGACCAGCAGGGCTCTGTGGGCAGGGACACTGCTTTGCTTCCACCTAGAAAAACACGCAGACCCAACTCCCTGCCTGCTCTGCATTCAGCCCAACTCCTGTGCCTCGCTGTGGGCTTGCTGGGGATGCACAGCACGTGCCCTGCTGACCTGCCTTGGGTTCCCCGCCGTGCCCGTGCCCTGCTCCTGCACTCTCCCTTGGTGTGGGGGAAGGAAGGGGTGAGCTGGCTCCCCTCAGCACTGTGATCTGCCCACCCTGCCCCAGGCAGGGCTTGGAGCCCTCCTGCTGACACTCTCCCTCCTCTTGCAGGGGCTATGTTGGCCACCAGGGAGGATCTGGGGAGAATTCTGCCCAGCCCAGCTCCTCTCGCCACAGTCAGTCCCAGCTGAGGAACGTGGCCTCTTCTGGTAAGTTTGCAGCCCTGCACTGGGTGGAGGGTCCTACACAGCAGGTTGGGGGCAGCTGCTGCCCTGGGCAGTGTGAGGGTTAGCAAGAACTGGGTGCTGCCCCTCTTTGCAGTGACCTTGTTGCCATGGCTTGGGATAGGCAACTTTCTCAGTCCCTTGTCCTGTTAAACACCTTCCTCTTCCCAGGTGCCATCAAGAAACACCAGAAGAGCCTGTCAGCGTGGTTCAGCCACCAGCCCAATGAGGAGAGGCAGTTTGGCCCTTCCTTCTCCCTGGATGCAGTCCACGTGGACCCAGTGATCCGGGAGAGCTCCCTGGAGGAGATCCTGAAGCCTTCCCCTGACCTCACCATCCAGGAGCAGCTCCAGCAGCCCTGCAGGCAGGTCATCAGCCTCCACAACCTGTTCGATGTGGACGCCTGCGGGCGGCAGGTGAAGACCGTGGTGCTGTACGGCACCGTGGGCACGGGCAAGAGCACCCTCATCAAGAAGATGGTGGTGGACTGGTGCCACGGGCGCCTGCCCCGCTTTGAGCTGGTCATCCCCTTCTCCTGCGAGGACCTGTCCCACAGCCACGCCCCCATCTCCCTGCGGCGCCTCGTGACCAAGAAGTACCAGCACCTGCGGGATGTGGTGCCTGTGCTGGGCACTTCCAACCTCAAGGTGCTCTTCATCCTCAATGGCCTGGAGCGCCTCAACCTGGACTTCCGTCTGGCTGGCACAGAGCTGTGCTGTGACCCCAACGAGCCTGTGCCTCCCTCTGCCATCGTGGTCAACCTGCTGAGGAAATACCTCCTGCCCGAGGTCAGTGTCTCCCTGCAGCTCCTTCGTGCTGGAGAAAGGCTGGGGGTGGGCCCTGAGGCATCACAGGGTTGTTGGGATAATTACTTGTAGTCCAGCTTGGTTAGGAGTGAACAGACAGTTCCTGGAGAACTTGCCAAGGTGGCCTTATGTCACTGTTATTGGGGGGTCTCCATGGGAGCTTTGGGGAGGCCTGGTGAGGGAATGAAGGCAGTCTGCTGGGCTGTGGTCTTCCAGACTCCATCTGTGTCTAGCAGGGGATGGGCAAAGTTCTTCTGTCCCCTCTGCCTGGGCCAGATTTCATCCTGAGCCCTTTGGGCAGCAGCTTCATGAACTGGGTGGGGTGACCTTTGTGCACCTCAGTGTGGGTCGATCCTTGTGCACCTCAGTGAGGGTCCTGCCCATGGGACCCCTCTGGGCCGCCCCAGGCTCAGGCAGCCCCCCCTTGCAGGCCAGCATCATCGTCACCACGCGCCCGTCGGCCGTGCGCCGCATCCCTGCCAAGTACGTGGGGCGCTACGCCGAGATCTGCGGCTTCTCTGACACCAACCTGCAGAAACTCTACTTCCATCTGCGCCTCAGCCAGCCCAGCTGTGGTGGGGAGGGCAGCAGGGACGGCAGCTCGGCTGAGCAGGAGAACCTGGTGGAGATGTTGTCGAGGAACTTGGAGCGCCATAACCAGATCACCGCCGCCTGCTTCCTGCCCTCGTACTGCTGGCTGGTGTGCACCACGCTGCACTTCCTCTACTTCACCAGGACGGTGCCTCCCAGCCAGACCCTGACTGGCATCTACACCAGCTTCCTGAGGCTCAACTTCAGTGGGGAGGTGCTGGACAGCACCGACCCCACCAACATCTCCATGATGAAGTATGTGGCCAAGACAGTGGGCAAGCTGGCCTACCAGGGGGTGATGTCCCGCAAGACCTGCTTCTCAGAGGAGGACCTGCAGCAGTGCTTTGAGGTGGAGATGAAGACTGAAAGCGAGCTCAACCTCCTGGAGGTTTTCCGCAGCGACGTCTTCCGCTTCTTCCTCAGCCCGTGCGTGCAGCCAGGCAAGGAGCACACCTTCGTGTTCACCATCCCTGCCATGCAGGAGTACCTGGCAGCCCTGTACGTGGTGCTGGGCGAGAAGAAGACCCTGGCGCAGAGAGTGGGCAAGGAGCTGTCCGAGGTCATTGGCAGGGTGAGCGAGGACGTGGCCGTGGTTGTGAATATCATCTCCAAGGTGCTGCCCCTGCGCTTCCTGCCCGTGCTCTTCAACCTGCTCAAAATCTTCCCCCGCTACTTCTCCCGGCTGAGCGGCAAGGAGCGGGATGCCATCGCCCACACCATGGCAGAGGAGCTCTTCAAGGAGGAGGACTACTATAATGATGATGTCTTGGACCAGATCAACTCCAGCATCCTGGGTGTGGAGGGGCCCCTGCGCCACCCCGACGAGGCGCCCGACGACGAGGTCTTCGAGCTCTTCCCCATCTTCATGGGCGGGATCCTGTCCCGCCGCAACCGCGCCATCCTGGAGCAGCTGGGCTGCTCCATCAAGAACCTGGCGGCCTTCGAGATCGCCAAGGCCATGAAGAAGACGGTCATCAGGAAGAGCCACAAGGGCCTGCCCCCCTCGGAGCTGATGGACTACCTGTTCTTCCTGCATGAGTTCCAGAACGAGCGCTTCACAGCCGAGGCCGTGCGCTCCCTGCGCACTGTCAGCCTCGCCTCCGTCAAGATGACCCCCCTCAAGTGCTCTGTCCTGGCGTCCGTCATGAGCACCACGTGCCACGAGGTGGAGGAGCTCAACCTGACCTCCTGCAACCTCGACAGCAGCAGCCTGAGGACCCTCTTCCCTGTCCTGCTGCGGTGCAAAGCTCTCCAGTGAGTACCACCTTCTCCCGCCTCTGGGCAGGGCTCAGAATCTGGGCTCTGCCTCCCCTCTGCCCATCACAGGGATGCACTGGGAGCCTGGGCATGGAAAAAGTAGGGCAGGGCGTGCCTGCCTTTGTTTATGCTCAGTGCAGGCCTCGGGAACTACAGCCTCCAATATGCAATGCTCCACAAACAGCCTTGCAGGGGCGCTGCATGCTGGGATTTGCAGTCCCGACTCGCCCTCCCGCAGGAATTTTTGGGCAGCTCCCAGCAGCTGGTGCAGGCTGTGCTGCCAGCTGCCCTGGCAGCCCTGGGTGCCTCCCTGGAGCCACCCAGCATCCTCGTGTTGCGAGGGCTGGGAGGAGCTGGGCATCCCAAAGGGAGTCTGAGCTGTGCAGGTGTTTCCACAATTGTTCCAGAACGCTGGTGGAACTGCAGGTCTTCCTGCCGCCCAGGTGGTGGCGAGACGTGCTCAGCAGAGTTGGACGGGGCTCTGCAGCTGGGCTGTGCCGCACTTCCTTCCTCCAGATGCTCAGGAGGGCTTGGCAGAGTCCTGATCCCTCCTCAGACCTGCACCCCCCCTGAAGACCCCACACCCCCTTCCCTCCCCTGCTCCTGCTGCTGGCACTGGCTCTGCTGGCTGATGCTGCAGTGTGGGATCACTGTGCTCCCTTTGGGAGAGGAAACCTTGCGTGGCCTGGTTTGGGGAGCCCAAGTAGGACAGTGATGGGGAGGGCCAGGGAAAATAGAGAGGGCAGGGTCGCCAGTAACAGCCATTTGGGTCCTGCCACCCCTGTGCCTCGCTCTGCCTCAGCCTGCAGCTCAACAGCCTGGGCTCCGATGCCTGCAAGGAGATCCGTGACCTGCTCCTGCACGACAAGTGCGTGGTGAGCAGCCTGCGGTGAGTACTGCCCTGTCCCTGCATGGCACCGTCCCTGCTGCCCACCACCTGCCATTCCCTGAGCTCCCGTGTCCACAGGCTGGCCAACAACCCGGTGGGCGAGCAGGGGGCTCAGTTCCTGGCCGAGGCACTGGCAGGGAACCGCTCGCTGACCCACCTGTCCCTGCTGCACACGACGCTGGGCGACCGCGGCGCCGAGGCCATCGCCCAGCACCTGGGCCACAACCAGCACCTGCAGGAGCTCAACCTGGGCTACAACTCCCTCACAGACACGGCTGCCCTGCGAGTGGTGGAGGTGGCCAAGCAGCACAAGGCGCTGGACAAAGTGCAGTGAGTTGGCTCTGCCCCGTCTCCTCCTGTTTGCTGGTGGTGCCTGCAGCCCACCATCCCTGTCCTGCCACCTCTGTCCTTCCCCTCAGCCCTCACAGTGTCCCCTCTCCCTTCTCCAGCCTGTACTTCAACGACATCAGCGAGGATGGCAAGCGGGCGCTGCACAGCCTGCGCATGGACCGCGATGGCGTCAGGGCTCTGGTGTTCCTCACGGCGGGCACCGACGTCTCCGATTACTGGTGCCACATCCTGAACGTGGTGCAGAGGAACCTGCCCTTCTGGGACCGGGACCGGGTCCGGCAGCACCTCGCCCTCCTGCTGCAGGACCTGGAGAGCAGCCGCAGCCAGAGCGCCAATCCCTGGAGGAAAGCCAAGTTCCTGCGAGTGGAGAACGAGGTCAAGAAGATGCTGGGGAAGCTGCAGGACGGGACCCTCTGAGCTGCTGCCCACCCACCAGCCGGGGAGGGAGCAGTGGAGTGCCCCTGTGCCCTCATCCACATGGAGATACTGAGTGGCTGGGTGCTGTCCAAGATGCTGGGTATGTGGGGCTCAGCCCTCATCCGCAGGCAAGGCTGGAGTGTGGGAACGGTGCAGAGCCCAGGCCAGGAGCAAATGGGACTTGTTCTTCTGGGCTTGTGGAGGCCCAAGCCCCGGCACCCTGGCCACAGCAGTGGCAGAGGGCAGGGCTCAGGCTTGTTTGTGAATCCTTTGGGAGCATTAAAGTGCACCACTTTGTTTCCAGGACTCGATCTCCTCTTCAGGCTCTTCCTGGGGAGGAATGTGAGAGCTGCTGGTGCATCTGCCCCTCCAGCAGCTGGAGTGGAGGGCTCTGCCCCTTCCCCATCTCACAGGGTTAGCATGGAGCAGCCCACTTCTGCTCCAACCTGTGCTGAACTGGTTGGTTTTCCCCTCTGTGTGCTGCCCTGGAAGCTGGGTCACCGGGAGCTGCGTGTCCCAGGGTGCTGCTCCCTGCTCCCAGCTCAGGCTGGCAGTGCCCTGGGGTTGGGAGGGCAGGGGAGACGTCAGGGCTGTTTAACTATTAAACCTGGGGCGTCTTGGGAGAGGCGGGGACGCTTCCCTGCCACTTCACCCTGTACCTTGCTCCCTCCTGCATTCCCTGCAGCCATGAAGCAAACAAAAGGTATGTGCTGGGGCACTGGGGCTGCATCCTGTGGAGACCCTTCCCCATGCTGTGTCTCCAGGCACTGCTTCCACCCGGAGCAAGACGATGTCAGGGTCTGGGCAGGCCATGGGAAGGAGCCAGAGGCATGCAGGAGGGTGAAGATGGACATTGTGGGGATGCTGGGGAGGAATCCCCTCTCCCTTGGTTGGGGTTCCTTGTGCTGGAGGAGGTGAGGAGGGGTTTTATGGGAAGGCCTCTGTCTCCACCTCCTGGCAACAGCAGGCTCTCTGGGGTCCTGGTGACCCTTCTCATTCCTCACTGAAGAGCCCTGCAAACCCCCAGGACTGAGCTCCACCTGCCTGGCCCTACTTTGCTCCCAGTGCTGCAGGATCCTGCTGGGCTGGGCAGTGAGTGCCCGTTGGACCTGGGAATGCAAGAGGACAGCGGTGACAGGGCCAAGGGACCAGCTGTGCCAGGGGACAGAGGGGCTTGGGAGGGGCTGTGTGGGCTTGGAAAACCCTGGCCTGGCAGGCTCAGCCTGCAAATGGACAAGCCCTGAGTGTTCAAGAGCATGGGGTCTGCTCCCAGCCCACCACCTCCTGCGCTGACCTCTCCTCTCCCTCTGCAGGGCTCAAGGGGGACAAGACATCCATCATGTAAGTTCTGAGCTCCCCTTGGCCAGTGGGGCTTTCTGGTGCTCCTGGCCCCACACCTGGGCTGTGCTGGGGCACATCTCAGCTGAGGTGGGGTGGGTCACAGCTGCCAATCCCAGCAGCCTGCCCCAGGAAGCTCTTACCTGAGTTGTTAGCTCAGGAGAGTTGTGGAGAGTGATCCAAGAGGGACATCCCCTCGTGGCTTTCTGCAAGGAATGGGATGCACAGGAGCTGTGGCTCAGCTGGCCCACTCTGGGAGCAACATGCTCCCCAAGGCTGGGGAAGGCAAGGGGAGGTCACAGTGCTGTGCTAACTTGGCCTCTCCTGCCCCTTTATCATTTCAGAAAATTTGAATTTAACCCCAAAGATGGGATCGACAACCCTGCCTTGACACTGACTGAGGACACGGGTAAATAAACACCCCCATCTCCCAGAGCGTCCTCCTGTCTGTGGCATTGGGCGTTGCTGGAGCCCTGAGCTCTCTCTCATGCCAGGGAGCTGTGGGAAGTGAACACATAAGGAGACCCCAGCCCAGAATGGAGTAGAGAACTTGTGTTAGATCCCCTGCTCACGGGCTGTACCCCCCACAGATGCTGAGGGCGTGGGGGAGCCTCGCTTCTACCTGCTGAGCAAGAGCAGCACGGAGAGCTTCGGGTTCTGCCTGCACGAGGAGCTGTGCTGCCAGGGGCACGTGGTCCGGCAGCTGGAGCTGGGGGGGGTGGCCCAGCGCAAGGGGCTGCAGGATGGGGACAGGCTGCTCCAGGTCAACGGCCACTTCGTGGACCACATGGACCACCAGAGGGTAAGCTGGGAGCACCCCGGGGCCAGGGGCAGGACGCTGATCCCACCCCAGCCGAGGGTCACAGCCTGGGTCCTGCCAGGTGGTGCAGAGGATCAAGGCCAGCGGGAACCAGGTCCTGCTGGCAGTGCTGGATGGAGACTCCTACGAAGCTGCCAAGGCCCTGGGCAGGGACCTGTCCCAGATGCTGCCAGCTGACATCCGCCCACGCCTCTGCCACGTCACGAGGGACAAGAGCGGGTTTGGCTTCAGTGTGTCGGGTCCAGAAGGTAAAGCAGGCGGTGGGATGCTGGCACTGTGAGCATCCCCCTGTGCCCCTGACCCTGCACAGCACTGTCACTGCCCCCCACCACACACCTGAGCATCCACAGGCTGAATTCCACCTGGGCATCCACAGGCTGGTGAATAACCCCCCGTCTCCTCCCTGCAGGCACCAGGGGCACCTTCCAGCTGTCGGTGAGGCAGGATGGGCCAGCAGACAGAGCAGGGGTGCCAGCAGGCTCCTGGCTCCTGGAGCTGAACGGGGAGAGCGTGAGGAGCTACTCACACACTCAGCTCACCAAAAAGGTGCCTGTTCCCTGTGTGTGTGGGTGAGGGATGGGGCTGAGAACATCCCTGAGAATGTCACTGACTGCCCTGTGCTCCCCATCCAGCTTAAGCAGAGCGGGAACAAGGTGACACTGCTGGTGGCATCCAGTGCTGTGGAGGAGTTCTACCGCCTGCGGGGGCTGCGGGTCACGGCCGCCCTGGCAGACCCCTCCTGGCTGCCCTTCAAGGCCAGGGAGCTGCACATCGTGAAGGGACCAGCTGGCTACGGGTTCCTGCTCAAGGAGGATGACTGCAGCTCAGGGGGCATAGGTGAGGGGCTGAGGGGTGGTCTGTGCCTGAGCAAGGCATGTCTGGGGTCGGGAAGAGCTGCCAGCCCTGTCCCCACCTGCATATGAGGGTCAGCAGTGCCAGTTCCCCTCTGGCTGAGGGCCCCTGGGAGCATCTCCCACCCTCCCTCTGCCCTCACTGTGCCAGGCCAGTTCCTGTGGGATGTGGATGTGGGGCTGCCAGCTGAGCAGGCAGGGATGAAGGAAGGGGACCGTGTCCTGGCTGTGAATGGGGAGAGCATCGAGGGGCTGGACCATGAGCAGACGGTGCAGAGGATCCGTGCCTACGAGGACCGGGTGACGCTGCTGGTCATCGACCCTGCCGGCGATGAGTTCTACCACTCGGTGGGTTTTGGGGACCCGGCGTGGCACTGCCCTGGCTGGGGAGCCCTGGGGTGCTGTGGGGCTGCGCGGTGAGTGGGTGAGGTCCTCTGGCTGTGCAGCACCAGGAGCTGTATGTCCATCCCTCTTCTGCGCTTCCAGATCGGGCTGTCCCCTCTGCAGTTCTTGGAGGACAGTGACCCTGCCTCAGGCTCCTGCACTCCCTCTCTCAGTGGCTCCCCTGCACTCTCTCACGTCGAGGTGGGACCAAAGGGACCTGTCTCCTGGCTGGTGGCTGCTGCCAACAGCATAGAGCTCGCACAGGTAATTCCTGTCACCAGGCCCTCAGGGCAGTGCTGCTCACAGCCAGGCAGCGCTCTGAGTCCTGCCACCCTCCTGCTCTGCACATCCTAATATTTCCCGGCACCTGTGGCACTGGCAGGAGGGGGCCAGGCAGAAAGACCCCTCCAACCTGCCCATGGGGCAAGGGGTGTGTGTGTGTGTGTGTGTGTGTGCTGCCACAATGCCCTGCTGTGTCCCTGCAGAGCCCACGCCAGGAGGAGCAGAAGAGGCTGTGCCAGTCGTTTTAGTGGCCCAGGAGCCTCTGAACAGGCTCTCCCACACAGCACCTCCAGCCAGGCCACGTCCAGCCCATGGACCTTGCACACACAGCTCCTGTGTCTGTGCCCACACCATCACACCTCCCAGAGACTCACCTCTGCTGATGGACGTGGCTCCCAGCCTGGACTGACCATGGTGGCAGCTCCTTGGAACCTGAAGACAGAACCTGTGTCTTTGCCAGCCCAGCTGCCTCCAGGGATTTCTGGGCACTGCCAAGGCACTGCCCTCCACACCAGGACCCACGAGACTGGGGAACCTGAAGCCTGGCTCAGCCTTCAGGCTGCTCTGTGAAGGAGAAAAGGAGCAATGGAGGCCAGCAGGGTGCTGCAGGAACCCCCCACCTCTCAGGTCTGCCCCTGCATGGACGTTTCTTGTGCTCCTCTCATGCTCCCTGTGAACCTGTGGGCAGTGAGTGCCCACCAGCCAGCACAGCACTGTCCCTGCACTGTTCCTGCATCGCCCACTCAGGGTGGGATTAAAGGACAAACCCACACTGCAGCTCTGTGTAGGTGATGATGTGGAGAGGACCGTGATGTGACAGGACCCATCTTCTCCCACTGAGCCTGGGGCAACTGTGGGAGCTGGGCAGTGGATGTGGGAAGCTCTCCAGGTGTCCTGGCAGGGAGGTAAGGGCTGAGAGCCATCCTGGGCACCCCAGGGCACTGTGTCTCCAGGGTTTTGAGGCCAAACTCCTGTAGGCACTCCTTGTGCTCCTTGGCAATGGTTGTTCCTGAAGGTTCTCCTTGCAGGTGACACATCAGGGACATCCATTCATGCACACAGTGCTGGGAGAGGGATCCCAAGAGGGGGAAGTTTTACCTCTCTGTGCAGGAGGATCCCAGGAGGGGGAAGTTTTACCTCTCTCTCAAGGAGGGATCCCAGGAGGGAGAATTTTACCTCTCTGACCAGAAGGGATCCCAGGAGGGGGAGGTTTTACCTCTTGGTCAAGGAGGGATCCCAGGAGAGGGAGGTTTTACCTCTCTGTCCAGGACAGTTCTCAGGAGGGGGAATTTTACCTCTCCGTCCAGGAGGGATCCCAGGAGTGGCAAGTTTTACCTCTCTGTCCAGGAGGGACCCCAGGAGGGGAGGGAGTTTTATCTCTGCTGAGCGTGGGAGAGTGAAAACGAGCAGGGGAGTTTTGCATGTGGCCAAGACCGCAAACCTCTGGCTGAGGTTTTACCTCTGCTAAAACCAGGCACTGCTCGAGCTGAGCAGAGATGGGGGCGATGGCAGGGAAGTCTCTGTGCCTCTGTGGTGTCCTCTGAGCCTCTGGGGTGCAAGGACTCTGCGTGCAGAGCCTTTGGGTGCTGACAGCATGGGCAGGGGCCAGAACAGTCAAGGGAGAGGTGGGATAAGCTTGGATCCCTGTCCCTGCCCCACTGCACCCTCCCACCAGGAGAAAAATCCCAAGCAAAGGAACCTTTGCTTGAAGTCTCACACACCCCACCAGAGCCCCGATGTGGAGTGAATCATGCCCAGAGAAGCAGATAGTTAGGAATGCAATTGCTCAAGCATGTTCCCTGATCTCTTTGGACCAGAGCCACGGTGATTTTTGTAATTTGGCTCTAACAGAGCTGGTGTTGCCCTCCCCAGCTCTCTCCCCAGCTCCTTGTGGTATCCTGGGGCTGGCCAGGGCACCCTCCGGTGGTCAATCCGGCTTGACTATTCGCCAGAAGCCATTAGCACCTAATGGGAAAAGCCTCAGGAACACGGCCTCAATAAACCCTGACATATTTGAGGTCAATATAATCCTTAGGAAAATTTGCCCAGGTAATTAAAGCCAGACAAGGAGTTGCCTGTCCCACAAGTGTTCACCGAGCTTTACCAAAGACAACAGAATAAAGACAGGGAGTTTTAAATCCAATCCATGCAAGGCTTCCTTGTTGTATCCAGAGCTGCTTCCTGCTCATCTGGCTCCTTGGGGGAAGAAACCCCCTCTGTCCGGGGGGTTGGACCCAGGGCTGGGGCTGTGCTGCCCAAACTCCAGCCCTGAGCTCGGGGTGCTCGTGCTCCCCAAAGTGCAGCACTTGCTGTTCCCCTCTGCCTGGAAAAGGAGGTGAAAAGAGGATCTGAAGGCAGCAAAGAAACAGAACTGAACAGACTTTTGAGCCTGTGTCGTAATTTTTTTGAACGTTTGGTGTCCAGAGCTCTGACAAGCCCTCTCCTGGTCCCTTTTCTCTCCCTGGTCCCCTTTCCTCTCCCTGTCCCCTTTCCTCTCCTGTCCCCTTTCCTCTCCTCTCCCTGGTCCCTTTACACTCCCTGTCACCTTTTCTATCCCTGGGCCCTTTCCTCTCCCTATTCCTCTTTTTGTTCTCTCTGCTCTGATCCTGATAATGATCCTGATCCCGTTGGAGGTGGGATGCTGGTGACAGGGATGCAGCCCCGATGGGCTCTGCCTTTCCCTGCCACTGTCCCTCATCCCATCCCATCCCATCCCGCGGGGATGCCCGTTCAGCTTCCCCGCCTCGGGGCCGTTCTTAGAAAAGGGAACGCGGCTTCTGGAAAAAGGGAAGCGATCGTGTTCCGCAAGGCGCCGGGCACGGGGAGGGATGGGAAGGGGAGGGAAGGGATG
>JAOXXN010000290.1:1989861-2002382 GCA_026770055.1 Myrmophylax atrothorax
GGTGATCACAGTGGGGTTGGATCAAGGGTTGGACTTGCTGATCTCAGAGGTCTCTTCCAACCCAATCCATTCCATGACTCTAAGCAGAGCTGGGCTTCTGACTCCAGAATTTTGCATGTCTCCAGTTCGTTTGGCTCCTGCAGCACCAAGAAACCTGTGCTTGTGTGATGTGAATAAATAAATCCCATGAGGGGGATGCTCACAGAGATGATGTCTGGGGGTGTCCATGGGTGGGGCTCAGACACATCCCAGTCACAGCTGCCTTGGTTTCCCCCAGGACCATCGTTCCCTGGAAGAGCTTCCGGCAGGCCCTGCACGAGGTGCATCCCATCAGCTCGGGGCTGGAGGCCATGGCCCTCAAGTCAACCATTGACCTGACCTGCAATGACTACATCTCAGTGTTTGAGTTTGACATCTTCACACGGCTGTTTCAGGTGAGAACCCACTGAGTGGCTTGAAATGGGTCTCAGTGCTTCACGTTAAACTCTTTTTCCAGCCCAACCATATTCCACACACTAAAATGACATTGTTTATACTGTATGGGATGTGTTTTGTCTTGTCCTTCATCCCTTTAGTAATGCTTAGGATCCCATATTGCAGTAAAAGCTCTGGTTGTAGAAGGAAAAATTATCTAAATATACACTGGAACTGCAAGGCACACTCAGTATCCTGCCATGAATCAGGTTTTCCCTTTCAAAGGTCACTTTGAGACTGAAGTTCTGACACATCTCCTGCAAGCCAGGAAATGGGAAGCTTAGTTTATCACTCTGCCTTCCCTTGTCCTTTTCTTTCTTGTCAGATTTATTTTCCATGGTGGGGGTTGTTCAGGATGGAGCACGAGCATGGAAATTTGGGCTTCCTATCTTTTGAACTGACACAGCCAGGATGTTGTGGCCATGTTTGGGTTGAGTGAAATATTACTGAAGTGATATTAATAGTAGGTAAAACTCTAACCCTGAGTCTTTAATAGTGCTAAATTCAAACCCACAGCTTCTGATGGGACAAGGGGGTATTTACAAGAACAATCACTTACTTCTTTGGCTCTGCCTTGCCTTTTCCCATGTGATAGGGTGGGTTGTAATTAAGATACGTCTAGATGAAAAATTCCCATGTTTGGTGTTGCAATGTAGCTGATCTCACTCAGTACTTTTTCCAGCTATTATACATAAAGAACAAGTCAAGAGTTGCTGCAAATTCCATGAGATGCAAAGTTTTATCTTTGTGCAGAGAAGTTAAAAAACTTGGAAAAAGTGGCTGAGATTTAGACACCAAAGCCCTTCTTAGGGTTGAGAGCTTTCAAATTGTTGTTGTGGCTTTTGGGGTATTATTTTAAGGAATATTTAACATGTATGTGCTGGTTTATTTGTTCAGATGTCAGACTAGCCAGCAACCCTTGCCACACCCCAGTGAGTTTGGGTGGTTGGGGAACAGTCACAAGTTACAGACAGTGAAACTGAGACAGAGAGGGGAGGTCACTGTCCTGAGGCCATTTAGGAAGTGTTGGAGATCAGACTACCCATGGTTTCTGCTCCTACCTCATCAAACCCCTGCCTTTATCCCTGTCTCAGGAATGAGTCATTTTCTCTGCAGAAGCAGCACAATTAATAGCTATTCTTGAGCTGTGACCTCAGTGACTTCTCCCTTAGTGTTTATTAAAGAGGATTTGATTAAGGTCTGTCTTAGGTGGTGGTTTTATCACCAGCAAGAGAGAAACCCAAATGCTTTGTGCTGCACTAGAGTGGATGTTTTGGTTTCTCTGCTGGATCTGTGGTGGAATAAGCAGCCTGTTTCTCTAACTGTAGAACCGACCCTTTGGATTAAGGAATATTGTGTGTGTTGCCACCTTGCAGAGTGTGTGGTTACTGTGTTTCTGTGTTGCTCCCACAGCCATGGTCGTCCTTGCTCAGGAACTGGAACAGCCTGGCCGTGACTCACCCTGGCTACATGGCATTCCTCACCTATGACGAGGTGAAGGCTCGGCTGCAGAAATTCATTCACAAACCTGGCAGGTCTGTGCTCTGGGGATGGTTCTTGCTGCCACCACTTCCCCTCTGTGTGCAGCAAGGGCAGTTCTGTGCTGCTTTTAAAAATGGGAACTTTGTGGAGTCTGCTTGTTGGACTTTTTAACTTCAAACAAGTGACTGTAAGCACGTTAACTTCTCTGAATTCTGGGTTTCATTTCACCTGGATGCTTTTCTCACTTCATATCATGTTGCAACATTCCCCTTTGATCTGCCTGGGGGTCAGTTGAGAAAAGCTGGTGTAAACCATCAGGTTATTCCTACTAGTTTTTATTTGCTGTCTTGAGAGAGCCAGACAGAGGCTGCCCACTTGACAGTCAATCCTTTCTGCCTGTTCCAAGCTGGGATTTCCTTCCCTTTGTGTGTTTGCAGTTACATTTTCCGGTTGAGTTGCACCCGCCTGGGCCAGTGGGCCATTGGCTACGTCACTGCAGATGGGAACATCCTTCAGACAATCCCCCACAACAAACCCCTCTTTCAAGCACTGATCGATGGCTTCAGGGAAGGCTTGTGAGTAACTTTATCAGCATTAACACCTTGATTCAACCAAACACTCCAGCTGTGAACGGTCCCGTTGCTGTCAGTGGAATTATTCACGTGCTGAGCTGTGCTGGCACTCAGGAACACTGACAGTCTTTGCACTGCAGTGGCAGCTGATACATGTCCAGCAGTGTTTCCCTTGTCATTGATCCCTTTTAGTGAAGTCTTTAGTTTGAGCAGCAGCCACTGATATTATGGCATCAGCTCTTTTATTCTGGATATTACAATTATTATAATATATAGATTATATAGGATGATTTAAGAAGAGTAGTCTGGAACCATAACATCCTGTTTAAAATAAAAATTGCTGCCAGGAGGGTCAACAAACTTCTTTTTACTTTTAAGAATAACATGTTTGATTTTTTTGTCCAATCATAAAATTCTTCCAAAACATCTTTTGAATTCAGAGCACCTTGAATTCCCACCCCTCACTTCTCCCCTTCATTCCTTCTTTCCTTCACCAACCCCAAAAGAAACCGGGTTTGTGTGTGTGTGTGTGTGTGTGTATTTATGCATGTGTGTACATGCACATATAGAGAGGTGTTTTTTCCCCCAACTGCTTCCAGTTATTTATTTCCTGATGGCCGGAATCAGAATCCTGACTTGACTGGCTTGTGTGAGCCCACACCTCAGGACCACATTAAAGTTACACAGGTGAGTAAAATATTCCTACAATTCTATCATACTTGACATTCCCAAGGGGTTTTTTTTAAGGCTGATGTATTTTACAGGAATTACAGAAATCTTGGAATAATAGGGGTGGACAGAGGAGATTGCAAAGACAGATTTTAAGAGTTCATTTCCAGAATGTTCTGCCAAATAGTGATGCTTTTGTGCCATTCAGCGTGTCTTGAGCCCTGCTTTTCTTGGGACACTTAAATGGGATAATTTGAAGTGCTTGATGGATCTAGTACCTAAAATCAGAGCGAAATCCTTGCAGACTCCTGTTCTTGTTATTTTATGGCATCAACCATGTCCCCCTTTCCCTAAGGAACAATATGAGCTGTACTGCGAGATGGGCTCCACGTTCCAGCTGTGCAAGATCTGTGCTGAGAACGACAAGGACGTGAAGATTGAACCCTGTGGCCACCTGATGTGCACGTCCTGTCTCACGGCGTGGCAGGTGAGGCTCTGCCCCGTGCTAATCTCTCCTTCACAGCTACAAGCCTGCTCAGTTCCCTGCAGGTATGGAGGTAAAACAGCAGAGTAAGGATGGAGCTCAGAGTTCAGAAGCTGTTTAGGTGCCTGGTCTCTTCATCTAGAATAGGCAAAAAGTGTGAGAAGTTGCTAAAAAGCTGTTTTTCCAGGGAGAAAATACCCCGTATTTGTAGCACAGCTTGGCTTTGTCTTCCTGTCAGTCAAAATGTACTTGCCAAAAAGCAGGTTTACATTAACCACATGTTTAATCTGTGCATCACAAGGGCTGCTGGGACAGGTCTCTGCTCTTCCCTGCAGGAATCAGAGGGCCAGGGCTGTCCTTTTTGCCGCTGTGAGATCAAAGGCACCGAGCCCATCGTGGTGGATCCCTTCGACCCCAGAGGAGGAGGAGGGTTGTCTCGGCAAGGGGCTGAAGGCACTCCCTCTCCCAGCTACGATGATGATGAGGATGACAAGGCTGATGATTCCCTCTTCATGATGAAAGAGCTCGCTGGTACCAAAGTAAGGCCACTACAGGGGCTGACAGCAGGGCTGGCAGTGCGTTTGCCCATCAGTTTCCTGTGTGTAGGGGGTGTCAAACCTCACAACAGAAAATATTCTTCTCACTGTGGAAACCAGGGGTTTGGGTTCAGTTTGGTGAGCTCAGCTCACACTGGCAGTTCTATTAAACAAAGGTGATCACACTTGGAAGCCTTTCATCTCTCGTGTATTGTCACCTTGTAAGGGTGACAAGGCTGGAATGGAAGGTGTAGGAATGTAACACTCCTCTGCATCTTGGTGTGATTTACAAGCCAGACTTCACCCAGATCAGCACCAACTCCTCCATTTCTCCCCAGTGGTGAGAACAGCCAGGCAGGCCCAGCCTTCCCAAGGTCCTGATGACTAACAGGGTAGAGGGCAGACTGTTTTGCTGAGGAAGTCAATTTGACTGGCAGCTTTTTATATGGGGGCTGATAAATGTATATAATAAAGGTGTGATAACTCTGTCATTAGTGCTGCTTCCTCCAGGAACTGTGTACAAGGCAGACATTCTTTATGAATCCCTGCGTGGCTTTTTCCTAAAACTCCATTGCTGCTCTTGCATTGCTTTACTGCATAGGAAAGTGGGTTTGAATTTGGCTGATTTTTACTAGTTGAATCAACTAAAATAAGCTGCCTTTTGTGATCAGAAAGAATCTTCTGCTCTGGTTTACCTGTAGATTTATTTCTCTTTATCTTCCACCCTGTGAAATAATGTACTAAACAGTAAACACTCTTCCTGGAGGTAGTTTTCGTGTACATATCTTGGGGGAGCAAAGCAGTTTCCTTGGTGAGACCTCCTGTCAAGGTGTGCAGTAGTCTGGTACTTGTTGGCATTAGCAAGTTCAAACCTGTATAAAGCTTTTTGAAGTTAGAAAGCTCAAGATTTGGTTGTTAAACGAGAAAATAAAGGGAATAACTGGCACTGCTCTGATTTTTAAGATAGAAAAACACCTTTCCAGGGATAAACATGGAGGATTTAATGCACGCCAGTGGTTGCTGCACCAGGCACTGTAGTTGAGGCAGCTTCACAGTGACAGAAGATTTGCAGATTGTGCCCTCTGGTGTCGAAAAGCAGCTTGTTCCTGCTCAGGGCCAGTAAGGCAGGTTTGTTACTCCAACCAAACAGCCTGGCTTGTATTGCTAAGTGTGTGTTTTCAGTTGTGTCTCACAGCTCAGCCTGTCCTGCAGGGCTTGCCGAGTCAGTTGCCCCTGTCCTGTGGAATTGTCTTCGTTAGGATCAGTGTCATTGTTACTCACAGAGCCATTTGTTACCAATACTGGAGCCAGGAGCAGTCACAGAGATTTAAAGCCTCTCTAGAGGAAAGGAGTTCCTGCTGGATTGTCTCACTTGTTGGTTTTCCCATCCTTCCCTCTCCCAGGTGGAGCGTCCTCCCTCTCCCTTCTCCGTGGCTCCACAGGCTGCCCTTCCTCCCGTGCCACCACGCCTGGACCTTCTGCAGCAGCGAGTGTCCAACCCCCCTGGGGCCTCCAGTCCTGGCACCACTTCCAAGGTCAAACACACTCTCTGGCCTTTCAGCTCTGATTTGGGTGGGGCAGGCAGGAAGAAGAGCACTCTGAGTGTTTTTTCAGTACTTTCACACAAGGCTTTTGCCTCTTGCTTTTCTCTAGTCCTGTTAGGCCTCACTTAGGGTGACTGGTGTCTTATTGTTACTACCAACATCTCTGCTTTTCAGCCTCAGCCCCTGCTGCCTGTGCCCTTTGGAGAGGGGGCATTTTCCTTGCATTTGGTTCTAGCTGGCAAGGGAAGGTGTCATATTCCTGTCCCAACTTTTCTTCACAATTTTTTCCAATTTTTTTGGCTAGAAAACTAAGGAAGGAATTAAATGTGTGTGGCTGGGAGAGATTAACTGGCTCTCTGGTTGGCCAGCAGGAGGGAATAGGATGATGTTGGTGGCATTTGCTTGTTGGTTCTTCAGGTACAGCAGCAGTTCTTCATCTGGTTTGGGTGAAGTAATGAAACCATGAAAGCTCAGGCAGAAGAAAAGATCTATTTCATTGCTGGCTGGTGACTGTCGTATGAATAACCCACAATTGAATCATTTTTGAATGATTTGATAGGCTTTGAGATCCCATCTAGTGCCGCTGTGAGCTCTTGCTTTCCTTCAAGAAGAATCTGGGGTGCTCAGGGTGTAGTTGCTGTGTTATCTCCTCAAGCCTGCAGAGAAGTGTGGAGATATCTCCACATTCCTTGTAAAAACATATAAAACACCCCCCAAACTCTCCCTCCTGTTCTTCCTTTATGGCTGGGCTAACTGTTTTCACAACACTGTGTCACCCTGTGCCCTCCAGGCCGCCCCCGGCGCTCTGCACAAGGACAAGCCGCTGCCGATCCCCCCGACGCTGCGAGACCTCCCCCCGCCGCCGCCTCCGGACCGGCCACATCCCCACGCCATGGGCGCTGAGGGGCGGCCCCAGCGGCGGCCCCTGCCCTGCACCCCGGGGGACAAGCCCCCCCCGGTGCCCTCCAGCCGCCAGGGGGACCTGTGGCCATCCAGGCCCATCCCCAAAGCCCCCGCTGTGGCTGTGAGCCCCGGAGACCCCTGGGCTGGGAGAGAGCTGTCCAACAGGCACTCACTGCCCTTCTCCCTGCCCTCCCAGATGGACTCCAGGGCGGACACCCATCGGCTCGGGAGCACCCTCAGCCTGGACAACCCAGGGGTGAGTAGCCCTAGTGCACCTGGGGGGAAAACAGCCTTCCAAGGGGCCCTCTGTGCTCTGGTGTCAAAGGAGACATGCACAGAAACTGGTGGATGCCAGGCAAGGGAGCACTTCTTAGGGAAGTGCTTTGGTGCCTCTGGGGAGCCAGGTTGAAATCCCAGTTTCAGGACTCATGATGTTTCAGTACCAAAGCATCACTCTCTAATGCTGGTTAATGCAATTGCTTTCACCATTATCTTGAAGTTTGTAAGTTTCTATGTCACAAGTTTGTTTGTTTGTTTTTCTCTCTCCTTAAAAGCTCATTGTGTATATATATATGTATAATACACAGTTGTGTTGTTGTTCACCTTTCAGTTTTGGAAAGCTGGGAATGTTTTCAGTTGGGAGTTGGTGTGCTGAAAGAGTCTGATTTACTCAGACTGAAAAACCTACACCCAGTAGCTATGATGAATTTAACACAGTAAAATCTGGGTTTAATTGGGATCTCTTAATGCACTGGGCACTGTTACCAGTGTAGCTGAGGAGTGTCTATTACTTTCCAAAAATATTTCAGCCAGTTTTGCTTTCCTTGATTCCATTTCCATAAGTTTTTCCTTTTAATATCCCCAGCTTTCTAAATTAGAAAGCAAATACAGTTTTAGCCAGATTGTCTGAGGAAATGACACTTGCACAGTTGCCATCCTGTCTCCCTATGCATGTGCTTGTCTGCATCCTTTTCCTCTTGTCCCCCATTCTGGTCTTTTGGCCTATCTCAGCTGAATTGTCCAAGGCCATTGAAATCTCAAAAGATAAGGAGTTCCTCCTGCAGGCAAATCCCTGCTTGTGTCCTCACTGAGGGAAAACTGTCACAAAAGTCCTGGATTTCTAAGATGTCAGTAGATCTTTGGCATAAATGAAGATACTTCATTCCCACAGAGGATGTGTTGAATGAGTGGCTTTGCAGTTGCACTGGTATTTGGGGTGTTTCTAATGCCTGCTTTGGAATTTGTTTCTTTCAGAGCTCAAACAGTGGTCCAGCAGCAACCTCAGAGTGTGAACACCCCAAAATTAAACCCTCCTCGTCTGCCAATGCCATCTACTCTTTAGCTGCCAGGTCTGTTGTTTTCTTTGGTGACTTACAGAGTGGTAATCATGGGGTGCTCGTGCCAGGGACAGAGTTTGACACAACTCTGCCAGCCTCAGTTTCATTCTTGACAGACTCAAAGCCTACAATCTGGAGAAAACAGAAGAAATCAGCATCCCAAAGAGCTGTGGGAGTGGTGGTAGCTCCCCTTGGTGTGGCAGTAGGAAACAGGTTCCAGTTGCCATCAGCTCTTCCACGAATTCACTTTCGAGTTGGTCTTTTTGTGAAGGAGGAGATGGAAATTTAGATGATATTGTCACTTCCTTTTGCATAAAGACTTTGTGCCAGTGTGACCTTGAAGTCCTTCAAACCCCTTTATTTCTTTAGGCAGAATTGCTGTAAGATGGCCACACTGTGGATTTTTAGGTGTCCTTTTATATTAATTACATTTATTAACCTCTGAGTGTTATGTTTGAATATATGTATGAATATTTACATATATAAATGTGTAAATGTTTTTCTGATGTTCATACTTGTTTCCCCTGCCTCCAGACCACTGCCTGTACCAAAACTGCCTCCTGGGGAGCAGCCTGAGGGCGATGAGGACACTGAATACATGTCACCATCCTCCCTGCCTGTGGTGCCCCCAGGCCCTGCTGTGCACAAACCAGAGATCAAAATGCCTTTGGAAATGGCTCAGAGTTTACGGTGAGATTCTGGGTGTCTGTCACAGCCCTGGGACAGCACATTTGGGCATCAGGGTGGGGATTTTGCTTGCTTAGCTCTCTGAATTTCCCCCAGTGATCCTCACCAGATCCTGGCTAAGATAGCTGTAAAGGAAACGTGGCCACTGCTCTTCTGCAGAGTCCTTGTCCTAAAGTATTAAAGGAGTCATATAACCCCTTCCCCCTCTGCTAATAACCTTTTGAGAGCAGAAACAACTGAAATTCAAAACTCAAAATGCAGTGTTTTGGTGGTATCAGTTAATCTATTTTAAGCCGAGATGCTGCACTGCTATAGACATTATTAGAGCATTTTCTGGAACAAATATTTCACAGAACAGTGGTGATTTCACTTTGGAACAGGAATCTGTGCAGAATCCCAGTCACAGAGACAAGGTGGAGGGGGTGGCCACAGCCTCTGGTGTGAAGGGCACTGTGTTCTCTCCCTCAGAGTTTTGGACTGTGACCAGCAGACAGAGGGCTCCATGTATGAAGCAATGTACAACATTCACTCCCAAGCAGCATCCTCTGCTTTTGAGCCTGTCAACACTTCTGGTGAGTGGGAGTGCTAAAAAACAACTGAGAAACTGGGGCACGATGGATTGATCCCAGTTGGAACAGCATTACAGGCTGAACTGAGTAACGTTTGCTTTTGTTGTTAAAATAGCTGTGGAAATATCTGGGTCTGTGTACTGCACACTGCATCCATCAAGTATTTTTAACCTGGGAAGGAGCTCCCACTGCCTGTGGGGTTTTAGCAGCACAACCTGAGCTCTGTGTGCTGTGGGTGTTTGTGGGCTGTGGGGCGGCAGAGCCTGCTGGAGGCACAGGGGCTCTGCTCGGTCCCAGGGCTCAGAATGTGCCTCCCGTTCCAGATGAAGGGGATGTGGCAGCAGCCACTGCCAGCAACGGCCCTGAGGAGTCAGAAAACGAGGAGGATGGTTATGATGTCCCCAAGCCGCCGCTGCCGGTGGCCACTGCCCGGCGCACTCTGTCCGATATCTCCAACGCCACTCCTGCCTTCAGCCGCATGTCCTTGGAGAGCGACCCCGGCACAGGTCAGAGGCCACCCGGGCTCTTCATGCCACTCATGCTTGAAACTTGTGTCCCTCACTCAAGGGTTTGGATGAAGGCTGTAAAATCAGGTTTACAAGGCAGAATTACACTCATTCTTAGGTGTTTGGTTTGATTTACAGCTTGGAAGGCACTGCCTTGGTCTTGTAATCCCTGAGGAAGCAAATCACGTTGAGATCACAATTAGAAAAAGCTTTCCTGAGCTTAAAGAACATTCCTTAAGCCTTTTATACCAGGATATACCAGGGTATGAGACAGGGCTCCCCATCCCTGGAAGTGTCCAAGGCCAGGCCAGACAGGACTTGGAGCCACCTGGGATAGTGGAAGGTGTCCCTGCCCGTGGCAGGGGGTGGCACTGGATGGGCTTTGAGGTTCCTTCCAACCCAAACTGTTGTGTCATTCTACCCATGCTCCAAGTGAAAGATTCCAGGGCTGGCCTTGCACAGTGTGTGGCTGCACTCAGTGCCTGCAGATGGCACAAGTGTTCTGTCTGATGCTCTCAGTCCCTCTGAGCAGGGACCCAGTGGCTCAGCAAGGTCAGCTTTTTGTCCCCAGGCAGTAGAGGACATCGTGTCCTTCTGGCTGCAAGGCACATTCTCAGAGGGAAGAACTAAAGCCTCGTTTCTCCAAGAGCCTTTCTGAATAATGCTGGACTTATTCCCTACAACTGCCCAGCAACTCTGAAGGAAGCTCTGAAAAACTCTTCCTGTGGGGGGCCTTTCAGTCTGAACACGCTGGTGATTTGCCAAGAAAGAGGAATGAGTTTCTTTTTCCTTCTGGAGCTGGATAGGAGGCAAGGACCACTTGAGTGAGTCTTCTGTTCATTTCCTTCACCATTCCCTTTCCCTGAGCTTGTTCTCCTCCAGCAGAGAAGAGTTTCCTAGTGCAGAGAAGCTCATTAGGCTGTTCCCACTCCTCCCTGCTCCCTGCCTCACTTTTGGAGCCTGTCACTGTCTGTAGAATGTGGCTGAATGGGATGAGAAGGGGCAGAGGGAGTCACATCCCCCTCCCAGATGAAGCACTGAGCTTAATCATTGACACTTCTTTGTTTTGACAGCCCTGAAATAACAATGCCGTGTTCCTGCCTTACTGTCAGGAGATCTGCTAATGGAAAATGTGGAAGTGCTGATTGTTACTGCTGTGGGAAGCACAGGCACTGTGCAAGCAAGCCTGACCAGTGTGGGCTACATCTTGGCAGATTTATGTTCTCATGCCTTGTGCCCTGCAGTTTGGTTTATTAATCATTCACCAGAATAACTGTCTTGGTGGTTGTCCTTTCAGATTGACCCATGGTCTCTGAAATCCGATCCAGTTGAGGCTGAAACAGCTATTTCAAAAGGCAGTTCAGGGGACAGAAGTGGGTAGACCTTTTTCTCACATGCACAAAAAGCTTTTTATGTGTGAGAAGTTTGTCCTGTGGACATTAGTGAGCTGAACTGCTTTGTGGTTGGTGAGGAAGCTTCAGGGAATTTGTTTCCTGAGGAGCCTTCTCTGTCTCAGTGCTTTTGGTGCAAGTTTTTCGGAAAGGCCCCACAGTGCTGCCCCTCTGACCAGGGCTGCAGTGCCCACTCTTAAAAAGGGATTGTTTGGACATGATTTGTCTGTTGCACACCAGTTCTGCTGCCAGAAAACTCCAGAGAGTGCCCTGAGGAGTTTTTCCAGAAGACAAATAAGGTGATGTCAGATACTCACATGGAAAAGTTCCCTGTGATAGGCAAAAAATGCTTTCTGCAATGATACAGGAGGTTAGAACTCAATAATTACCACATTAACACATGAATCAACGTGGTTTTTTCTTTGGAGAGGTTGGTGACTTGTTTGGTTTACTGGCTATTCTTTTTCCTTCCCAGAGGGGCATGATGTGGCTGCTGGGCAGCACCACATGGAATGACTCAGGGAAAGGCAGACAGGCTGAGCTTATTGATCTGCATGGCTGCAGCCATTAGGCAGGGCGAGCTTCAGCAGAGAAGAGGAGGATATAATTCAGTTGCTGACCCTTCAGAGAACATAATTGAGTTGCTGGAGCATTTGTGGTGGCTGAGTTGTGACTGATAGGTCTCGTTTTGTGCACACTCTTCCTCAGCACACTGTGGTGTGCACAGCAGTTCTGTGAGGAGAGATCAGCTCAGCTGGGGGTTCTGTCTGATTCTAGAAGGAAAGGGGATGTTTGGTAAAGAGTTACATATTCTGTCATTTTTTTCCCAGCAGGTCTCTGCTTCTTATTCTAAGGCTGATATTTGAACTCTGTTCACCCACACATGTAATCTTATTCTATTTATGTGGTCTTATCTTCATAAATAAGCCTGTTCTGACTTGCTAATTAAAAACAGCTCCATAACTGTTTTGGCACACAAGCTGAGCAGTTGGAAGGAAGGATGAGGTGGTTGGGCACTGAACAGGACAGTGGGCACAGCCCCAAGGCTGCCAGAGCTCCAGGAGTGTTTGGATGATCCTCTGGGGCACAGGGTGTGACTCTTGGGATGGTCCTGTACAGGGCCAGGAGCTGGGCTGATGATCCTTCCAACTGAGCATATTCTGGGAGCCAGGTGGAAGGAAGAGCTGGTTGGAAGGGAGGATGAGCTGGTTGGAAGGAAGGATGAGCTGGTTGGAAGGGAGGATGAACTGGCTGGAAGGATGAGCTGGCTGGAAGGAAGGATGAGCTGGTTGGAAGGAAGGATGAGCTGGCTGGAAGGAAGGATGAGCTGGCTGGAAGGAAGGATGAGCTGGCTGGAAGGAAGGATG
>JAOXXN010000290.1:2002482-2019333 GCA_026770055.1 Myrmophylax atrothorax
GAAGGAAGGATGAGCTGGCTGGAAGGAAGGATGAACTGGTTGGAAGGATGAACTGGTTGGAAGGAAGGATGAACTGGCTGGAAGGATGAGCTGGTTGGAAGGAAGGATGAGCTGGCTGGAAGGAAGGATGAACTGGTTGGAAGGATGAACTGGTTGGAAGGAAGGATGAACTGGTTGGAGAATGCAGCAGAGCTCAGTGACTGCTTTTTGAAGTGCCATTTTTCAGCCTGCTGTAATTCCTGCTTTGTTCCAAACCAAAACCACATGTCCTTTTCTTCAAGTGCTGTGTTTGTTTCTCCTTCCAGGTTTTTCAGATGGCTCCCAAGTTCCAGAGAGGCCGCCAAAGCCGCTGCCGCGGCGGATAAATTCGGAGCGGAAAGCCGGGAGCTGCCAGGGGGGAGGAGCCAGCAGCGGGGCCAGCTCCTCCCTGCAGCTCTCCAGCGAGATCGAGAACCTCATGAGCCAGGGCTACTCATATCAGGACATTCAGAAAGCACTGGTCATTGCACATAACAATATTGAAATGGCCAAGAATATTCTCCGGGAGTTCGTCTCCATCTCCTCCCCCGCGCACGTGGCCACATAGCACACGCCCTGCACACCTGCAGTGTCTGTGGACCAACTGCCTGGGCAGCTGTGGCCCAGCTGTGCACCAAAGGGGAAGGGGGGTCCTTTAGAGACTTCGTGCTGAGGTCAGTCCTGCCTCTTAAAGAGAATCAGTTATCAGGTTTTTGTGGTTCCAGATTTCAAAGCAGAGGAATGAAACGGAGCAGAGTGGTGTTTTATACAGTGTGTGTCTTGGAGTCCTTTACCCCTACCTCTTGTCTGGGAGAACAGATTTATTTCCAGGGTGTTGCTAGAGAAAGGTGTCGTGACAGGGGACCCCCGAGCCATGCCCTGGAGGCTGGGGGGGAGTGTTTTGTGCTGTGAATTTTCAGTGAATGCTCAGAGAAGCAGAAGTCTCGAGGTCGGTGTGGTGTGTCCTGTGGTTCATGGTACTGGGTTTGGAGCTGTTTGCTGCTGTGTGTCTGGCTCAGGCTTTGTGGAGCAGCTGGGAGGGCACTTTCTGCTGGGAATATAAGGAGGCCATGGAAGAATCGTTGGATTCCTTCCTGTTTGCCACGGCGTGTCCCCTCTTGCCTGTAACAATAGCAGTTATTGCTGATGATTCCAGTCCTCCCTTGCTGTCTGGAGGTGGCAGGAGCAGCTTCTGTCAGGGGGTTTGATCCCAGTGCTGGGAGTGGGGTTTCCCTCCTGTGTGTGTGCCGGCAGCACTTGCAGCACCAGATTCCAGGCAGCCGGACGTGCCGGGAGCTTGGCGTGTTTTGGAGGGGTGGGAAGGCACTGAGTGAGAGCAAAGAACTGGCTGCTGCTTCTCCTCGTTCTTTTAGCCTTGAGCATTTTGTGCTTCAGTGCTCCAAACTTGATTGTGGCCCTGCTGGGCTCGAGCAGCCGTCGCTGGATACTCTTTCCTAGGAATGTTGCACCTGGTGGATATGATGTTTTATTTATCTTAATTGCATGGTGGCTGTTGCAGACTTAGTGGCCTTCACTCACATTCCATCATCTCCTTCAGAGAGCTTTTGCAGGAGCCATCTTCGTGCCAGGGTGTTTTGTGGAATTGGTAGATGCAGCTGATGTGTTTGTTGGTACCTCACCTGCTTTGCAGTACAGGAAATGCAGCAGTTCTCCTGCATGGCTGTCAAAAACGACATGGGGGCTCTTCTTTCCATTCCCATTACTCTTTAAGGTATTGCCAGACCTTGTGTTCAAACCAGATCTGGGCAAATTCTGTGTTTGTAAAATGATCACGTTGCTTTAAAGGTCAGAACTCAGCTGTTACTTTGGGAAAACCTGACTTGCCTACTCAGCTACTTAACTCTGTTCATACAGGAGGAGTGGATGGTTCCTTTGGAGAGGGTTTAAATCAAGGAGGCATACACAGGTCACAGCTGAGGCTGTGCACACACTCAGAGGCTCTTGGCCTCTGGAGCATGGCCAGCATTATTTGCATCTCTTGAAGGTCAGCAGTGGTCACTGGGCAAAGGGCTGCAACTTGGGATATTGCTGGAGTGATTCTGGCCCTTGGATGCAGTTTGGCCTTTTGAAGAATCCAGAGGCTGGGCCCAGATCTCAGCCAAGTGGCTGCAGTTGGCAGCGAGGATTTAACAAGTGTTTGCAAAGGGAACTAAGCATAAAGTGTTTTATTAAAGCAGAGGTTTCTCTCTAGACCTACAGCTTTGTGAATTGATGCAGTGGGTTCCAGGCAGTTTGAACTGTCTCTCTTTACTCCCACCCTTTCTGTAGTAAAGAGAACATTCTCAGAAAGCATAAGGAGATCTCCTGCAACACTTGGAGAACATCCCCACTTGCTATTTGGGGGCCAGGGCTGGGAGTGGCCAGTGCAGCGGCCTGGTGAGGTTGATGCCAGCGGGCTCTGGGGTGCAGAGGGGTCAGGCACAGCCCTGAGCAGGCCCTGCCCCTGGGGAGGGTGGTGTCAGTGCCTCTTGCACTCGAGGAAGAAGAGCTGTTCTTCCTCCTCTGCCCACAGCCCTGCTGTGGGTGTGCTGTGCTCTGCCCATGTGGCTGTGGGGGCTCCTGGAGAAGTCAGTGCCGGTGCTGCTGCAGCAGGAACAGGCAGCCCTGGCTGTCCTCTCACACTGGGGAGCCTGAGCAGCCAGTCGTGGCAGTTCCTTGTTTGTCCTGGAGATCCAGGTAAAACCCTTGTGGAGGGAGCACCGTGGTTTGCCCTCCCTCTCCCTCCCTCCCTCCCTGCAGTGCTGCCGCTCAGCTCCGGTCGCTTTGGAGCCGCTTCGTGTCTGACTCGCTGTGTGAACTCGGTGCAAGTGTGTCCCAGTGTGACATGTGACTCTTGCCACTGCCAAGGCCGTGCCAGAGCCGAGTCCAGCCAGCTCCAAAGCCTTAACTCTTGTCTGGCACGGTGTGTGTGAGCAGACTGGCGATGCCCTGTCCCTCCATGGCAGGCTGGGGCCATGTCAATTCGGTCCTGCCTGGCAGAGCTGCCGCAGGCCTGTCCTTGGGGGGAGGTTTATGTGCCAAGAGAGACAGACGTTCCTCTGGGTGTTGTTCTGGGTAGTAGAGATTAGAGAGGGCAATCTTCGTGGCATGTATCACTGATTTTTCTGCATGTGTCCTTTCTGTGCACTGTTTGTGTCTCAAACTGATTTAGGAAACTTAAGTCTTGGCTTTTCTTCCTTAGACACTTAGGAATTTGCTAATTCCACTGGGTGCAGCAGAGTCCTGGCCACGTCTTATGGCTGTGCTCTGCCAGGTCCATCCAGGCACTGTACAGTGGATTTTTCTTGGGTTTTTTTTCAGCAAGGTAAGCCCAAGATTGATTGCTCTTCTTTCCCTTCTTGTTCTTCATCCTTAAGAAATTAACTTCCTGATGCTACTTTAAAAATCAACCCAAATGTCTAGTGCCTTTCTTAAGGGAATGCTGCATCACCAGGCTGGATCCAGGACCCCATCCCTGGGGGAAAATGAGGAGAGCTGGACAAGCTGTAAAGATGCCTTTGAGCATGAAACTGCTCTGAAGGGGGTGAAAAGGAGGAGCAAGAGAGATGGGCAATTGTCACTTCAACTCTGACACTGTCTTTTGTAGCATTTCAACTGTGGAGGTTTCATGGCATGTCTGGACTGGTGCTGTGCTGGAGAATTTAGGACAGGATTCCTTCAGCTTGTAACAAAACACGAGTTTCTGCTCATAAAAAATGCTGGTTTTCCCCTTTCCTGCCCCACAAACAAGCAGGAAAAACCCTTTGTGCAGTGAGTGGGGCTGTGGGGAGGGGCAGGGATGGTTCTGAGCAGCATTTCCAGGTGACTTACCGTGTCCAGTGCCACTGTAGCCGAGCAGGAATCCCAAATCCTTCCCTGGGAACACCTTTGTGCATGTCCTTCCCCAGCCCTGACTGGGGAGCCTCCCAGGCTGAGCACAGCATGTTGCTTCCTGCACTAGACTGATGACTTTACTGTAGCTAATCCCGAGGCAGGGTCATTACTGTAAATGTGGTCTGGGGTTTTTGTTGGGGTTATTTTTGGGTTTTTTTCAGTTGAGCAAGAAAAAATGCAACTCCCAGGGCACTTTTCTCCAAGGTGCCATTTTAAAAATTAGTGGAAAATAAGAACAGTTATTTTTACAGTTCCTCACAGAAATCTTTTTTTTTTGAAAAATTCCCAGTGGAGGAGGAACTGTTGTTGCTGTTGTTCTTTCTCTTGAATGGCAAACACCAATTTGTAAAATATCAGTGTTAAAAAATGTTGAGATTTTCACAAAATATTTTAAAAAAAAAATATAATAGTGTCATTAATATAAAATTATAATAGCAGTATTTAATCCTTTCAGATCTGTAAAGAATAAGGAAAAACAGAAGGTAAATATTCTTACAGAGAGTAGCTGAGCTTTAAGGTGTTCACTTGGTTTAAAGTCCTCATTTTGTTTGCAGATGCATTGTTAATGTTTAGAGGTTATACTAATGTTATTTATTAATTGTTTCCATTCTTGTATGCTGCCCACTAAGAGCTTCTTTGTTTGGGATTTCATTCACCTGTGTCAGTAAAAAAGAAAACAAAACAAAGTTTTATTTTTAAATAAAATTTCCTTTGTTGTAGCACACGGTGTGTGTTGTGTTGGTTCTGTGAGCCCTGGGAAAAGGCTCTCCTGCTCCAGCCTGGGATGTTCAGTCTCCTGGATCCCTTTGCAGACTGAGTTTGTAGCTGTTTCAACACTATCACCTGTTAAATTCAAATTCTGAAAATTCTGCTGAAAAACAGAGTTTTACACACAGTTCCTACTAATAAAACATATTCTGAGAGGATCAATGAATAAAGGACTGAGGAGGACAGTAACAGAGTGGGAGTTTTTTTAACCGCCCATGAACAGAATCCCAGGGAATCCACAGGAATATTCTGGAATCTCAAGGGTTCTGCAGCATCCATTGGGATCCAGGCAGTCCCACTCAGAAGGAATTTGTTGGCTCCTCTGCCTCTCACAGACTCTGTTAATAGACTTTTATAATTGTTCCATAGCATCTCTAGAATTGTACAGATATCTCACCAATTCTAGAATAGAATTATTAGAATATATCCTGTGTTATCAATAAATATTAGAATGTAATTATATATAATTTAATATAAGGAACTGAATATACATGACTATATATTTGTGTATATTAATAGATGGGTGTTACATACAAATGAGATATAATAAATCCAAAATTACCTATTAAATAATTCAATTAGATAATTTGGGATGGACACACAGGTCACAGGAGATCAAGGGGGAACCCACCAACAAGTCACACTGAGGTTGAGGACATGGAGGGTCAGCTGAAGTGGAGTGAAACCCCTCAGAGAAGTCACTGGGGGGTCTAATGAGGGTAATTGGGGTCCAATGAGGACACTGGAGGGTTATCTGAGGTCATTTGAGGCTCTGATAGTTGATCAAGGGGTCAAATGAGGATACAGGGGTTACTTTAGGTCATTTTGGTCTCCAAAAATTGATCAAGGGGTCAAATGAGGACACTGAGGGGTTACTTGAGGTCATTTTGGTCTCCAAAAATTGATTAAGGGGTCAAACGAGGACACTGAGGGGTTACTTGAGGTCATTTGAGGCTCTGATAATTGACTGAGAGGTCAAATGAGGACAAAAGGGTTAAATGAGGACACAAGGGTTCCAAGAGGGGCACAAGGGGTTAATTACTATGAGCTGGGGCCAAATGAGAGGGGGCACAGGGATAAAATGGCTCAAGGAGTGTCAGATATATTACCAGTAAGATATTTATTAGGAACTAAAGTAGTTAAGATGTGAGTACTAAAGTTCTCTGAGGGGAAAAAGCATTAATATTTATTAGTGTCTATAGGGGTTAGTTACAATTATCTATTATAAAGCCTAGATTCTATCAGAATCTGGTTATTGATTTACCTGTGAGCAGTTATTGGTGTCTGTATTAGCTATTAATACAACTATGAGTATCTAATTACTGTCAATAGATTCTACTGCTGGGATCTATTAAATGCTATTGCCAATATTATCTGTCAGTATCTCCCCCCACTCGTGGTATAGTCACATTTGCAGTCTAAAGCTATGATTATCTATTAGAATAATTAGTAGATTCATTAGTACTGGTAATTACTAGTGTATGGCATTTCTTAGCAGCTCTAGGGGTATAAATGTGTCATGTTGAAACCTCAGTGGCATCGTGGAATGATGAGGGAGACCCTCTGCCCTTCCCACCCTCCAGGGGGAACAAACTCCAAACTCAGCCTTGAATTTGTACTTTATTTTCACATATATATAAAAAAAAAAACTTCTGGAAAATGTACACACAGTCCAACAAAAATATATATAAACCAAAGCTTTTGCTCGGGCCACCACGTGTAGCAGGCAGGGAGGGCTCCCTGCTGGCAGGGCTGTGGCACAGGCACTGTGCCCCTGGCACCCAGGGGCAGCCCCAGCCCCGTGCCCAGGGCTGGGGGGCAAAGGCTTGTGGGCAGCAGAGCTCAGAGTACAGTGATTTAGAGGCAGCAGGGGCTGATCCCGCTGGGAGGAGGCAGGAGCTGTGGGTGGGAGGCTGGCACAGCCCCTGGCACAAGCTAAAGGCAGGGGCTTGCCCATCTCCCCACCAGCCTGGCTGTGGGGCCAGAGGTGCCACCAAAGCACAGGAATAAATCAGTTTTACCTGGGGCTGGCAACAAAAAACAAAAAAAACCCTGAGACATCCCTGACTGGCCCTGGTCTGACACAGTTTAAATCTGAGGGTGCTGCTGTTGCAGTTCTGTGCAGCCACCCCTGAAACCCCAATTCTGAGGAGAGAGGGGAGCCCTGCCCCTCACAGCAGCTGCCAACCAGGCAACCTTGGTGTGGCACGTGCCTGGAGATGGGCACCCATCCTTGCTGTGCCAGGCACTGCCCTCCCGTGGGATCACAGCTCTGCTGGGCAGTGCCCTGGGCTTAAAACTGAGACAGGGACAGTTCAAAGGCAAAGCAAAGCACTAAACCCTCCCCAAATGCCACTCTAACACTCACCACTGCCACTCCTCCTCCTCCTCCACCCTGCACACCACTGCAGCCAAGGTGCCTGGTACATCCCAGGGTGCCTAGCCCATCCCAAGGTGCCTGGCACATCCCAAGGGTTACATTTCACCAGCCCTTCTGAGCAAGTTTGGGGTTACAAAAACAAAACACATCCAAACCTTCCCACACATGTACAGAACAGGTTACCTGGAAAAAAAAATGCCTCAAATCCTTCCACCCAGGAGCTTAGTGGGATATTTCTTCCTAATATTGCTGTGGCTTCTCTGGAGTAGTAAGCAAGTCCAGCTTTGCTAAGGCAACACCTGCAAGCCCACGGTTGAGGTAATGGCCAGGTGAGTCAGGGAAGTGCCCCCTGCGCCCCAGGGCTTGGCACTTTGGCACAGGAGTTGCCTCTGGCCGTGCCCCCCAGGTGCTGGAGCAGGGGTGGGAGAAGGCAGTCCAAGAGCAGGAAAAGGTTTGAAGGAAGAAAGCACTTAGTAGGTTTCCTCTCTAGTTTCTCAGATCGATGTATTTCTCGCTCTTCAGCCCGGCAAAAAGAGGGAGAGGGGGGTGGGAAAAACAAGCAGTTAGGGATGAACACGGAATCCAATCCTCTGCTGCAGGTGTGGCAGTGACAGGCACCATGTGATGGGGCACAGCTGCCAGCCCAGGCCACCCAGCGTGGGGGAACACCCACCCAAGGAAGGGGAGGCGAGTTGGAGCTGTGCAGGCAGAACCAGGGAGGGATTATCCCTTGGCCCAAGGCAAATAAAACAGCAGTGGGCTCAGGTGCCGCATCCTGTGGCTGCACAGCGTGGCAAGCCCTGCCTTGGCACCGTGCTGGCCCAGCACTGGCACTGTGAGCAGCTGCTCAGTCCCAGGTGAGAGGAAAGCACGTGCCCCAGAGACTCATCTCAGAGATGCCGGAGCAGAACCCACTCCTGAGCCTCTGCCCTGACTCCTGGCCAGAAATGTTTGCATAACTCCTCTCCCAAAGGCCCCAGGAGCCTGCCTGCTGCTCCAGGGAGCATGGAGGGAGGCAGAGCCAAGCAGAGCTGTGTGCTCCAGGAGGTGCCAGGGGCTGGCACAGAGCAGGGCTGCACGTGTGTCCCTGGAGCTGTGCCACCTCCCCTCCCTCCCACGGCCCCTCCGAGTGCTGGAGATGGATGATGGAGGCCCATGCAGGGTGGGCAGTGATGGGAGGGGAGCAAAGCACTACCTGGATCACCACCATCCCTCCTCAGCTCCACTCCCAGCCCCGGGAAGGGCAGTGCCCGACGCCCCGTCCTACCTGGTCAGCGTTGGGTCTCTTCTCGCCGTTGGCACCCTGCAGGAGCCCAGCCTCTTCGGGAAGTTTATCTGACTTAACTTCAACTACAATCTTGTCTTTACGTGCCTCTGGCCTTGTGCTAGGGGAGGGAGGTGACAGTTTTTGAGACATGTTTGTGGTACTGAAGAGGGACAACGTGGCCAAGCCCTGGGGCTCCGTCCCGGGGGACACTCCGGAGTGGGGCCAGGGGGACAGAGGCTCCGGCTCACAGGAAGCTTTGGGCTGCCCAGCCCCTCCCTGGGGAGGGGACCCTCGGCTGCTCTACCACTCTGCTGTCCTCCTCACGGCCTCCCTGCACGGACGGGGTGGGCAGTGCCCTGTGGAGAAGCTGCCAAGCCCCCCCAGTGTGTGCCCCCCATGGGGCTGTTGCCCCGCTCTGCGCCGGGCAGGGAGCAGCTGGTGCAATGAGATGGGAAGCATGAGTGATGCCAAGCAGCCCTGGGGGCTCCCTGGGGGTGGCAGTGCTTACATGTCCTGCTTCCCAGCGCGGCCACACGGGATCTTGCCTTTCTTGTGCAGGAAGTAGATGATGGCGCCCAGCACGGCCACCACGAGGATGGCCACGATGATGGCCACGATGATCACCCCTTGGCTCTCTGGTGTTGTCCTTTGATCTGAACACGACAGGAGAGGAAGAAATCAATGCCTGTCCCACTGTGGTCCTCTCCAGCTTCCCTTGTGGGCAAGGAAAGCATCCCTTTCCCCCCTGGGGGACCCCAGTTGCCAGCATTTCCCAGCAGGATGCAGATCTCAGTACACACATGCCCTGTTGGGGCAGTTTCTGTATGAACATGCTCTGCCATCTGCCCCAGGCTGCCATGCCCCATGTGCCTCAGGAGGGTGGGGAGCAGCGATTCCTGCACAGCCATCCCTTTGCTTCCTTGCCCAGCAGGTCTGGGCTGCAGGAGGCTGCACTTGGTGGACCACAGGCAGCTTTCCCACCGCTGGGACGGAGCCTCTGCTGCCCTCCCAGCCGGGCAGGAAGAGGAGCAGCAGGAGATGCAGTGCAGAGCCAGCAGCCAAGCCCCCTCCCCAGGCTCCAGGGCGTGACTCACGTGGGTGGCTGCCCCCAGAGCCGGGCTGATGGGCACCAGCAGCACCATCAGCAGACTGACCTGTCCTGACGGACTCCACTGGCAGAGCAGGAGGGGAGGCAAAGACACCGAGCTCAGCCCCACCACGGCAGCACGGCACAGCCGGCGCCGGGCCAGGGGCACTGCCAGCCCTGGGGGGGCTCCTGGGGCACAGGGCAGAGCCCCAGACTCACCCAGCAGCTGGATGTGCTTCTCGCTGACCCCCAGCTCGTTGGAGACCCGGCACATGGCCCCAGCCCTCAGCAGGTCGTGGCTCACACGCACAGTCAGGTTGCTGGCGATGTGCTGGTCCTCAATGTACTCGTGAGCCTGGGGGGGGAGGCAGGGAAGGGCTCAGGGAGCTGATGCTTTAACATCTATATTCTGTAACTTTTAGTATAGCTTGTTAGTACCTTTGCCTTGCTGAGACTTCTCTAAATACTGTTTAATATTCTTGTTAAGAATGTCAACAGACAAGAGATTTTAGCTAAGGGTTCCTCGTTTGTAAAATTGTACTGAGATGAAGAGACAACACCTGATATAACAACCCAAAGCCATCCTGAAGCCTTGAAAGCACTGCAGAAGGTGTGACACTGTGCCAAAGACCAAGGAGCAAGGTGAGGAAGGCAAAGACACCTTTGGGACCTCCGACTCAAATCCAGGAGGTGTGTTGAGGGTGGCACTAAGGGAGGGACGGTTTTGGAAGCGGGTGTAACAGTATTAGGTAATGTTTTGAATTGTTAATTAGGAAACTAATTAAAAGCAAGAGGCTTTGGTAACTCTGCATGCAGCTTTTGAAGGAACCAGATCCTTGTGCATCCAGCGATAAGAGGAGCACTGGCCAGGGCCACTCCAGCTGAGCCTCAGGGGTTTCCTGTCAGGAGCAGAGGTCAGACCCAGCCCCCAGGCAGCTCTCACCGTGCCATTGACGTTCCAGTGCAGGGAGGGCCTGGGCACGGCGATGGCCTTGCAGGTCAGGTTCACCACCTCGTCCTGCCGCACGTACAGGGGGGAGCTGATGGCCACGATGCGCGGCTTCCCTGCGGGGACAGCACCTCAGCACCCAGGGCCACCAGGGCTCCTCCCTCGGGTCATTCCTGCACCTGCTGCCCTCAGCTCTGTCTTACACAAAACTTCAGTATAGCTCTTTTAGTGCAGCACTTTCAGCCCATTAAGTGCCTTTGTATTAGATTCCTAAAATGTTGTTTGACATTTCTCATCATGAATTCCACTTTCACAAGGTGAAAAACATCTTATCTGTAGGAAATACACTTAACAAGGTCACATCCTTTGATATAACCAAGTCAGGACTACTCAGAAGCCTTGAAGCTGTTCCAAGAAGGACAGAAATGAGGAGGAGGAGAAGGGTGGGGATGAAAGGGTGGTTGTTTTGTGACCACCAACTCAAATTCAGGAGGCGTGTCCAAGGGTAGGACGATGGGATGGACTTTTGGGGCTGGGTGTAACCAAAGAGGTTTGATGTGTAACCAAACATTCTAATTAGATAGTAGTATAAGCATTGCTGGGGTGTGCAATTTATTTTGTGCACCGAAGTCGCCACAATTAAAGAGCTGCTTTCCCCACCTTTCTATACCCAAAACTGTCCAGAGAACTATTTCTCCCATTTTAGGCAACACAACCACACCAGCTCTTACCATGGACAGCCACAGACACCTCCTTGCTCTGCTCCAGCCCTGGCACACTCGGTGCCACCACCTTGCAGCTGAAGCTGTTGGGGGTCTCGAAGGTGAGGTTGCTCAGGAAGAGCTGGTTCCCCTCTGCGACCTTCTTGCCCTGTTGGGAAGGGAAGGCCCAGCAGTAAGTCCCAGGCACTTCTGTGCCCATCTCCCACCGGGCTCAGGGCTCCCTGCAGTGCTGCCCAGGAGGCAACAAGGTGGAGATGGACAGTGCAGGTCCATGGAAGTGCAAATCCTTCCCTGGGCTCTCAGCAGGACCTGGAGCGAGCTCCTGACTCTGCCAAATTTCCTGCAAAGCCCAGGCTGAGCCTGAGCAGGACAGGACCTGGATTCCCCCTTACCTTCTCATCCCTCCACTGGTAGTCCAGGGCCACAGGGCTGTGGGCATCACAGCTCAGTGTCACACTGTCCCCCTCCTGTACAGGGGAGGATGGCTCCATCTCCACATGGACCCCTTCGATGTCTGGGAGAGGGAAGGAGACCAGCACAAGGTGAGCAGGAGGGACAAAGTACCCACCATGAGGTCCACAGGGGCCCACCCCACTGTCTCACAGTTTACAACAAGCTCCACTTCCTTCTCCAGCTGCGTCATATCATCCAAGTCCAGGGTCTGGCATTTGTAGAGGCCACTGCTGCTCTTATTCACACCATGCAGGTTCAGGACCCCACTGTCAGGCTCTGTCAACCACGACAGGTCCTGCCAGTCGTCCTCCAGCTGTAGGCAGTGGGGAGAAAGCAGAGCCTTTAGCCCTCCACAGCCACTGCATCCCACTCCCCAGGGCCCTCCAGGGTGCCCCCAAAAGGAGCAACCAGAACACAAGGTGTTTGCCAATGCAGAGGTGCCCAGGTCCCCTCTGGCCTCACCTCTCTCTTGTAGAAGCTGAAGACAGGAGGTGGGTTCCCATCAGCCTCGCAGACCAGCTTCACATTGTCCCCTTCCTTCACCAGCGACGAGGGCGGCATGACCTGCAGCTTCAGGTGCTCTGCAGGGTCTGGGGGGACGGAGGGGCATGGTGGGTGCCCAGCCCCGCTGCCCAGGCAGCAGCACAGCCCCCCGGGCCCCCCACTCACAGAAGACTTTGATCTTGACCTTCCTGGACTCCAGGGCGTGCCTCTGCCCCCGCAGCCAGTAGTGCACCGTGCAGTGGTAGCGCGAGTCGCGGTCCTCGCGCGTGACGGGCGCGAACATGGTGCTGGTGACCGTGTACAGCCCGCTGGACTCGCGTGTCCTCGTGTACTTCACCTCTGCAGGGGACACGGGGGCTGCTCCCAACTGCGGCCAGAAGGTGCCATCCCTCCCTTGGCCCCCAGCTGGCCAGGCCATGGGCAGCACAGGCGGCCCAGCCCCTCTTCCCCCATCCCCATCCCACTCACGGTTCTCCTGGAGCTGCAGCTGCTCCCCGTTCTTGTGCCACGTGATGTTGGGGGCCGGGAAGCTGTTCCTGCTCACACACCTGGCAATCTGAGGTGGCACAGACAGCCTTGAGCATGGGCTGCTCCCACGGGAAATAGGGGAGCAGGGAGCCTCCCCCTCCCCTGCGTGGGGCCACTCCTCACCTGTGGGATCTCACTGCCCTGCACGGAGATGCCTGCTGGGTTGGGCTCAATCTCGGGGGTCTCGGGGACCTCTGGAAAGAGAAGCCACGCCACAGGTATTAGGAGGGATGGCATAGCATGGCATGGCATCCCCCCCAGCCCTGCAGAGCAGCTGCCCAGCCGTGCTGCCCTCCTGCCCCATCACTCACTGTAGACACGGAGCTCGGTGTGGCTCTCGCCCACGCCGGAGTTCCCTGCTCCGACCTGGCACATGAAGGTCCTGATATCCTGTGTTGTCACCTTGCTGATGGACAGGGCCTTGTCCTCCCCCACTGAGAGCCTCTCCTTGTAGTCCGTGTCCTCCTTCAGGACCTCACCCTCCATGATGTGGCACAGCCTCACCCGGCTGTTGGTGCGGTCCACCTGCAGGGCGAGGGACCAGGCTGGGCTGGCAGCCCAGGAGAAGGCCCTGGGCTAGTTGCCCCCTGCAGCCCAACACCCAGCACTGCTCTCCCAGGCCAGCACTCACGTAGAACCAGTCGATGTAGGTGTAGGAATCATTTTCAGGGATGTAGAAGCTGCACTCGATCCTGGCTGTGCCTCCGATCTCCACTTCAACCACCGCTGGCATGGAGACCTCCAGCCTGCTGGCTGCAGCTGTGGGGCAGAACTGCTGTCAGGGGAAGCCCCTGAGCCAGCCCCATCTCCATCCTCCAAAGGGTGTGGGACAGAGCCATGCCCTGTGCCAGTGTCCACCAGACTGGGGATCTTTCAGCAGAAATGAGATGCCTTGTTCCTCCACAGCAGGGTGGGCACACAGGGCAGCAGCTCAGGAGGAGAGACCCAGCCTGCTGTGTCCCAGCCCGCTGTGGCTCCCTGCTGCTCCCTTTGCCCGTCCAAGGGCCCGTCAGGGGGCAGCACATCCCTGACCACCATGGCCATGGCACATCCAGGACTGCCAGGTCTCTCCACAAGCTCTGACCTGCCGCCACAGGAGGAACTCAGAATCCCACTGTGGCTGCAGCACCCACCCTGCAGCATTCCCAAGGCAAGCCCCTCCCTGCCCAAGCAGCAGACCCAGCTCTGCCCACCCACAGCACGGGTGGCCCTAGGGACCCACACCCTGGGGGGCAGGAGCTGGCTCACCCCTGCACCCACCTTCCCTCCCAGCCCAACTGCCAGCAGCAGTAATGGAGCTCCTGGCCACACTCCAGAACGGATGGGCAAGGTAATGGCTATTGATTCAGGACAGAATAGAGCAGCTTCCCAAGGGATTGGGAGCAGAGCAGCCCAGCTGGGCAGAGCAGAGGAAAGGGCGGCATCACAACAAACCTGGGAGTGTCATTGCCACCATCCCTGCAGGTGACAAAGCAAAGGGGGTCTGCACGCCCTGGGTTGGCACAGAAGGTCCAGCAACAGAGCCAGCCCAGGTATGGCAGCTGGGGACAAGAGGCTTGGAGGAAGCAGCTGTGTCAACACCTCCCGGGACAGAGCCGCTTGGTAACAGCCACCGAGGCAACTTCAAAGGCAGCGCCCGTGTCCACAGAATGCTCTTTGTTTGGAAGTGGGTATGGGGTGGCACAAAGCCAAAACACAGCCAGGAGCCCCTTCTGGCACAGCAAAGGCCCCACCTCGCAGGACTAGCCCAACAGCTTCTGGCCCTTGCCCATGTTACTGGCTCAGTGCAGCTGGCACTAAGGAAAGAGGGACGAGCAAAACATGGCACAGCAGGGAAGGTGCTAGAAAAACACAGGTGAAAGTCCCACAGATAAATATGCACTGTGGAAAGGAAACTGGACCAGGAGTGCACAGGAAAGGGTAATTTTGCACCAGAGGCACCTGCCCACCCTGTAGGTAACGACTGGGCTGCCTGGAGCAGGTGAGCACCTGCAGAATTGGGCAAGAATTGGGCCAGCCTGGGGCTGGGGTGTGGCCCTGCAGCGCCCTGCCCTGAGCCCTGACACTGGGCTGCAGCCAGGCCAGACTTGGCCTCTGCCTGGCCAGCCCCTGGGAGAGGGAAAGCTGCTGGCCAGCCCTCCCCCTGACCCGCTCGGCATGAGGGCCCTCAACCAGGCAGCAAAGCAACCGAAACCATGAGCTCAGAGCTGGAGAATGGCTGGCATCTGAGGCTGGCATGAGGCTCACATCCCTCCCCACCATCCACTGCCCTTGAGGAGGCTGACACGGTCACTGCAGCCCCCACCCTGCCTGGAACAAGGGCTCGCTGCTCCCCACCTCCTCTGGGACAAGCTGGAAGGAGCACCCAGCATCCAGCTGGAGGACACGAGGTCCCCCACAACCCTGGGGACACAAGGCTTCCTTCTGCAGCTCCAAGACCTTTGCTATTTGCGTGGGCAAGCTCGAGAGGCACTGGGCACAGGCACCCTGGCACAGCAGGCTCTGGAGACTTGGGAATCCTCCCCTGTGCCCAGCACAGCTGCAACACCGGCCTGGTGAGGGAACCTGGAGACCCACGGGCCGCTCATGGAGCTGCAGGGCTGAGCTCCATCCAGCCCGTGCCCGTGCACCCCAAGCGCCTGGCACAGCTCCAGCGGGAGACCCAGAGCTCTGGAGAGGACGTCTGCAGCGAGCAGGCAGGGAAGGAAGGAGAGCCCCCGTGCCTTTCCATCTGGCTGGCGGACAGCCGGCCGGCAGCCAGAGCTCCACAAGAACAAAGATTTGCTTTTAGATGGCGGGGAAGGGGGTGGGGAGCAGCACAGTCCCTCGCCAGCCTCCTGCAGAGCCGAGGTGTGCGAGGAGCGGCTGCTGCACAGAGCCCCCGGCGCGGAGCCCCCCGGCCCGGAGCAAAGAAGGGGCACCACAGGGGTCTGGAGCCGCACGTGGGATGCCTGAGGTTTCCGCGGTTTGTGTTGCCCTCTCAGGGAAACCAGCTGCGGGCAGCTCCCTCCCGCCTGCTGCCAGCCACACGCGCACACGCTGCCCTGCTGTTCCCAGGGAAAGCTGCTCCTCGGGCACAGAGCCCCGAGCGGGGCTGCCCCAGCACACAAAGCACGGCTCCACCTGCGCCCTGCCTTCTGCACAGGGAGAGGAAACAGGGTGCGGAGCCCCCGCCCCGCAACAAGCAGCACCACCTGCAGCGCCCGACAGCCCCCGCCCCGGGGCCGGGATGGAGTCAGGGCTCTGCTGCCGCAGGGCCAGCACCTGGCACCCCAAAACAACCCCACCGCCCCCTCAGGGCCCCGTCGTGTGCACCAAGAGAGGCAAAGCTCTCAATCCCCCCACGGCTCGGTGACAGCATCCAGACACCTCTCGAACAGCCGGATCCCGGTGCAGAAGGGGCTGGGGCGGCTCTGGCAGCCCCGGGGTGGGCTCAGACCCCAATCCAGCAGCACTGGCTGGCCGGGGAATGTCTTGGCTATGGCTCCTCGTGCTTCTGGGAAGCATCAAACCTTTCACGTGGCTCGGCTTCCAAACACACCGACGCCGCCAACCATTGAGAGGCTCCTGGCTCGACACACGTGCTGTGGGAAGGGGATCCCGGCACGGGCCGGGGGTGGGAGCAGCCCGCCTTAGACTCGGCTCTGAGCCTGCCTTTGGCTCCAGCACCTCGGCCCGGGCAGGTTCCCAGCCGCGGGGCCACCTCCGCAGCGCGGCGGGGCAGGGAGCACCGGGACCGCTCCCGGGCCCCCGGGGAGGGCAGGGGGGGATGCGGGACGCGGGAGCGGGGCAGGGCGGGAAGCTCATCCACCCCCCGAGGGTGAAAATGGACTGGAAAGTGGTTAAAAAAAGAAAGCTCTAAAAAAGCCAAGAGAAACACAGCGCTCAGGGGAAAAGTCCTTAGAAGGAAAGAGGTGGATGCCTCCCAAAAACCACCAGCCCGCTGAACGCACGTGGGGCACCCCTCGATCTTGCCCTGTCTTGGGGGGGCTGCAGAGGTGCCCCCGAAGCGGGACGGGGCCCCCAGACCCGCCCCTGCGAGGCTGGCGGTGCCGTGCGGGCGGGACCCAGGCGCGGTGGGGCTGATCCCACCTGGGCTCTGCCCCGGCCCCGCGATCCGAGCATTCCCGGCGCCGCGCCAGGCACCGCCCGAGGGGCGCAGCGCTCCGGGCTGCTCGGGCTGGCCCCGCAGCGGCTCTGCGGGGAAAACCCGCCGGCTGCCGCTCCCGGGAGCCGCACAGAGGCAAAGGGACCCGCAAAGCCCAGCCCTGCACCCACCCT
>JAOXXN010000290.1:2027033-2055649 GCA_026770055.1 Myrmophylax atrothorax
TTATTTTATTTGTTTTACATGAAGGGGAGAGGAAATATAGTTATTCCATCTGACAATTCCCCCAACGTCCAAAAAAAAAAAATATACGACAGCGAACCGTCCAGCGCAGGAAACGAGTCAAAAAAACAGCTGCGAGAATCTGCCCAAAAGGAGGAAAACGCTACAAATACTTAAAACCGCCGGACTGCAGTAAAATCGCCTTTACAAAGTACAGTTTTCAGCGAAATGTGTCGGGACCTGTTGATCCGTCCCCTGGCACACCCACTTCTGCAAACCCAGCCCGGGCCGGGGCTCGGCGCCCGCGCCCCCTGCGCGCCCCACGGACACGGAACGGGGCCGAGCGATTGGGATCCCCCCGCTGCCCCCGCTCCGCTCCGCTCCCGTCCCGCCCCGGGACCCTCCCGGGGGAGGCTCGACTCGGCTGGGCTCGGCTCCCCCCGCCCCGGGCATTCCTGCGGGGGCGCCGCCGCCCCCACCCCGCTCCTCCCGGGAAGTTCTCGGGGGAAAGCGCAGCCCCCCGCGGGACCCCCGCCCTTCCTCTACGAGCAGGACCTGGCACCGCTGCGGTACCAGCGCTTGGTGCCCTCGCACAGCCGCATCGTGCGGACCCCCTCGCTCAAGGACCACCCGGGGGGCAGGGGGCTCTCCAGGGCGGCCGTCACCGAGGAGCTCAAGTCGTGGCATCAGCGTGCCCGGCTCCGGGGGGTGCAGGCAGGGGATTTAGGGGTGTCAGCTGGTGGGTGGGGTGGGGTTGCTGCCTCTGGGGTGCGTGGTGGGGCGGCAGCTCGGGCAGCGCGGGGCTGTGCCGTGGCCCGGCCCTTGGCAGCATCCCGGGGCTCCGCTCCACGCCCTGCCCGCTCCCCGGGGGCTGCAGCATCCCCGGCCGTGCCGGACCACCCGGGAGCTGCCACCACCCGCTGCCCCTTCCCACATCGGCGCAAGGAGAAGAGAGTCCCAGCGCTGCCCCCTCCCCGTGGCCTGGACCCAGGAAAGCCGCTCTCTTCCCCCTCCACGACTGCAACAAAGAGGAAAAGGAGGAGAAAAGTGTCTCTTCTCCGCCCAGGCGCCGGAGCCGGGAACTCCGGGAGTGCCAGCTCCCCCCGGCTGGGTATCCCCACTCACGGCGGTCCCGCAGCTCCTGCCCCGCTGTCTCCTGCTCTCCCGGCTGGAAAGGCTGCGGCTCTTCCCGGCCACTTCGCTCTGACGAAGGCCCGAGGAGAGGCAGCCTCTCCACCCCCCCCCCTCCTCCTCACGTCTCTCCTCCCAAACTCCAAAGGAAATCAAGGGCCTTGGGAGCCAAAAGCTACAAGACAAGGGGAAAAAGAAAAATAATCCTGTGGTGTCAGAAGTGTTGTAAGCAGGGGGAAGGGAGAGTGAGGAGAACAGCCTGGACAAGGGAGAGGAGGAGTGAACAGGCTGGACAAGGGCAGCAGGACAAAGGGGAGGGAGAACAGGCAGCAAAGGCTGAAAGAAGGAAATCCAGCTAAGGGACTAAGAGGGAGCCCTGAGTGTGTGGAGGTCTCCTGACTGGCAGCCTGGGGGATGTCCCTGGCAGCAGAGCTGAGGCAAGGGCAGATGGCAGGGCACACACAGCTGGGCTGTGCCAGCCCTGGGATCATCCATGGGGAGCTGCAGGAGCCATCCAGGGGGTGGCTGAGCATGCAGGGCAGGTGAAAGCACAGGCAGAGCAGTGCTGAGGCCGTGCCAGGAGGCAGGGCTGGCCTTCGGGGACCTTGGAGCACGTGGTGAAGCTTTCGAAGGCACTCCCAGCTTGCCTTTAACTTGTTCCAGCTCCGAGTGCATCCAAGGGACACGGCCACACGCCGGGCAGGGGGGCAGTCCTGTGGCTGGGGGAGTCCCCATGCCCAACAGCAGCAGGCAGCAGCTGGCACATGCAGGGAATGAAGGAATGGGTGGGCTGTGTGGGAATGGTGGTGCTGTGCTGGGTACAAGGGCAGAGAGGTGCTGACCTGAGTGGGTCCTGCTGCCAGTGACCCCAGATGACTTGCCCACACGCTCAGGGCGGGTGAGGGCAGCAGGAAGCACGTTGGCACTGCTGGCTCTCTCCTCACCGTGCCAGTGCCCACAGCAGTGTGGTGGCATTGTGGCTGTGGGGTGATAGCCCTGATAAACTCTTGATGAGTTGAGGGAAAAGCCTCAGCCCCCTGCCCAGTGAGGGCACAGCTGCCCAGTCTCCCCTGCAGACAAGCAGTCTGGGCCACTCCATCCCTGCTCAGACCCCCCACCCCATCCCTGGCTTCTCTTCCTTGGCCCATGCCTCAATTTCCCCAAGTTTCTGGCAGGACCCACACACAGAGACCCTCCCCAAATGAGCCACCTACTCCAGTGGGTTTGTCAGCTGCTCATGCTGTTTATTCTGCTGGCTTTGGGGCTGCAGGACACTGGCAGCCCTGGGCTCTTCTGCCTACACCTGGCTCACCTCTGCCCGGCCTTGCTGCATTTGAGGACCATTAACTCTCTCCCTGGTACTCCCAGCACAGCCCCTCCAGTCCAAGCCTTTCCCTGTGGGATGTGCCACCTGCTCTCTAGGGATTTGGAGCTGTGGGCAAGCCTGTGGCTTCTGGGCACCGAGGCAAGCTCTGGGCAGAGGGGCTGACTCAGGGCAGGTGAGGAACCAGGCAAAGGGGCTACAGGTGGGGGCAACCCCAGCAGCTGGGTATTCACACCAGGAGGAGGATGGGAGGGACATTTGGGGTGGGGTAAGGTGGCTTCATCCCCTGCTCCTCTTCTCTTGCCGGTCAGGGCTGGAAGCACTCCACGGGATCTTTGGAGTCGGGCAGGATGTTGCAGTTGATGGGCCAGAGGATGCCGAGGAGCCCGAGGGAGTGTTGGCAGCGCAGCTCAGCCGCCTGGCACACGGCTCTGCAGGGCTGCAGGACCCCTCCGTCCGGGGTGCACTTGGGCACGAAGAGGCTGCAGATGAGCAGGCGGAGGTGCTGGAAGCACGGCAGCTCCATCAGCGTCTGCGGGAGGGCGGTGGTGAGCCGGGAACGGGGAGCCGGGAATGGGGAGCCAGGAATGGGGAGCCGGGAATGCTGCAGGCAGGGCAGGACCCACGCGTAGCCCGCGGGTGACTCACCTGGTAGTCCTGCAGCACCTCGGCGGCTCCCTCCTGGTCCGGGATGGCCAGCCAGATGTTGGGGAAGGAGGTGGCGTTGTAGCCCAGCCCCAGGCACATCTCCACTTCCACGGGCTCACAGACAGACCCTGCCACCGGGCGAGGGGGGGCTTCAGTCCTTGCAGTGGAGGTGCTGCCCACCAGACGTGCCATGGGGCAGCTGCCAGCGTGTCCCCCGGCCCAGGTGGGCTCAGGAGGGGCCGAGTGGTGAGTGGAGCACCCAGGGGTGGCACTCACCAAAGGCTGGGTAGGACACCCCGGTGCAGTTGAGCTCGTCAGTGCCATCGGGGCAGTCGTGCCAGCCGTCACACACAGACTCCAGTGCCCGGCACTCGCCGTTCCCACAGGAGAACTCGGCGGGGCTGCAGGTCTCTGGAAGGTGAGAGGGGCCAGCGTGGCAGGGCATGGGCTGGGGCACAGCTGGCAGTCAGAATACCCCTGGGTATTCTGTGTTCCTGCTTGGCTACCTACTCTCTGTGGCATTGCGGGCTTGGTAGGTGGCAAAGAACCCGTTGTCTGCTACTCCCTCGTCTGCCACGAAGAGGATGGTCATGACATGTCGTGAGGAGGTCAGGGAGGGTGGCAACTGGTGGCCACAGAACCTGCCGAGGTCATGGGGTGAGCGATGGAGTCAGGGTGGGGCTGACCAGCACCTCCTCAAATCCTGCCCTTTGGTGGCTCCTCCTCACCAGCGACCCCCGTGCCCAGTTTCCCCAGCTGAGCCACGAAAGCCCAGTGCCCTCAGGTTGGTGCAGTGAGGCTGGAGGTGCCAGGATGGTGCCAGTACCTGCCCATGAGGCTGGCGGCCCCCGTGCCCGCGCTGTCGTGCACCTCCACGAAGTCAAAGCTGCAGTCCTCGTGTGACTCCAGGCTGAAGTTGTGGAAGTGCAGGTCGATGACGTGGCCCATGGGCACTGAGATCTGCCAGAGGCACAGCTGTGGGGCAGGGGGCAGCCGGTGGCACCCGTGAAGATGGGCAGGGGCACCTCCAGCTTTTCCTCCCTATCCATCTCACCCTGCTCCCACCTCCACCCCTCTGGCATCCCTCCTCTCACCTGCTGGTGTGGGTACGGCTGGGGATGGTTCGGGGTGGAGAGGTGCCCCTCCAAGGCGGTCAGAGGTCCTCCACACTCTGGAGGGACACACACATGCAGCTTTACCCCTGCCCCTGCCTCCCCACCCATCACTGTGCCCTCTGGCTGGATGCCCTGGGGCTGCTGGCAGGGGTCTGTCCCACCCACCTTTGTGCTTCAGGCTGCAGTTGTCCTCATCACTCTTGTCTGTGCAGTCCTGGAATCCATCACAGACGAAGCCCAGCTGGAGGCAGAGCCCCTGGTCACACAGGTGCTCGTCCCAGGCGCAGCTCTCTGCATGCAGGCAGAGACACCCAGGCTGGTAAGGGCATCCCACTGGGCACTGTCCCCTCTTGGGGGGCCCCTCGATGGCTCTCCCCGCTGTGAGGAGCCCTGGCAGTGCCTGCCATGGGGGGTACTCACTCTCACTGGGTGCCACAGCACGGTAGTGGGCACTGAAGCCCAGGGCTCCCACACTGCTGTCGGACACGAAGGTGACACGCAGACGGTTGGAGTTGGAGTTGAAGGTCGGGGGGGGCACGTTGCCACAAAACCTGTGGGCACAGCAAGGGGGTGATGCCCTCACTGTCCCCTCCCCACTGCACTGCCACACTCCCCCCAGGTGGGGGGAGTCCTACCTGGTCGGGCCCCCTCGAGCTGGGGCAGGACCCTCCCCCTGCTCCTCATAAAGCTCCACACGGTCGAAAAGACAGGAGGCTGTGCCCTCCACGCTGAACGTCTCCATCTTCAGCTGGATGGCGAGCCCAGGGCCCACCTCGATGTGCCAGATGCAGAGGGAGTTGGGTGGGTAGGGCCCGGGGTAGTTGGGGGAGCTGAAGGAGCCCTCGGAGCCCCTCAAGGTCCCTCCACAGGCTGTACGGGGCAACAGCGTGGGCATGAGCTGGTGCAGGGCACACCCGTCCCGAAACGCTGCTGCCCCACATGGGGGGACTTACCTGGTGCTGCTGTGAGGGCTGTGGGCAGCCAGCTCTGAGTTGGGGTGGCAGCTGTTCTGAGGGCCGGGGGGTCCCTTCGGGTGGGAGTTGTGATGGTGGCAGTGCCACGGGCGGGCAGGGCTGTGGCTGGGGCGCCAGGTGGGTGCGGGTCTGTCAGCTCTGTGCCCAGGGAACAGCAGGGACTGCTCAGCCCCAGCAGGGAGAGGTGGCTGCAGTGCAGGGAAGGGGCTTGGGAAGCCCACCCAGCAGTCCTGTGCTCCCACCCTGCCCACGGGTGTGCAGCTCCCAGGGGATCCCACACATCTCCCAGGGGCTGGTGATCCTGCCACATCCCAGGGGAGTCATCTCTCTCTCTCCTGTGCATGAGGGCACTCTCTCCCTGCAGTGGGCAGGCCCTGGGATGTCCTCTCGGTGTCCCTCTTCCCCTCTGAGCCAGTTGTGTCCCCCCCAGCCCTCCCTGCTCTGCCACTCACGGTGGATGACGATGCCCAGCAGGAGGGCGATGAGGAAGAGCAGGATGGTGCTCATCAGAGCCACGCAGAGCCAGGTGAACTTGCAGTCGGCGCGGTACCTCCAGGCTACCTGTCCCCAGAGCTGCTGGCCTGCAGGGAGGGCGAGGACAGCGGGCAGAGCCCGGGTGCTGCTAAGCCATGCCCCCACCTGCCTGCGCGGCTGGCTGAGCCCCGGCTGGGCATGTCCCCACCTCTTGCCCACCCCAGAGCCCACCATGCTGCTCTCAGCCCCACGGGGTGCGTGTACAAACCCCAGGCTGGTACCGAGGCCATCCTGGGCTGATGCGGGGCTGGTCCCATCCTTGTCTGGCACGTGGTCCGTGCTCGGGGCTGCCCGGGGCTCCTCGCCCTCGAAGACGGGGTTGCAGAACTCGGTCTGTGGGACAGCAAGTGCAGGTGGCACCACGGGGACCCATGGGTGGGTACATGGGGACCTCCAGCAGCACCCACACCCCCAGCCCTACCTTGCTGTGGTCCAGGGTCTCAGGGCAGAGCGTGATTTCGGTGAAGTCTCTCATGGCAGCGGGTCCCCAGCACAGCCTGGCTAAAAGCCTGCCCAGTGTGCTGTGCCCCCCAGCACAGCTCCCAGCCCCACTGCCCGCTCCTCCCCAGCTGCCCCCATCAGCCCCAGAGCAGCGTGGGGACCAGACAGAGGTGGTGGCAGTGCCAGCTGTGCCTACACGTCCCACCACAGCGGTGGAGCCGTGAGGGCCATTCCCACCGTGCCAGGAGTGCAGGGAGCCCCGAGAGGCAGCAGCCCCAGTCCCCTCTGCAGGCCCCTTCCCCCCTCGCCCTGTTAATCCAGCTCAGCTGAGGATGCCGAGGTCAGGCTCTGGCACGGAGAACCAGCGTCTTAAAGGGGAACGAATGTGTGTTTGCACCCGCCCGCCTGGGAGCCCGCCCCGACAGGGACCCTGCCCTTGGGTACAGAGGCACCCTTGGTTTGGCTGCTGCCTCTGGGCTCCCCACTGCTCAGGGCAGCACTGGGGGGCTGTGCTGGGGACCTCAGGCTGAGCGTGTCCCTCTTTCCCTCAGTGGGTGCCAGAGCCCAGCCACCTGCATTCCCGCTGCCCCTTAATGCCTCGGTGCCCGTCTCGTCCCTAAGCAGGGGAGAAAGGGGCCATTGTTCAGGGGTTTGGGGGGAAGAGTGTGAGCACTGCAGGGCTGGAAAGGCTCCTTCTGCCCCCAGAGGCTGCAGGCAGCTGGAGGAGAGGGACCTGCACCCACATTTCCGTTGGGCATGGATGCTCCTGGTCCACGGGGGCTGCTGGGCCTCCAGAGCCGTGCACAGGGAGGCTGTTCCAGCACTGCTGGCAGTTTCCCACCCAGTGCCTGACCACAGTCCTTCCCGAGAAAACCACATGCATACAGGACTCTTTTCAAGCTCAAATTTATTCCTGTAGGAGTCTCCCTTGTATGAGACACTTCCCACCCACCTTGCTTACACAGTAAACAAGCCACCTGCCAAGCAGCAGCGCTGCCTCAGTCCAGAACCTGCCCCGGGCAGCCCCTCCAGCCTGACCTGCCCTCCCTGAGCCCTGCTGGGATGCCTCAGGCTGGGCAGGGCGCTCGTGCCAGTGCTCAGCCTGTGCCCGTGGGGCAGCGAGTGCAAAGCCAGCCAGGTGCTAAGTCTGGCCAGTCCCTCCTCCCACTGCACCTCAGGCAAGGCAGGGCAAGGAGGAGAATAAATTAGAGAAAAGGCTAAAAAGGCCACTGGCATTTGCTGTAGCTGGAGGGCAGAGCAGCAGGGCGGGTTGCCGGGCACCCAGGGGGGCTCCTTGATCGCAGGGAGGAAAAAGCCCCGACTGCAGATGGACCCGGAAAGCCACTGCCCTCCCCTCCCTCTCCCCCCCAGGATGGATGTTCCTGTGCAGCCCCAGTGGCCCCCTCGCTCCCCTGAATGGTTTAAGGCACCGTATATGAGGAGGCAGGTAAAAACCTCCTGGAGCAGCCCCCGACACAGGCCCTGGCGAGGCAGGAAGCAGGGGGTGCTCCAGGTGAAGCAAAGTCCACTATAAATACATATAAATTCCACAAAACGTTTTCCTCCCTCCTGTCCATGAGTCTGGGCCTGAGCTCAGGCTGCTTTGAGGAGTGTGTGTGGGGCAGCTGCTGGGGATGTGCTGCCTGAGGCAGGCCAGAGGCAACTGGAGGGCTGCAGTCCTTTGCCAGGAGGTTTGGAAGTGCCGGGAGGAGGTCAGGAGCAGTTCACCAATCCTCTGGGATAGCCAAGCAGATACAGGAGTGCCAAGAGGCCAGGAGGGATGTGTGAGGCTCTCCTGGGTCCCCAGCTCTGGGTGCTGCCCCAGAGGAGCAGAGGTCCTGGTTGAGTCAATGGGACAGGCGGCCCCATTCCTGTAGAGTCCCTTGCTCTGGATTTTTATTACACACAAAAAAAAAAAAGAAAAAAAAAAGAAAAAAAAGAAAAAGAAATAAAAAAGAAACTAAACCCCCAAGGTAAAAAACAAGTGCCAGCAACCAGAAGGTGCCTGAGCTGCCTGAGCTCTGTCCTGCCACGAGCTGCCTCTTCTCAATCCGGAGCTGGGCTGTCCTTGCCCAGGCTCTGCTTCTGGCTGCTCCCAGTCTCCCTCTGCAGCCACCATGGGGTCTCTCCTCTTCACCTCCCTCTTGCACCTGGGGGTCCAAAGGGCTCTGAGGGGTGGCACTGGGGTCCCCAGGGAGGCAGCAGGGCTGGCTACATGCGGGAGGACGGGCTGGCCAGCTCGTAGAAGAGCAGGTAGGCATCGCTGCTGCGCACGTGGCTGGATGACATCGGGGTGACGCTGCAGAGACGGGAGGAGAGCTGTGAGAAATGGGCACAAGGCAGCAGAGTTCCCCGAGCAGGGGGGCCCTGCTCCCCCTGCCCCACTGTGACCCACAGCAGCCTCACCGGGAGTCGTTGAAGCTGTGCCACTCGCTGGACACGGGGCTCTTGCAGTAGGCTGTGTAGTGCCCCCCCATGGTGGTGCCCGAGTGGTTGGAGACGGCGTAGAGGTTGTAAACGGCGTGATCTGTGGGGGGCAAAGGTGCTGCTCAGCCCTGCTGCCCACCCAGCATGCCAGCACAGAGCTGGAGCTTCTGGATTCTGTGGCTCCCACCCCTCCTGCCCCTGCCCCCCACCACAGCTGTGATGCCCTGGGGAGCACAAGGAACTCGGGAGTCACCGGGAGCTCAGGGCTGGACTGGAGACACGCAGGGAATGGGACTCACTGCAGCTCTGTGAGGCAAATTCCCGGAGATCCAGGTCCTTCAGCTGGAAGTTGACGAAGGTGGTGAGTTTGCTGCTTCGTATCCTGGCCTCTGAGAAGCGCTTCAGGTCTGGGGGGGTCATGTCAAGGAGCCAAGGGACAGAGGGGAGTCCATGAAAACCCACCTGCAGCCCTCCCCAACATTTTCTATCCCCATCCCTCTGCCTGAAAGGATACGAAGCACCAGGATCTTGGGGAATTTTTGAATGCTGAATTTCTTCGTGCACCTTGTTCTGGCTTTGCAGCGACAACACGTCTGTGGGAGACAAAGAGCACAAGCAGGAGGGTGAGGGCAGAGGTCAGTCCCACCAGGCACCGAGCCCACAGTCCTGGTAACACAGGCATGGGGGGAAGGCACCCACTCTGCCCCCAGGAAGGCCCCCCTGCCCTGTACCGGTTTCTCGTCCCCATCCAGCACGTCCTCTTTGGTGAAGAGCCGGAGACAGTCCATGAGTGTCACCTCCCCATAGCCTTTCTGTGGGAGCACAGTGAGGGTCAGAAACAGGGAATGAGGGGCAGGGGGCTCTGGGTCATTGGGGATCCCTCACCTTGGGGATGGGCAGGGACAGGTCCCAGAAGGGGTCGAAGGCTGTGGAACAGTAGCCGCACTCACTGCAGGTCAGCGAACTCTTCAGCTGCCCAACAAAGAGGTCTAGTGGGATGGGATAGAGCAGGGTAAGACCTCCCAGTTCCCAACCCAGCTCCCAGGCCAGCCCTGCCCTCCTCTTCCCCCAGCCCTGCTCACCACTGATGCGGCTGTCCTCCCTCTCCTGGTACCTCCTCCACATCTGCCGGCTCTTCTCATCGTCACTGCAAGGAATGGGGAGACACGGGGGGCTGAGCATGGCCTGGGGGATGCCAGCCCTGCCACCCAGCCCAGAGGAACCTGCGTGGTCACTGTCCCTAGGCTGGGCTTGCAGGCAGTGAGCTCGTCTCATGCGGTGCCTCCACCCCAGCTGGCACTCACGGGAGGTGGTCCAGGGTGTCCGTGCTGGCGCGGGGCCGCACCAGCACACGGTTCACCTCGCTGTGCAGCCCGTCCAGGAGGAACCGCAGGAACTCCTGTGCATCCTGCTGGCTGCAAGACACAGGGCCTGCTGGGTGAGCAGAGGCAGAGGGGGCTCAGCTCCCCCACCACCTCTAGGCCCACCCCCCTTACTTGTAGCCGACGAAGCGCGGGGCGTATCTCTGGATCTGCGTCTTGAACTCGGAGGGGCTCACACTTTCATTGGGGGATGAGGTCCAGAGCAGCTGGATCAGCTTTGCAAACTCTGCAGGCAGAGCAGCAGGTCAGCAGCATGGGGTGGCATGGCACTGCTGTGCCCCCCAGGACAGAGCTCAGCACCCCTCTCAGGGGTCCCTGGACCCAATCCTCCCACTGGCTGGGCACCCTACAGCACAGCACCTGCCGAGCAAGGCTGGGACAAGCAGCAGCCTCTGGGTGGGGGTCCCTCGGGATCTGGGGTGTCCCAGAGGGGTGAGGATGTGCTGCAGGGCTGTGCTGCAGGGCAGTCCCCGGGGCCAGGGATGGACAGGTACCTGACATGAGCGCCGTGCGCATGCGGCTGTTGTTGTTGAGGTCCCGCAGGTACTGGTTCTGCAGGCAGTAATCCCGCAGCTCCTTGGTGTTGCTCAGGCACTGCAGGATGGAGTTCATGAAGCACTGGGGGAGGCAGAAGAGAAAACCATGGCAACGGGAAGCAGAGGGAGGCAGGCGATGGCAGGGGGACACCCGGGGTGGGTGGGCAGAGGATGGGGATGGAGCAATGCAGAGCAGGGGAAGCTCTTCCTCTGGCAGCACCAGCAGGAGGGGGTGCACGGAGCTGCCAAGTGACAGTGGGTGCTGGAGGGTGAGACAAAGGGGCAGGGGTCTCCTCTGCACCACAGATGTGCATGGTGTGAGCTGGGGCCGCGGTGCCTGGGCACACACTCACCGTATTGCCGAGGTTCCGCAGCCCGGTCAGCCCCTGCACCGCCTTGGAGCTCTGCAGAGAGAGGGAACAGGGCTGGGACGGTGCCGCGCTGGCCATGCCTGTGGGCAGCCCAGTGAGGCCATGGTGCCACAGACACCCACATGGGGCAGGCCCTGAGAGCAGGCAGAGGCCCCATCCCACTCTGACATCATGGGCAGAGCCAGCACCACCACTGCTCTCTGGGCAAAGCACCTGGTGAGAAGCCATGGCTGGCCTGCCCCATCCTGCCTGCCAGGCGGCTGCTGCTGGCCCAGGACAATGCACAGGGCTCAAAGTTCTCCCTGCCTGATGACACTGCTGCCCCATGCCCTGGGCTGCAGGCCAGGCCAGCCACCCCGGCTGCCTCCACTGCCACCTCTGCGCCCCAGGACACTGGGGGATGGCAGTGCCCCATGCCTGCCCCACACTGCAGGAGTAGCACAATGCCCTGTCACTGCCCATCTTGTCCCCTCCAGAGCACTCTGCACAAGCACAGTCCAGACTTTGGCACAGTTATTTTGCCGGATAAAGTCCACCTGGGCAAGTGCAAGCCCAGCCCTGCAGTGAGCCCGGGGAACAGGACGTGCGGGGTCAGACTGCTGACGGCGCTCCCCCAGATGATCAGGATTTGAGGATCCTCGGGCAAACACCCCAGCTGCCCACCCCAGGCTTGAGGAGGAGGAGGAGGAGGAGAGGAGGGGAGGGGGCCCAGCAGCTCTGAAATAGCAGCAGCTGGTGTGTGTGTGGGAGGTGCTGAGCACCCAGCCCTGACAGCAGCCCAAAATAACCCAGATCCAGTTACACGTGCTCCTTAGCGACGGCGCAGGCATCACCCACCGCAGTGGGGCCGGGCACCAGAGGGGACTGGGCCACCCTGTGAGGGCAGACATGGCTCTGCTGGACTGGCCATGTACCCTGCATGCCCTGGCAGTGCCCTGTGGTGCCCTGTGGTGTCCAGATGCAGTTGAGCACAGACCTCACTGCCAGTGGGTGGCTGTCCAAAATTGCCAAGCTATCCCCTTTGCTTCTCCCCAGGCAGGTTTGGTTGGGCAGGGGGTGCCAGCAGTCTGTGATGGGTCAGTGCCACACCATGGCTGGAGGAGCTGGCCTGGCTTTGGCCCACAAGCAGACAGGGCCAAGCAGGCAGCAGGAGAGGTGGGTCTGTGTCCCAACAGCCTACATCACTTGAAGGGTCTGACCCTGTGAGAGGTTGCTGCTCGTGTCCCCACACCTATCACAGGGAAGGTCACAGTGCCAGGGGTGAGCAGCAACCCCTGAGAGCTACCTCGGTGTGCCCCAGCCATCCCCAACAGGAAATTGCTTGTCCAGTTGCCCTTGTTGAGCAGCTCCTGCCTGTGTGCCAGGAGGGACCGGACTGTCCCACCAATGTGGGTGCAAACCTGCCCACAGCGCTGGCATTCCCCAGCAGCCAGGACCTAGGCTGTCCTCCCAGGACCTGGAACAACCCCAGGGGAGGGCTGGGGCTGTGCTGGTGGGGGGTCAGGTACTCCCATACCATGGCACAAGCCACCGAGGTGTTATTTCCCACCCTGGATGTCCCTCCCCTGGGTGACTCAACTCCGGCTAATCCCCCTCTCCCGTACAGGGCTTTATCTAGGACACGACATGCTCAGAGGCGCTGAAGGAGAGCTGGCTCACGCGGCGCGGCTGGGGAGTCCCCGAGGCTGCACTGCAGGACGGGGACAAGGGACAGGGGATGGGGACAAGGGACACGATCCGCACTGTCCTGCCCCATCCAGCTCCGCATGCCCCGCGCCTGTTGGGGCAGCAGGAGAGCCGGAGCAGCCAGACTTACATAAGTGCCCAGCCCCTGCCCTCCCTGCCCCTTGCTCTGCCATCCCTGCAGGGGATGGCACTGTAGCTCCGGGGACACTGTTCAGTCCGGTGACACCGCCAAGGGGCCAGCGTGGCCAGCAGACCCTTCCTTGTGGTGGGCAGGCTGGGACAGAGGGACCCGGCCAAGGTCACCACAAGGGCAGGGCTGGGAGAGGAACCCAGGTGTCCTGACACGTGCGTTCACCTGCTCCCTGCCATGCTGCGGGACAGCGGGACACGCCGTCCCCACTGGCAGCCAGGGCAGCCACCCGCCCCCAGGCACCCCATCCTCGGGCACGGGGGCTGCCACAGGGTACCCCGCGCTCCCCAGCGAGGGCAGCGCGTGCCCCCTGCTCTGCCCCCAAGCCCGGGGGGCCGGCGCTGCGGGCAGCTCGTACCTTGGTCTTGTTGAGGACGAGCCCGACGAAGGTGGAGACCAGCAGGGACCCTGGCATGGAGGCGCGGGGCCGCAGGTCCTTGTGAAGGTCGGGGAGCGCGGGGGGCTCCTCGGGCAGTGTCACCGTGTAGGAGTCCCTCATGGTGGCCCCGGCGGGCACGGCAGCTCGGCGGGGACCCGCCGCGGGCAGCGGGGTGCCAGGGGGTGTAGAGTGGGCACCCCTCGCCCGGGGCCAGCTGGAGCCGGGGGCGCGGGGTCAGGCGCTGAGCCCCCCGTGCTGGGCGTGCGGTGCCGGAGCCGGTGCCGGCTGCGGGGCTGACGGCACCTGAGCGGCTCTGACATCAGATGGGTGGGGACGCGGCAGCCGGGGCTCGGTGACGGGCTCGGTGACGGCTCGGTGACGGCCAGCCCCCGCGCACCGCGTGGTACAGCGCGCCGGGAGACAGGGGGGCCCGCGAGGGGCGGCTGTGCCCGGGGGGGACACGGCCCCGGGGGGCTCGGGAGGGGTGCTGTGCCCCCTGCGCCCCTCTCTGAGCGGCGCTACCTGCGCTCCCGCACCCCAACACCAGCACCGAGCGGGGCACTGGGGCATTTGGGCAAAGCGGCAGCCCGAGGAGCGTCTGCTCTCCCCCCCAGTGCTCCCCCATGCTCTCGGCTCCGCGTTCCCGGCGCTGATGGCACCGGCTGTCCGGCCCCGGGCACGCCGTGCTCTGGGCAGGCACTGGGCACAGAGCCGGGGGAGTCGCTCGCCAAAACTGGGTCGGTAACACAGGTACAGTCCCGTGGGTGCACGTACCCATAGAGGGGCTGTCAGAGCAGGTTGTGGGGCTCCTGGGCATGTGCCTCTCCTGGCAGGGCCACTGCCAGTGTCCCGGGCAGTGACAATTTGGGGGAACCCTCCTCCTTGGGGGATGATTGGCGCTGAGCTCAGAGGGTGTTTTAGTGCCTTGTGCTGGGGAAAAGAACTTCCCCCAAACCCTACGTGGAGCAAAGACCCCACCTGGCGTCTCCCCTCGGTAAACCGAGGCACGGCACGGGCAGGGCTCCAGCTCTTCTCCTGCAGCAAGGGCAGATGCGGAGGCTGGCAGGGAGCCCAGGTGTCCTGCGTCCTAGTGCTGCGTCTCCCTGTGCTTCACCCCTGTGACCGCAGCAGGACGAGCGGCGGAGCCGGGCGCCTGCTGTGCGTGCCCAGGTGTCCTACAGCCCGCTCGGGGAAATTTCCATGGGCCACCGAGGCAGAGAGAGCGGCTGGGCTGCTCTGACACAGCCAGAGCCTCGAGCCTCACTGAGAGGGCTGGAGGCACCAAGCAGAGCCTGTTTTGCCCCCCTGCCAGCCCCCAAAACACCCCATCCAGAGGCAGGGGCTGCCGAATCCTGCTGGCTGCAGAAGCAGCCTCCCCCTGTCCGCGGCGGAGCTCGGCACAGGCAGCCGAGGGGCTGACTGGGGAGGAGGGGGGGAGGGAGGGAGACTATTTTTGGCACCAGCAAAAAATATCTGAGGAGGCATCTTGCAGCGTTACTCATCTGCAGGGCCAGGACGTTTTGCATCACAACAGGATGCCTGTCGTAATGCCGGGCCGCGCGTGCTCACATGTGTGTGTACATGTACACACTGCCCCGTGTGTACACCCTACACATGTGGGCACACGGTGTGCACACCGGGGGGCACACACCGCACTGTGGCTGTCCTGCGGCGTGGGTGTCCTGCAGCTCTCCCACGGCTCCCACAGGGCACAGCCTTGGCCCCGGGGCCGTGGCACAGCTCCCTGAGATCAGAGCCAGGGTGGGTATCCTTGGCAGCCCGGGTGGTATCCCAGGGGCAGGATCAACCCCGGTGCACCGTGCAGGGAGCAGGTCCAGCACTCCCCATGGGGGTGCACCGTGCCAGCAGAGTCGGCTCCATGGCAGGAGGGTGATGTTCAGCCACATCCCGTGTTGAACCTCGTGCCCTGGTGTCATGGGGTATCCTGGGCCAGGGACCGAATTCCCTCCAAGCCAGAGAGTGGCACGCAGGCTCTGAGGGTGAGGCCGGAGTGGGAAAGAGAACGGGACATCTGGTGGGATGGCACCACCCAGAGCCAGGTCCATGCCCTCAGCCGTCCCCTCTGCAGCAGTGACCTTCTGCCACGGGCAGAGGTTGCCACAGGCCCGGTTGGCACCGCAGTGGCAGGCAGGGCTGGGACTGGCTGTGGGCCAGGGACGTCAGCTGCTCAGGATGGGACTGCGGAGAGCTGCCGGCAGTTTTGCAGGCGGCTCTGGCCTCCTGACCCTGTGTACACCCAGGGTGGTTAATGGGGCGGCACAGCCCCAGTCCTGCCCCTCTCCAGCCTGCCCTTCCCAGGAGCCAACATGGCCCCAGTAACTCTGCAGCTGCCCTCCCTTTGCTCCCTGGGGTGGTAAACTGAGGCATGAAGCGATGGCATGGGCAGGGACAAAGGCAGGCACCCTCACCTGCTGGCTGCAAACCCCTCTGCATGGTGCCTTGTAGATACAGGAGGCAGCTGGGGAATAAGGGCTGGCAGGAGGCACTGAGCCAGCCCTGCTGTACCCTGGCTCTGTCAGGAGTGGGTGCTGCTGGCACTGCCCTCGGGGCTGGGTAATGGGGCAGAACCGATGGCAGCGCTGGGGCTGAACATGTGCCTGTTTCCGGCTCCTGGCATGACCACAGGCACCCAACTCTGCTTTACGATCGGTACTTTTGCTTGGGAAAGGGAGGGAAAAAAGGCAGAGCAATGGAAAATAGCAGGTGTGCCCATCAAAGCACCAAGGAAACCTAAGCCAGTGTGGCTGACCCAGCCTGACCTGACATGGCTGGCTGTCCCAGTGTCACCTCTGCCACTTGCCAGCCCAGGCTATGTTCATATGCAGACCAAAGGAAGGGCTAAAATTTGGGACTAACACAGCCCCTGCTGCCCCATGGGCATCTCATGGCAGCAGGATGGCACCCACGTCACAGTGGTGTGGCACCTGAGCTGGGGACCCTTCTCTAGCAGTGGGCTTTCCAGGGTGCCCGTGGCTGACAGCAGCCACTGGATCCTCCCTTGGTCCCCTCTGCCAGGGCCTGGTGTGGGAGTGTGAGGCAGGAATTCCCTTTCCACAGCACTGATCCTCCACTCTCACAGCTGCCCAACCTGCTTCCTCACCCCAGGGCTGGGGGCCACACATGAGGGAGGTGGGCACAGGGAGTCCCTCACCAGGGAAGGTGCTGCTGGCACTGCAGGTGCAGACGTTTCTGTGGTGGAAGTGGCACAGCAAGGGATGTGGGGGCACTGGCTGCAAAGGGACAGAGGTTCCTGTCCTGCTCCCAGGAGAGCAGAAAAGAATCCCCCAGCACTTTTCCTCGCAGTTTGGTGGATGATGGTGGGAAGCAAGGGGCAGGTTGGACCCTGGGCTGGGGCAGATCAGCCTCCACCACAGGTGGATGGAAAGAAAGTGGGAGACAACACAAGCAGAGCCTGACTAGATCTTGGAAGGAAACCTGAGTGGAAAATTACCAGGCTGCTCCCCTGCACACCCGAGCTGGGCTGTGTGTGTGACTCCTGCTCCCGGCCCGGGCTGGGGCTCTGGGGACACACAGCACTGACAGGTACCTGGGGCACAGAGTGCCTGTCACCCTGTGTGACACCCTGTCTGCCCAGAGCAGCACTGCCAAGGGGAACCTGCTGCTGCCACAGGGGCTGGGGCACAGGGCCCCGAGATGGCAGAAACAGATTGTGCCAGGAAACTGCCATCAATGGGCAGCAGTGAGAAACCTGGCTGGCAGCTGGGCACCGAGTCACTGTGGCAGAGCCAGCACCACCCAAACCAGCCATCCCAGCAGGACAAGTGCACAGCCTGGTCATGTCACCTTCCCCAGCTGGGATGAGGCAGCAGGAAGCCCCTCCTCAGCCCTGCACTGGGCAAGGGCCATCACCCACTGGTCACGCACACACAGAGAAAGGCGCAGTGGGCACAATCCTACCAGGACATGGGCACCCTCAGCCGCAGGGTGAGGCTTGCTCCCAGCTTGCAGACAGCGAGCACAGCCTCTCAGAGGACACGGCCACCTCAGCAGCTCCAGCCCGGGGCTGCTGCGCCAGCAAGGGCATCTCGGAGGGACAGACGCAGAAACTGAGGCACGGAGCAGCACGCTGAGATTCCCAGGGAAAGCACCAGAGCTCGGCACAACCACGGACCGTGGACCCACCCCACAGAACAGCTCTGTCCCCCACCCCCAGCCAGCCCCACGTACCGTGGGGTCCTGGGCGGACACGTCGCAGGGGTCATCGCTCCTCTCGCAGGGCTGGGTGGCAGAGCGTGTGCCCGAGGGCGGCAGGGCAGAGCCCAGGGTGGGCTCAGAGGGGCTGAGGTGGCCGGCAGAGAGACTGCCGTGGTTGCTTCTTCTCCCGTAGCTCTCCAGGTACCCACGGACGTAGTCAGAGCGAGTGGCAGCCTGGTAGAGCCCCTGCAGGGCGCCGGGCTCCTGCCGGCCGCGGGCACCGTAGGCGCTGTCCGAGGTGTGCAGCCCCGCGAACTCCCGCGCCAGGTCCGAGTGGCTGACGGATTTGTGGCGGCTGAGCGGCGCTGCGGAGGGCAGGTAGCCCGTGGGGCTGCTGGGGGTCCCTGCGAAGGTGTAGCAGGCCCCTCCGCTGAGCCCCCCGCCGGGCGGGCGCGGCTGGGCGCGGAGGTACGAGGGGCTCAGGCGGATGGGGGGGTCGGGGTACAGGGGCAGGCGGCCGCTGTCGTAGCCGCCGGTCGGGGACAGCCCCGCGGGGTGGTAGCGGGGCGAGCCCAGGTAGCTGGCTTTGAAGCCGATTTTGTCACAGTCTGCGTAGGACAAGGTGGATCCATAGGAGGTGTAGGAGCTGTACCCGCTGGGCACCTTGGGGTAGGTGGTCTCGGCGTAGCGGGAGGAGTCGACGTAGCGCTTCAGCGTGGAGGAGAGCTGGGACATGCTGCAGGCTGGGGCTCAGCGCGCCCTCCTGGAGGCATCGACTGCAAGAGAAGAGCCCAGGGCTGAGCTTCCACACACTGTGGTCAGCACAACTGGGTGCCCAGCACCAGCACCCACCCAGAAGCCCACTGTCCTGGGGCAGGATGGGAGAGGCACGAGGGTGACAGAGGGAGCCCAGGTGGTAAAGGGTGCTGTGGGGTACAGTGTTGATGGCTCCTGCCACCTGTCAGCATTCCTGAAGAAGCCTGTGACAGCAGGACTCAGCTGGCACTGCCACCCATGTGCCCTCAGGCACCTCATAACACAGAAGGAAGCCTCAGGGCACAGCCAGAGGTGTCTCAGAACACACAGTCACCAAAGCCAAGGGACTGCAGTAGTCATGTCTGCTCCAGCCCTGGCATCTCTGCCACACTGTCCTGTGGCTGTCCCTCTGTTGGGGCTGGAGACATGTCCCCAGTGTCTCCTCCAGATGGGTGGCAGTTGCCTGGTCACAGTCATAATGCTTAGGCCCAGCTCTGTCTGAGAGAGGCAGGCGGGATGGCCTGAGCCAGCCAGCTCAGCCCCTTCCCCTGGTTATTCAGGGCTGTCTGGAGCTGGAGGAAAGTTTGCCCTCAGCATCCACGCTGTCAGGCTGTCAGCTGGTTCCCTACCTGTCCTGGGGCTGTGGGTGGCACCGGGGATGGCAGGACCCGAGCCGAGCTCCTCTGTCCTGGTGGTTCTGGCACTCGGCTGCCCCGGTGCCTGATGTCCCTTCCCTGGCAGGACAGTGCTCGTGTGGCTCCGAGAGTCTCCAGTCACCCGGGAGATGACCCTGATTCACAGGTTTTTCCCAGCCCAGCTGGGGCGGGCTCTGGCCCCGCTCCAAGCCAGGAGGTGACGGAGCCTGTGCCTGGCCCGTCCCTCGCACAGCCCCGGCAGCACGCAGGGTGCATCCAGGACTCGGGATGGGCACTGAATCCTGGCAGCTGGATCCCTGCCTAACTCTAGGGGGACCCAGGCTCCTGCTCAGAGTCCTGGAGTCTGCCCCCAGCATGGAAATGCCCTGGGACTGCTTTTAGGAGAGGGTGCTCCTGGCAGACAGCCTGGCTTTCCAGCCACCCAGCTGCATCCCTGGTGCTGTTGTTATTGCCCAGGGAACAACCACATCCCACAGTGGAGAGGGAAATATTTACAAGCAGGAGCAAGGTGAAGCACACAGACCTGTTTGGGAACTGAGGCTGAAGGGTGAATAACCTGCTCCCAGGCAAGGACTCCAAGAAACACCCAGCTCTTCCCAGCCAGGCTGAGGCTGCCCTCACCAGGAGTGAGGGCCCAGGAGAGGTTCTGCCAGTCAGGATTTGACATGAACAGTGAGGGAATTCTGCTTGGAGGGATGTGGGACCCCAGCCAAGAGACTGGCACTCTCTGCCAGTGCCAGAACGAGCATGACAGAGCCCCTCAGCTCCATGTGCTCGTGCCTGGCTGCCTGCCCTGCTGGGGAATGGAGCAGCCTGGCACAGGACCCTGCCTGGGCTGTCCCTGATCCTTGTCCCCCTTGCCAGCAGAGATGATCTGGGCTTGGGACAGGTGCCTCAAATGCAGGAATACCCTCATGCCATCACCCACTGCCAGCAGTGCCTGTGGCCTCTGACAGCACCCTGTGCCTTCACCCACTGCTCTTGATCACCCACCATTGCTCACTATCTGCCACTGTGCTGTGCCATCACTGACACTGGCAGCACCAGGAGAGCCTCCAGTTTGGAAGTAGGAGGGCAGCAGGTGCTCTCTGGCAGCAGAGCCTATTTCCAGAGGGCACCATGTGCCCTGGGGATGTGGGGAGCTGATGGAGGGATGGGAACAGGAGCCAGCTCCAGGTATGCCAGCTACCCCATCTCTTGGGAAAAGAGATCTTACCATGGAGGAATGTCACATCTGCTAGGACTGCCTGGGCTGCCGAGTCCCCGTGTCACATCCAAGTGGACCCCAGGGCAGAGGGAGAGCGGAGTGTGCCAGGAGCCAGAGGAGCTGATGAGGTGTGAGAACACCCCGGTTCTTCCCAGTGCTTCCTGGGCTCTGGCCCCTCCCTGCCCGTCATAGTGCTGAGCTCTCCTGGTGCTTGGAAAAGCCCTGGGGCTGGCATGGCTGAGTCAGGCCTCCTGCACCCTCATCATCCTCCCAGGGTGTCAGGAGAAGCTGAGGCACAGGAATGTCCGGTCTGCACTCACGTGGCCAGGCAGGAGCCCGTGCCAGGACATGGGAGCAGGACACCATGGGGCTGCTCCGAGTGCTGGGGAGTCCTGCCCTGGCCTCCAGTTCCACCAGCCTTCCCAATGGGAAGCTCAGCTCAAAGCAGGCAGGCAAACCCTTCACCCTGGAGGAGGAGCAGAAACGCTGCTCCATTCCCAGCTGCTGTCCTGCCTGTGCTCAGTGGCAGCTGTCCCCTCTGTCCTCCTGCCTGTGCCTGGTGCCTGCTGTCCCCCTCAGTGGCCACAGAGCCCCAGAGCAGGCTCAGCTCAGCTTACACAGCACTGGCTCCATCCAAGGTGTCACAGCACAGTTGCTTCTCGCTTACACAGGCTTGGAGCTGTGTCCCCTGTCCCCTGAGACACAATGTCCCAGCCTGGAGGTTACGTGGGAACTCCCAGCAGCGGCAGAGAGGGGACCCTGTGGGAGCACTTTACATGCTCCAACGTACAAGTGGTTCAGAATGGAGGGACTCTGTGTCCAGCTGAGAGTGGCAGAGGAATGGGACAGCCTCCTGCCCATCCTCTGAGGGGCACAAGGCAAAGGACCCCTCTGGGTATCCGTCTCTCTCTGGGGTGAGTGGCCCTGAGCAGCCCTGAGTGGAATGTGCCACAAAATCTTTGCCCCCTGCAAGGGGCTGGAGTCATCCTGGTCACCCCAGTGCCCCTCTCACAGCCCTGCCCCAGCACTTGGGGAGAAGCCACCCCAGCTCCAGTGGTGCCCCCCCCCCAGTCACAGCCCCCAGAACGATGGGCCCTATCCAAGGTGACCCACACAGCTGGGGCCAGCCTGGTCAGGGCCCTTCCTTCCCCTGGGCCTGAGAACCCTCCAAACTCACGCCCCATGTGCTGGCCGGGAGTCACCGCTCTGGACTCACTTCGTGCTGCTGACACATCCCCACCCAACCTGCTACTCACCCCTCCCGGGCCAGCCCCCCAGGCAGCAGAACCCCAGACCCACGGGGAACCTTGACGTAAGACCCAGGGCATGATGTGTTAATTGCTTTGAGGTCTGTGGTTGGAAAAAAAAAAGGAAGGGACCCCCGGGCACGAGACTCTGCCCAAGCCAGGGGACAGGGAGGCTGAGGGGAGCTGCCAAGGTTTTGTGAGTAACTCTGAACCTGGAGAGAAACTTCTGCCCCGTGGTTTTGTGCAGCTGAAGGAAGAGGGAGGGCAGTTTTGTCTGTCTCTGAGTCCCCCTCCCCAGGGCGGGGTCCCCACAGCACCCCCTCCACTCACCTGCGCTGGTCGGGGGCACGGCGAGGGATGAACAGCAGGGCATGGGGTGATGCCCACGGGGCTGATTCTGCCTCCTTAGGGAGCTCCCCCTGGCACCGGAGCTGGGCGATGTGGAGCTGGTCAGCGGCGAGCCCTCGGGAGGGGACGGGGCACCCCCAGCCCAGCCCCTCTACCCTGAGATCGAGCTCCGTGGCTGGAGGGGGCCGAGCCCAGCGGGCTGTGGGGACACGTAAAAAACGCCACCACAGAAATTCAGGGCTCAGGTTACCGGCCAGATAAATATAGTGTCTTTATCTGACCTCACAGGGCGCTGAAATGCTCCTCTCGCATTCCAGCTTGGGGAGGCTTAAAGGGGACGTGAACACGAGGGGCTGGTGGCTCACGGCAAGGGCCATGCTGGGAGGGGAGGCTGCGGGGGCAGCGGGGGCTGTGGGCATGGGGGATGCCCCAGGGTAAGTGTGAGGAAGGGAGCGCTCTGGGGAGGGGCACGGAGGTCCAAGAGGGAAAGGGTAGATGAAGGGTTAAGAGAGAGAGCAGGGTGGGACATTGCTCGGTGTGGAGGCAGAAGAAGGGGCTGCCCCTGATGGCAGTGAGGTCTGGAGTAGAACATCAGGGTGAGGGCAGGACTTGGTCTGGGTTTTGCCTCCCTTAGGGCAAGCCAGAGGGAGAAGAGCCACTGAGGCTGCAGCAAAGGTGGGCACGGGGCAGCTGCAGTGGCGTGGCCGTTCCTCGTGGATCTACAGGGACACCAGGACACCCACCCAGCAGCGCTCCCCGACGCCCGCCCCGCCCAGGGAACGCTGGCACCTGCGCGGCCCTGACTCAGCGAGAACCTGCCGGGGATAATGAGCAGGGAGGTAATTACGGTGGCATCTCCCTTCGTCCCGCCTGGCTCCAGCCCCGAAACAGGGAGGGACACGCGAGGGACGCGTCTGGGCGGCATCGGGGAGGCTGCACGGGGTCACCAATGGCGATAGGGGGTGGTGGCCCAGCCCTGCTCCCACCTGAGGGTGAGCTGTCCCACGGTTCCTGGTGCCAGGGTGGCATTGTGAGCCTGGGCAAGGAGCAGTGGCTGCTCCAGAGGACACGGGAGCCCTTGGCAGTCCCACAGGCAGCATGAGGGCACAGGGGCACTGGCAGGACGCTGGTGTGACTGGCACAGGATTTTTGGGACATGCATACCCAGCTCTGCTGCCATGTGTCGTCCCAGCCTGGCAACTCCCACCCAGGAAGATGGATGGACCAGGACCAGACCTGGTATCCCCTGCTTTGCCTCTCTGCTGGCACAATGGGCAGAGGAGGAAGGGGCCTCTGGGATGGAGCTGTGGGGATAGGGACAGGTATGGGAATGGGGCAAAGGGTCTGGGCACAGGGGTCAGTGCTCCAGGTGGGCAGAAGGGGGTAACCCTCCCCAGGGAAGGCAAGTCTTGTCCCCCTGCCTGCTTCTCTCCTGCAGGGATTGGGGTGCTGGAAGCCTGGGTGAGGCTGCCCTGGGGGGCTGTACCCCTCAGCTGGGATGCTGGGGCACAGGCTGTCCCTGCCCTGGGGGGCTGTACCCCTCAGCTGGAGCCCAGCCCCACCACAGCCCTTCATCCCACCGCCGCACACACGGGCGCCCGTGGCTCCAACACACAACCTAGGAAGGGTTTTATTGTGCAGACAGAGGAACACTCCTGGAGGATAGTTGTGGGTTTTTTTGTTGTTGTTGCTTTTCATAGGGTTCTCTTTTTTTCCTTCAGTTTTTTTTTCCCCCTTTAACAGAATTTCTCTGACGACAAGCTGTGGAAACAACTACAAATGTTCACAAAAAAATGAAGACTTGAGACGCGTCTGCGCTCTGCCACTGGGCCCTGTGCCCACCCCGGCGCTCACCAGCACGCCCAGGGGGCTGGACACAGCCAGACCTCAGCTCTACATGGCCTCAGCAGCACTAGATAGCAAGCAAGCAGGCAGGGGTGGGATGGACACGGGGGTAGGAGGCAGCTGGCGGTGTCTGGAGAGGCGCAAGGAGCGGGAGCAGCTGCTGCCAATTGCTCTACTTTGTGGTGGCACAGACCGGGCAGCTCAGCAGCGCTGGGGTTCACCCGTGGATGTGGATGCTCCTGCCTAAATCCTCCCCTCACTCTGCTCTCCCCTGGCCATCGGGGCAGCCCTGGGCGGGTGGGTGTGGGCTGTGCTGGGAATCCCTGTCCCCACTCTTACCAGCCCCTGGGATCATCTGGCTTTACTGAGGTGGTGGACGAGATCTGGGCTGCCCTTCGGTCCTTTTCTGCTCTTAAGTGGAGGCAGGGAAATGCTGGAAGGGAGGAGGGAGAAGGGAGGGGGCACACGGGCTCCTGCCAGGAGCTTGGTGGGACTGGAAGACTGCTGAGCCTACCCATGGGCAAGGATTTGGGACCCGAGTTGTTCTCTTGGGCAAGACAAGGTGACAGTGCAGAGGAGTCCCTGCAGGGTCACACTCCTCCCCACCAGTCTGGATGCAGCTCTGGGGGCCTTGGGGAGGGCAGTGGGGGTGAGGGCAGGGCTGTGTCTAGCTCAGAGAGGCTCTGCTTGCCTCCACTGCAGCGGGTGCTGGCAGCAACTCTCTCGTCACAGCTAAGGGCTGGTCCCTGGGGAGAGCAAGTGGTGGCTCTGGCTCGGGCAGCCCAAAGGTACCAGATGGTGTCTGGAGGAGGCCTCGCTTCCAGCTCAGCTGTAAGAAACAGATTAGGAAAAACTTGTTGCCAAAGCACATTTGCAGTGAACCTGCTCCCAGAGCCTCAGAGGAGCCCTAAGGAGGCAGGGGGGGTTCACAGGTGCCTCCGAGACCTGCTCCTTTTCCTCCTCCCAGCCTGGCCAGGCTCAGCATCCCATGGCTGCCCTTTCTCCTCCTCCCAGCTTGCTCTGAGACAGGATTTGCCTCATGCTCACTCCCAAGCATGGCACTTTGGGGTGACTCAGGGCAAGGAGCAGGATGAGGAATCAGTCACCTGGCTGGCAGGTAGGGCAGGTGGGGGCACCAAAAGCCCCATCACCTCCAGGGGCTGTGGGCACCGCAGCAACCACGGGGACCCTCCACATGCTCTCGCATCATCCCTCTCTCTTACCTGCCAATCCAGCTGAGAACAGGCAAACCCCCAAAGTTAAAGGGATGGGATAAGCGAGGCTGAGGCTCCAGTGCTCCCAGCATGAGCAAAACCAGCCAGGCTGCGGAGCGGGGAGGCTCCATGGGAGAAGCAACGCTGCCTAGCAGAGCCCACCATGCTTCGGCGCGGGGCGTGTGTGCGTGGGATGGCCTCGGCACAGGGCGGCGCTAGCGTTAGATATACGGCTATATAGAGATAACACAGAGAGGTTGCACGGCTTCCAGACGCTTCGGCTTCTCTTTTTCCAAGGGCTGCGACCTGGCAGGGGAGGAGGGTTTGCTGGGGTGCTCGATGTGTGCGTGTGTGTGTGTGTGTGTGTGTGTGTCTGAGGTGCTTTTCCTCTCACAGGGACACGAAGTCCACGGCTTGCAGGAGAGGCAGGGAAAGGAGAAGCAGCAGGAGCCACGAGGTGTTCTGGATCAAGAGGCTGAAGCCGGCGCATTTCTCCAGTTTGTCTGTGAGGAGAAGGAATGAGGAGAGAGAGAAGAGCTGCCATGAAATCCCTGGGGGCAGGGCTCAGGCTGGGTGTTACAATGGTGCTGGGGCACAGCTTGCTGCCTTTTTCTCTGTCACAGAAATGCAGCAAGTCCCATCCCCACCCCTTGCCTGTTCCCTCTCATCATGTAGCAGCAAAGGTTTTGGGGAACCTGAGAAGCATAACCCTGCCTGTGCCTGACTGAGGTGACAAGGGGGTGGGCACCAGCTGAAACAAAGGGCTCTGCAAGAGGAGGACTGCTCCTGTGGGACACAGGTGTGGAAAATCCCCACTGTCCCCTTTGTGAGAGGTGATGTGCCTGAGGTGGAACCCAAGAGAAGCAGAAAAAGCAGTCTCAGGTGGGGCAGAATGAGCCCCTCTCTGGGGCTGACTACCCTGCTTGCGGTAGGAAGGGCATCTAAGGGTTGGGAAACATTTATGGGCATCGTGAAGGGTTTGGGTGTTTTCCTCTCCCTGCTGGCCCTGCCAAGCCAAGGAGAGGGAGGGAAGGAGAGGCCAAAGGACGAGCAGGTGCCACTGCCCACCTCACCTTTGATGACGGTGATGTTCCGTATCTGGTTGCCGGTGTAGTCATTGGTGACCTTCAGCTCACACATGTAGATGCCCTCGTCGCTGGTGGTGAAGCTCTGCAGGTGGAGGCACACCAGGTTCTTGTGCATGGTGACGTTGGCCCGGCTCCGGTAGATGTTCTCGGAGACACCGATGGTGCTGTGGATGACGTGCTTCCTGTTGTCCTTGGTGATGCTGAACTCGTAGGTCAGGGGGTTGCTGGTTTTGTTCTCGTAGTGACAGTCCACGCGCAGGTTCTGGCCCAGCAGGCAGGCACTCAGGTCCTTGATCATCTGGCAGTGGGCAGCCTGGAGGACTGGGACAGAGGCAGGAGGGGGTTGGACAGGGAGCAGCGAGCTCTGGGGGTGCCCATGCAGCCTCCAGGCCCTGGGCTGGCTGCTCTGGGCCGAGGGAGCAGGGAGGGGTGTGTGCTGCCAGCTGTACCTGTCAGGATGACAGCGATGCCGACGGTGGGGTTCATCTTGTCACTGAGGTGCCCCGTGGGGCCTGTGCCTGAGAGGGAAGCCTGGGCAGGGGGAGAGAGAGGCAGTTAGCCAGGCCATTGCCCTGGCACATGGATGTGGCCTCTCCATAGTGCAGGCATGGCAGGGGTGGGCAGGCTGCCCTTCTTGCACCAGTGATGCTCTACAGCCTCCTCCTCCTCACCATGCCGGTTCACTGCACAGAGACTGGCTGGCACTGCAGTGAGCCGGGGAATCAGGCACTGTGTGTCTGCCCAGCATCACCTTTCCACATCCTTAGGTAATGCCCTATCCACGCTCTCTTTTCCCTGTTCAGGTCCCCCCAGCAGACCTTCAGTGAGTGTGGCACAGATCTGCAGCCAGGCCTGCCTGTGCTGCCTTCCCCCCACTTCTGCCCCGTGCCCAGCCAAGGTTTGAGCAGGAGAATTGGCGATGCCCCCTGGTGCCTGCACACCGTATCCAGAGGTCTGTGGGTCACGGCGAGCGGGATTCCTGGTGAGGGACCCTCTCCCGGCGCCGGCGGGTGCCTGCCCTGCCAGCCCCGCTGCAGCTCCAGTGAGTGAGCTCAGCAAGGATGAGTCACAGCGATGCAGTGGAGGGAAAGGGGCCAAGAGCAGGGAGCAGGAGGGACACAGCAGCTGGACAGGGAGCCAAGACTGCTGAAGGATGGCACCGACTTCCCAGGAGCTGAGCTGAGCCTGCCTGACCATGGGGTGGAAGGGATTTGTGTGGCAGCACCCACCCTCTGGGTCCCTTCCCGGTGCCCGTCTCCCTCCAGGATGTATGTGTGGGTAAGGGACCCACGGATGTGGCCTCAAACCACCAGGGCTGCTGATTCCAACCAGCCCAATGCAGCCACGAGGAAACAATTACAGGTTTGCAGCCCAGCCAAGCCACCGCGTGGGGAATCCGGCTGCAGATATGCGGAATGGAGGGAGAGGGTGGGGGAGGCTGAAGGACACCCCAAGCGCCCTGCAGTCACTGCTCCAGGCTGGGCATGTGGGGCCAGGTCCCAGAGGGGGAGATGAATCACCAGGCTGGAAGAGGGGACAGCAGACCCTCAGTTTGTTTCCTCTGAGCTTGGCTAAGCATCCAGGGAAGATCCGGGAATTGCGTGCGTCGCAGCCAGTTGGATTTTATTTAGCAATTATTGGGTCTTTCATAGAACATTCAAGGAGGAAATACCAAACCCCTTTGCTCACTCTGAAGCTCTGAAAAATCTCTTTCTCCACAACCCCAAACCCTGGCCAGGAAGCGAAATTCCATTCTGTTTGGTCTTGACAAACAAGAGGTCGCAAATGGGGACAAAGGCATGATGGAGGAGACAACTTGAATCTCCTCTGGGTTCCTAGAAACTGTCCCCCATCCCTTGCTTTGTCCTTTCCCATCCAACCTGCTCCTTTTTGAATGTCCTGGGACACTATCTAGGTCACAGTCAGGCTTTCCTCCAGAAGATCTGTGCAAATAAGCTCTCAGAGAAGGAGTCTTCTTCCCATTTTATGTCCCAAAGCACTCAGATCTTCCAGGCTCTGGTTTCATGAACCCTTGGACTCTTCCCATCCTCCTGGCAGCCGTGCCAGGACCAGAGCTATCCTGCTAACTCTCATTCCCACATGATCCCAAGGGTTTGCTGTAGGGACAGGGCTCAGGAGGACGGGAACATCGGAGGAACTCTTGCAGGGTAAAGCTTCCCGGCACAACCTCCGACTGCTCAGGGTCCCACTAGGGTGGTACTTACTCGGCCACCGCTGTGCCACCACCGTGACAGGCTAAGGGCGACAAACGAGCGGTGGGGATGGGGATGGGGAGCCGGACTGATGGGCTGAAAGCACCCACGACCCTCAGGAACCGCACCGAGGGTGCACGGGGACCCCGCGGGTGCGGAGGGCGGGGAAGAGCGAGGCAGGCGATGGCTGCGAGGGGCAGGAGGGCTCGGGGGCCTGAGGGGTCGGGCTCGCCCCTCCTGCGGCAGCGCGGGGCGGGAGCGCGGCTGCGGCTGCGGGAACGCGCCCACCGGGAATGCCGCAGTCCCGAGCCGGGGGGCTGGAGCGGGGGGGCACCGGCACCGCTGCCAAAAAGCCGAGCGCGTCCCCCCCTCCTCCATCCCCGCGCTCCACCCGGCCGAGCATCCCCCGGGGCGAGGGGCGAGATGCCCCCGCGGTGCCACGCGCGACCCTCCCCGCGGTGCGTCCTGATCCCCGCAGCGGATCCCGGCAGCGGATCCCAGCAGCGGATCCCAGCACTTCTCGCAGCCCCCGGGCGGTGCGGGGCGGTGCGGTGCCTACCTGCGGGCGCTGTCCGGTGCTGCCCGCTGCCTGCGGGGCTGCCGGCGCTGTCCGGGGCTGCCCGGCGGGGCTGTGGGCGCGCCGCTCCCGCAGTCTGGGCAGGGCTGGGCGGGCGGACCCAACGAATGGGGACCAGGAGGCGTCACTGAGGCTCGGCCCCCGGCCCTGCGGC
>JAOXXN010000290.1:2067812-2083151 GCA_026770055.1 Myrmophylax atrothorax
GCTCTAACCTCTGCTCTGACAGCAGCAACACTGTGGATCTCAGGGGTGGCAGCAGAACAGACAGACATTTTTGGACTATTGGCAGGCTTGTGTGTGCTTGAAAAACCTTTATCTTGCTAAGGAAGTGCAACCCTTTCAAAGTCTCTTGATGAGGAGGGGGCAGGAACTCAACATGTACAGTGTGTAATGGAGAAGTGATGGGATGAGCCTTGTTCTAGAGCAGTCACCAGTGTCACAGCACTGGGGACCTGCCAACCCCTCTGTGATCCCTGTGCCCTCCCTGCAATGTTTTCTTCTGCAGCCTTTGGCATTTCCTTATCATAAATCCTGTAGGATTTAACTTCTAGCCACTGATCCTTTTGACAGTAATGGACCATTAGCTAACCAGACATAAAACTGAAAGTGTAAATCCCTCTCCCTTGGGGAATTAGAAAGCAGGTTTAGGATGCAGGCCATGAAGTGCAGGAGTTCATTGAAATCCCAGAAGAGTTCTGATTAACTCCGTCTGCCTGGCATCCCCAGCCTGTGCCAGCTGATGAACACTGGAGCAGGAGCTGAGCTGGTGCTGCAGAACATTTGCATGTGCTGGGGAAAGCCTTTGGTCTCAGTGTTTGAGCTTGTTTATCCCATTCCCAAGATCTTCCCTGTAAGACAGAGAGGGAGCTCAGGGCTGATAAGGAATTATCTCCAGAGACTGAGGATGCTCTGGTTGGAAGTTTGGTGTATTTTCCTCTTTTTTTTTTTTTGAGACAAGGTGAGAAGGCAAGACCAGAGGTGGAGGAAAAGCAGGAGGTGCCTCTGCCCCAGGGGAATGGCCCAGACTGCTCCCACCAGGGAGAAGATGAGGTGATGAAGCAGCTCTGCAGGTTGGTGTGTACCAAGTCCAGTTCCCACCCCCCTCCCTGAGGTCTCCAGGAACTTGGCAGGGCTCCATATGTATCTGTGGGAGTGAGTTGCTGCTGGCTCTCTTCACTAGACCTCAAGATCAGCACCCACTGATTGAAAAAGTTAATTACCTTCCTTTTTCAGCAATGACTCTGTTTTCAAGGTCTCCCAGGCCCTTATTGAGCATCTTGCTTTGAAAGGAGTTTTGATTGAACTGCAGTGAGTCGCAATTAGAGCCAGGATGGCCAGGTCAGAGGGGGAGATCTTCAGGGACCAGCTGGGCTCTGCTGGTGGAGATTGGAGTGATCCCCAACTCCTCAGGAATGAGTGACTGTGTCAGAGAGAAGAGGGGAATCAGGGTCAAAGGCAGGGTGAGGTGGGTCTGTGCCACTGCCACCTCCTGGGAAGGGAAGTGCCCGGCGACTGTGGCCAGTGCCCTGCACACCTGAGCCAGCCTCACCTCCTGGGGATGCTCCAGCAATTCCCTCCTTCCCCTGCAGCCCGTGGCCACATTCCTGCAGCTGAGCTGCCTGTGCCATCCATCACCCCAGCAGCACAAGAGCAACTGGGAAAAGTGGCTGGAATTTATCACCAATGGCAGGAGCTTTTGTCTGTAATAAAATACATTTTCCCCCTCCTCTCTTCTAGTGCTTTCCCCCTTCCCTTCTTTCATTATTATTATTATTAAGAAGCTTAATGCCATATGTCTTGCTGTTTTATAAATAACCCCTGTAATCAAACAGCGCTGGGTAAATGGGCAGTCCAGCTTGTGCAATTTGTTTGACAAAATGAATCCGGAAGAATATGAGTCTGTGGAGGAAAGACAAATAGAGCAGCTTGGATGAATGTGTTAACCAAGAGAAAAACAGCTTGGCAGAGGCTTTGGTGCTATTTTTATCCACACAAATGGAGTTCGGGGTTAATTTATTAAAAATATAGTGAAGAACGTGCCAGAATGGTCAGTGTCTCATGGGAGGGAGAGCAAGAAATGTCCTCTGTCTCCTGAGGACACAGGGGATTTGGTGACACACCGAGGGAGTGAGGGGCAGCCAGCCTGGAGTGTGCCCAAGCTGCAGGTAGGGCTGGTTCAACTGCAGGACCAAAACCCCCCGTGGGAACTGGGAGCATCCTGGCCAAGCTCTTGCTGCTTTCCCAGGCAGTCAGGTAGGTATTCCCTGGATTCATGCTGCAGGGTACCTTCAGAAGGAGGTGTCGTTGCTTAAGGATGTCTCTGCAACCTGGGCTGGGCCTGGAGCATCCCCTGCAGCAGAAAGGGAAGAGAAGGGAAGGGGAAGTACTGTGGGTGGTGGTCCTGGCATCCATCCATCCATCCATCCATCCATCCATCCATCCATCCATCCATCCATCCATCCATCCTCAGACCACAGGGAGGCCCCACAGGGCCAGTTTCCAGCTGGCTGTGACCCTGATAAGGTCACAGGAGAGGTGGGACAGGCAGGGGTCAGAGGTCTGTGCCTTCCTGCCTGCTCAGGATGTGCCTGAATACCCGAGTGAGCTTCCCTGGGCAAGCAAAGCCTTCAGCCGGCCCCTGCGAGGCTGTGTCCCATCACCAGAGCTCCCTGCACTCTCTTCCGTGGGAAATCCACCCCAGGAGACAGTGAGAGCTGCCTGAGCCTGAGAAGTGCTGCAGCCTAGAGGAGAAACCGCTTCATCCTGCAGGTCTGCCCTTCCTCTTCCTCGCCATCAGGCGGCAATGCAGGACTTGGTGCCAGGCAGGGCTGGGATGTGCCCGGAGCGCAGATGAAGGGGAGCATCTTTCATTGATGAGGAATATCTCGGGCACTGCTCCCTGCACCTCACCTTTCGCAGCCCTGCCCTGTGGCCGTGGCAGCTGAAGAGCTGAATTTTTCATCAAAGCAGTGCCTGTGTTTTAGGGAAGGGGATTGGGTGCAGGGGGAGGTTCCTCTGCCTCCTCATCCCCTCAGAGCACCTGAGCTGCCCTGACTCTGGCTTTTAAAGCATGGCATTGTCCTGCTGGCTCCAAGGGATGACCTGCACCCTGGGGTGCTGCTCCCAGCTCTGTGCTGGAGGACAGGCAGGCAGAGCTGCAGTGCAGGTGGCACCCGGGTGGCACTGCCCAGCCACAGCCAGCTGTGCTGCCTCATTAGCCCAGGAAACACCTCTCCTGTCTGCTCCCTCCCCCTGTTTCCAAGTGGGAATGCAGCCCCCATCCCTTTCCCCCATTCCTAGTGTGTGTGAGTATTCTTTTTTAAGTGGCAAGCTGAATATTTTAAACAAACACTGCTTAAAATCTATAATTTATGGGCAAAGCTTCAGAGGAGAAGATCAGTCATGCCTTGTTGCTGAGGGTGTCTCCCCATCTCCAGGAGCCCCCACTGCTGTTTCCAGTCAGCTGGGGCAGCATCAGGGATGAGCCTTGGCCAGCTCCAAGCAGCACCCAGAAAATTCCCAGCTCTGAATGAAGGCAAGCTGGATTGTTTCCTCTGGCAGGCAGGAACAGCTCCAAGCCTTCCACCAGTGAGAGAACCCTCCTGCTGGTTCTCCTGGGAGCAGATGGCTGGGCCCCAGCATCTGGCCCAGAGCTGGACTATTCCAGCCAGCACAGCTCTTGGAATATGCAGGGTTAGGACTCTGCAGCCTTCCTTCAGTCCCTCTTGGGTGTTGGCTCCTGCGAGGGGTGGCACAGCTTTGTGGCACCTCTGCCAGACTCTTGTGGGGTCAGGACTGCAGCTCCCACCTCACCCCTTGCCTAAAACCTCAGGGAACATGGCACAGCTGAGGAGTCCCAGCTAGCAGAGGCTGAACTCTCAAAGCTGTCAGGTGAGACATGAGGAGAAGCTGAACCAGGACCTGAATTTGAGCTTACAGACACTGCTAGACAGGGAAAGACCCCAGAGCACTGGAAGAAGGCCCTGCCTCTGCTTCCTTCTCCTCTCTGTGGCCCTGCATGTTCCCCAAGCTGGGCTGCACGTGGGAGGACTCCAGGCTTGTTCGTTAATGGGAGTGGAGAGACTTTTGCTTCGATTAATTAATTTGCTGCTCTTCCCCATTTTCAGGACCATCTTTTATTCATGGCCAACTAGCTCAGACACTGCTGCCTGCTGCCTGCTCAGGATGCTGGCATTAATATTTCATCCCAGAGCCTGCTCGTGCTGAAGGGAGCTCACGGCCCGTGCACCTGCTCCTTCCTGCTGGTCTCCTGCCCTGGCCCAGCTCACAGTCCTCCCTCCCAGTCCCAGACCGGCTCTCCCTGGCTCTTCACCAGCTGCACAGCCTCTCCTAAGATCATATTCCCTGGAAATTAAATGTGGCACCTTGGAGCTGGGTCTTGCAGCTCCCTGTCCTTGTCTCCTGTGACAGTGGGTGACCAGCCCTGTGATCACTGTGGCCATAACAGGCTCCGGGAGCAACTTGGGATAGAAAGAACAAGGGAATGGGGAGTGGCTTTTATTCTTCTGTCCTTCTGTGCCCTCCCAGGAAAATGTGGAAAACGGGATCTATATTTCAGTAGCCAGAGGAGTGGTTTGGTGCTGTGGCTGCAGGCTGGGAGGAAAGGAGGCTGCTGAAGAAGAAAACCCTGGCTGTACCTGTCAGGGGAGCAGCAGAAATGATGAAACAATGCTCTCCTCCTGCTTCTTCACCTCTCTCCTGGCTTCTGTTGCTGCACTTTCCAGCATTCCTTAGTTGTGCAGAGCTCCAAGGCCAGGAGCAGCCCTGCCTGCAGCTCTGCAGCCCCAGCAGTTCTGTGTCTGAATGAGGGCAGGCCACAGAGCAGCTGTTTGGAGTGGCACTTCATTTACTGAATGGCAGCTCCATAATCCTCTTCAAATAAAAAGACTGTGGAGTTTCTGTGCTGGGAGCTGATGGAAGCCTTTGCTTTCAGGCAGGTGCCACAAAGGGAGTATCTTCTTGCTGCATTTGGGAGTTCCTGGGTTTTGCTTGGGCTTCGTGATTTCATTGTTTGTTCTCTTCTTCATCACTGGGGCCAATGGATGTGGTACATTCTCCCTGATTGAGGTGCTTGTTCTGGCAGGTATTGGGGTCACCCTTTCTTGGGGTGATGTAGATCAGCTTAGTGGTGGCCAAGGAGGCAGAGACAGCTCAGGCTGCAGTGGGATCAGAAGGCTCACCCAAGACAAAGGACTTGGTTTGGAGTAACAGCTTCACTTTTATCTCCTCTGTATCCAACATGCCAGCACACCATGGGTCAGCAGTTCACCTCACACATGGAGAGATTCCACTGGTTACAAGGCATCCACATTGTACAGGTGCCTCTCTGGTCCTTAAGGATGCACTCAGCAATCTCCTCAGACCTTAAGAGATCCACACACACTGTCACCCCCACAGGCAGGGAAGTGTTTTCCAGATCTCATGGGATGGGAGGAGGGGCCTCACAAGGCACAATCTGTGGCCTTTTCCCTTCATCCCAGAGATGCCAGAGCCAATTCTCTCAGCAGAACCAGTTCCTGGTACATCTTCCATCTCTTCATGAACAGGACACAGCAGCTCATGAACTGTCTGGCCACAGAGGCTGCAGAGCTAAAGTGCTTTAGGAGCCACCAAACCAAAGGATCATCGCAAAAGAGGTCCCCAAATCAGGCTGGGGAAATGTGTGTCTGCGCCTGACAGATGTGTTTGGAAAGAGCAGATGTGGCTGTTGGGGAGTCCCAGTCTGCACACAGAGAGGGGATTTGGGAGCAGAGGGTGGGATGTGCTGCAGAGCACGTGCACACGTGTGAGCATCCAGACATGTAGTGGGGACGTGCTCAATTAAGGGGCTGTGACTGCAGGTTGCAGGATGTGGAGGCTGCAAGTGGCAGAATCTCCACAGCCTCATTAAGCCCTCATGTCCAAATTAAATGTCAGATTTGCATATCAGTTCTGTGTGTTTTCAGCCCCGTGATGCAGCAGCTGGGAGGGAGCTGCTTGGGTATCCAGCAAGGAACAGGAGCTGTGGTGCCTGCTTGGACACAAGGACACACCATGGAAAACGCTCAGAGGGATGGAGGAACAGCTGGTTGCAGAAGTGTGTGCATGAGGAGGTGGGCTGGGGGGTCACTTTGCAAGAGCTGTGCCCTTCAGTGGTGCATTTCAAAGTGATTTACCAAGGAGGGAGTGAGCCCAGGCAAGTTTAACTATCAGTGCCTCATTTTGTGTTTAGGAAACTGAAGCACAGGAATGATAGGGATGAATTCACCCAGCAAAGCCCTTCTGTGGGTAAGGCACAGGACTCCTAAGGATAGGGCACAGCACAAACCTGTCCTTCCAGATGAACACCACCTGAGTCCAGCCTGGCCCTCTTCTTGAAGAATCTGAGGTTCAGGGAGCCAGTCCTTCCTTCCTCCAGAGGGAGATGGAGCCTGACCACCCCTTTGTGGTGGGAATGGGAGATGTGGCAATGCTGAGAGCTCCTGGCTGAGCATCCAGGGCCAGTTCCTCTCCAAAGCCGTGCAGGAGAGAAGAGATTTCTTCCTTTCCTGGGAGCCCTGCAAAGCCAGGCATGTGAGGTTTCAGGGAGAACTAGGGATTAAGCTTGGTTTTACATGAGTCAGGACCTCTATTCCTGCAGGTGGAGCAATGAGCTGCATGTGGTGGGCAGTGCTGAAGCATCCAAGCTGGTCTTTGGCTATGGCCAGGTTGCCAAAGCAGCTTCTGTGGGTTTTTCACTACCCCCTTGCTCTCAGGAGACAGAAGAAGGGCACAGCACTGCCTGGACTCTGGTCCATCTCTGGGAAGCCCTTTACAATTTCCCCCAGGCTGGATTCCCGTAAGATCTTGTTCTAATCCAGATTTAATTACCTGTAAAGACAGACAAGCCTCTTGCTTGCCCCTTGGGAAGCCCATCCAGCAGGGTAATGTCAGGAATTGATACAAAGCCAAACTGCAGCCGGGTTGGTGAGTCCCTGATGTGCACAGGGATTTCCATGGTGGCTGGAGACAGATAAACGTGCACAGGGACTGAACTGAGCAGCACTTGGAATCAGTGATCCAGCACCTGAGAGAGGCAGATCCTCCTCCATGGGCAGCAGGAGTTTCTGTAGTGGAATGCTGATAATCCCATGGAGATCCTGCCAGGGGTCTGGCTGCAGAGCCACATGTGGCAGCAGGGGAAAGACGCTTCCCAACAGTGTACTGGCAACCAGAGAGCTAAAAGCAGGGCTGCCTTCAGGTGTTTCTGTCCTGCAAGGCAGCAGGAGCAGTGCAAAATCTGTCCTCTTCACTGTCCCTTCCCAGGGAGGTCCAGACTGGAGATTTATGAAGGATTAGCATGATCAGAGAGTATCACTTGGGGAGGAAGGTGAGACAAAGATTATTCCTTCAGGAAAAGAATCCTGGTCATCTGGCTGTGCTGTTGTGTTGCCCCAGTGTCCCTGCTGGGACCTGAAGGAGTCAGTCAGCCCATGTGGCTTCCTGGAAAGAGATGGAGAGCAAGAAGGAGGAATGAGGTCACTGCAGAGCCTGTGCCCCTGTCCTGCACAGCTGTGCAACATGTCACATCCTTGATGGGCCAGATGCTGAAACATGCTCAACATCCTTAGAAGGTCAAACTGAGAAGGCAGAAAGCCCTCCTGGCTAACTCTGAGACACAGCAGTGACAGGGCCCACACGACAGGAGACACCCTGGAGGCAGAGCAGGCTCTGAGTCAGCCGTCTCCAGAGTCAGATCTGTCAGTGGCTGGGCTGGTTTGCACCAGCTCCACAGCTGGTGGCAGTTCCTGCACTTCATTCGAGAAGCGTCTTGTGTGGCTGACATGCTGGTCCCTGGAGGGGAGCCAGGGGATGAGACCCCTCCTTTCTCACGGGGGGCTGATGCCTGCAGACCTCATCCCAACACTCTTTGTGCTGCAGCACCTTTTCCCCAGGAAGAAAAAGGGGACCAGCACCAGGGAAGAGCCTGCAGACCTGAGGCTGAGGGACTGAAGGGTCTGAAGCATCTCTGGCCACCTTCCCAACTCCTGTGAGTCCAGGCTGTGAGTGCAGCCCACAGCTCAGCACCTCAGAGCAGGCTCTGGGCAGGAAAGGACAGTGTCATTCCAGGGGAGTCTGTTCTGATTTACATGATTGTAAAGGGAAATGATGCAGCCTTGATTAAACCTTGTTGTGAGTCCTAGGAGGGGCAAAGAGATGAAGGGCTGGGTTAAAACTCTGACATCTGCCACAGACTCCCTGTGTTTCAGCTGTATGATTCCTCCCAGCCCCAATTCTCCTACCCATAAAAGCTGGGGAACCTCCTGCCTTGGAACCTTTCAGGGCTGAGACTTCTCCTGCCAACCATCCCAGCATCCAGGAGAATGATGGAGTGCCACGTGCTGCTCTGCCAACCGCTTCCAACCCTGATTCTGGGCTGGCAAAACTGCCCCTGGAGCAAAGCACCCATTTCCCTTCCAAGTCTGCAGCTGTGGGGCAGCATCCAGCTCCCTCAGCCACGAGGGTGTCAGTCCCAGCAGCCTCTGTGCTCTCCAGCCATTCCTGGTTCCTGGGTGCATCCCTGGGTGCATTCCCTGATGGCAGAGCCAACACAGGCTGATGTGCTGGGCACTGGAGAGCATCCTTCATGGCACAATGGAAGGAGTGAGCCTGAGGCTCCTGCAGGCAGAAAAGCAATCCAAGCAGGACAGCTGAGGTCCTGGGGCTCCAAACAGGAGCTGTGCCTGAGTTTTTATGCACCTGCCCTTTTGTGTTTCCTCTGTTCATGCTGGGAAGGAAACTGTGTCCTCTGTATCCATCTTTCTGTCAGAAAATCCTTAGCCTCTGAAAAGATTCACTCTCCAGTCTGTGATCTGTTTAGCACCAAGCCTGTCCAGTGGGAGGAGGTGAATGAGTCTGGAGGGCTTTATTGGCAGGACAGTGCTCTGGAGAGGAGGCTGGTTGGTTGTTATGGATGGGATCCTTCATTGGTGGAGACAGCCTTGAGGATAAGGAGTGGTGGATGGCCCCAGGTTCCAAACTTGGCTATAGGCTTGGCCCTAAGGCCTGACCCAGCCCCTCCTCCCTGGGCAAATCCCTGGGATTGTTTTACTTCTGTAAGTGTTGCCTGTCTGTCCATCCCTCCTCACAGGGGTCTCCTCTTGCCTCCTGTTTCAGGCCCAGAGCTATTTGACTACCCATAAACAAGCAGCCAGGTGGGCTGTGGAAAGGACACAACCCCAGAGTGCTTGCTCAGCCTCTGCTCTCTGCCACTGCAATGACTGTGCAGACAAATCCTTGGCTCCTGTGGCTGGTTCCCCAGGGGCAGTTGTTAGTGCTGCCTTCCTCTTCCACCGAGCTCTCTCTGCCTGCTGCACTCACCTAATCAGGAGCTGTAAAACCACTGACAAGTCCACACACCAGAATGGAGATTACATGCAACATTAAAATTAAAAATGGGCCAGACTCACCAAGTTGTCTTCATTAGGCAGCTGTGTTTTATTTGGGGCTTTTACTGCCAAATAAATAATCTTTCAGGTGAGTTAGTTAAGCTGCCCTCTGGAGCAAGAGGAGCTGGGGGAGCAGAGGCAGTTCTGCACGGCCACTGGGATTCCTGCCACAAATCAGCCCATCTGGAAACTGCAGGACTGGTGTAAAACCAGGATGAAAACCCCACAAACACACCAACACTCAATGCAAAGTGACACGGAGCAGTTCCCTCCCTTCAGTGCGGGGTGAATCCAGACATTTGAGGCTCTGCCTCCCTCACACACTCTCTCCATTTGCCTTCTGCATTCATTTGCTTCCTCAGGTATTTTTCCTCTCCTTCTCTGCCAGAATTCCAGCTTTAGGAACACTCCCAGGATAAGCACTAAGGGAAGGCAGCGCTGTGGATACCTCAGGGCAGCATTAGGAGGCAGAGCATTTGTGCCTCAGCGTATTCCAGGACTTCTCTGGGGAAAGCACACTGACAATACACTCCCTGGAGTGGCAGTGCTCGTGGGTTGTGTCCCACCGACAGCCTGCTTTGACTTCGCATTAGAACCAGATGAAGTCTTGTCTTTGCTTTTTGTTTTCTCCTTGCACTTCCAGACCCTTCCAAACCACAGGAGTGACACTTGTTCCCACAGGGACCTGAAAGTCTCCTGCAAACCACTGCAAAATCGCAGAAGTGATGCTGCTGATGTTGCAGGCAGAGGAGAGCCAGGGGAAAGGTGTTAAAATTCTCCCTTGCTTCCTGCCTGGTCTAGGCTGGGGCTCTGTCTCCCTGGTTACTCCTCCACTCCCCGACATACCTGGGCCAGGCTCGTGGTTAACACAGAAATTCAGCCCTCCCTCCCACTGCTGTGACTGGCAGGCTGTGCCAGCAAAGCTCCTCAGTCCTAATGAGGAGATAAAGACGAGATACCCCAGGTAAGGTCAGGGAGCCTCTGATTATCTACTCCCTCATCAGAAAACTGCTTTAATGAAACTGAACTTCTTTGCAGGAAATGCTTTCATAAATAAGTCAATTTTTACAAGAAACATGATAACAAATCTATCTGTGGGAAAGAGGGAAAGATACTGGTGAATCACCCCATTTCAATGCTTTCAAAACAGAAAAAATTGCTACTTTACATTAAACGATAGCATTTTGTTCAGAAATGAAAGTTAACTGATATTACACAAAAAAAATCACAAAGGCTGAGCTGGAACAGGTGCTGATAGTGAAGGAGCCCTTGTCCTCCTCCTGCTCAAGGAGTCCAGACTGAGCTCAGCTGAATGAACTTCATCCTTTTAATACAAACCAGGTCTTTTTCCAGCCACCCTCTGACTTTTCAATACCCTCCACTGCAAAGCCAGAGCAGTGCAAATTACACCAGGCAGCAGGTTGAAAAATAAACAGTGTGCCAAGGTGGGTCTCAGTTGTGAGACACCTGGTAGTGTGTCCCCAGCAGTTTGGGGACCCCTCCTTTGGTGTGTGACACAGCTCTGCTCTCACAGGTGCCTTTGGGCAGGGGCAGAGCATCCATTGCACAGGGAGCAAAGGGAGACTCTCAGGAGGCAGTCGTGGAGCATCCCAAAGAATTCAGGGAACATTCAGGAAGAATTTCTTCATGGAAATGGTTTTCAAGCATTGGAAAGGGCTGCCCAGGGAGGTGGTGAAATCCCCATCCCTGGAGGTGTTCAAGGAATGAGTGGATGTGGCACTCAGTGCTCTGGTCTGGGTGACAAGGGAGTGATGGGTCACGGGCTGGACTCCACGGCCATGGAGGTCTTTTCCAGCCTCAGTGATTTTCTGATCAGATTTGGATGCTGCTTGGCACTGATGCAGATGTGCTTTTTGGCCCCAGTTTTGTCATTTACCTTCTCTGTGCTTCTCACCTTCCTGCACGGAAAAGAAGAGGGAGAAAAGCAACTCATGACCCCCTTCTCTAGGCAGGTGTGAAGCTGGTGAGGAGGTTCTGCACAGCAGCAAGAGAGGTTCTTGAGCCTTGGGTGTGCTTTCAGTGGCACAGATGTCAGACAACACTAAATTCTGTCGGGGTTCTGCACACCCTTTGTGCCAGACAGAGGACAGAGCCCGTGGTGGGCACAGAGGGAACTGCCCATCCCTTGTTGAGAGCTCTGGTGCTCCTCAGGGAGGCAGTGGGAGACCATTCCCACTGTGTGTGTCTGTGTGTGGTTTTTCCCTGGCACAATCACCCCAAATCTTTCTTGGCTCATGTGCCAGGGCGTGAGGGAGCTCCCTGCCCGTGCCATGAAAGCCTCCTCAGCCTGTGCCTCCGGAGGGGACACAGCACCAAGGGCTGTTCTGTCCCCAGCTGTGCTTTGAAGGAGGCGGGTCCTGCTCGTACAGAACGTCCTGTTGTGAGGGGATTTAATTAGCTGCGGTTTGTTCGCTCAGCAGACACAAATGAGGTTTTAATTTCTTGTGTACAGTTGAGAGGCAGTTTTTATTCATTGCATCAGGAGCTCTCTCAGCCCTCCCACGTCACAAGCTGCCTCCAAGAGGATGCAGAGGGCCAGGCCAGACTGGGGTGATAATCCACAAGGGGACAGGCTGCAGCTTGGAGATGAGCTGGGCTTTTTTCTGTTTCTGTCACAAACACATGACATTAAAGTGTGTCCCTCCTAGGAGGTGTCCTGGCTGCAGGATGCTGGGCAATGAGGGATTAAGGGAAACCTGCCCACAGCAATACTGCCAAAATGGTACAAGATTCTCAGAATCTCACACCATGCAAGGAAGGAACCCATGGCAGCAAAGCACACGGACCCCTCTCAGGTCAGCAGAGGTGTGGAAAGCACAGATGGAGCTGCTCAGTGTGGGAGAATTCTGGAAACTGGGCTGCTGGCTTCATCCAGCCTGAGAACCCATCAGCTCTGCTGGAAGAAGCTTGTAAGAGCCAGTCAAGAAAGATGGAGGGTTAGACACAACCAAGAAACACTTCTTTGGGATTGCTTTTCTCCTTTTCTCTGCCTGTGTTCTACCTTTGCCACCTTTCTTTGCTCTTGCTGTCTCCAGCAGAAAGCCCCATGTCCCTCTTCCTCCAGCAAAAAGAGAGTGTGTAGATGCTGAGAGGCCTGGAGAGCAAACCTAAGGCTCTCTAAATCTTCCCAGAGCCTCATTTCCTTTTGCATCCCATCGTGTCTCTCCTGTCTTCAAGCACCCAGAAGCAAAATGGAATTTACTTTCTTACTTAATGTCAATATTTGCTTTCCTTTGGAACTGTCTGTTTAATAATTCCTGGGCACAAGAGGAGAGGTGAGGCCTCTGTGAGCTCAGACCCAACACTCACATTTGCTCTACTTTCTCTGGAAGATGTTCTGGGGTTGGAGCAGCAAAGGGAAAATTCCTGGACTCCAGGATCCTCAGCCATGGACATTTGACTTTGGTGGGATGTCAGTGCATCCAGTCGTTACTCCTGTATGTTTTCCTTGCCTGCCTCCCCTCTGTGATGGATGCTGTCTGTGAGACAGGCAGCTGCAGAGGGAGATGCAATTTTTCTCAGCTTGCCAGCCATCCATCTCCTGAACAATCCCCTGCTAATGAAATGGCAATGTTGTCACACGCCTGTCACCAGCAGTAATGGGGCGACCATCACAAACCCTGACCAGACAGGGAGAAAGCAGAAACAGCTCCAGAGCTTGTCTTCAGAGTGGGATTCCTTTCATGGACAAACTCTGGGCATCCCCCAGTGCAGAACCAAGAGCCCCCAAGCAAGGTTTGCTGGCCACCACCCCTCACCTTGCAGGGACAGAAGTGCCCACACATGGACAACCACTTCATTTAAGACCACACTTCATTTTCATCTGAATTCACCTCGTGGGCACCTGTGGGCACCCAAGGAGGCACTTTCTGCTGTCTCCTTTGGGAAGTGACATCACCAAGAGAGCAAGAAAGTCCTTCAAGCTTCTTCTTTTGCAAACCAAGAGGTTTCCAAGTGGATAAACCGCTCCCTGACCTGTTGCTATTCCATCTCCTGTTTTCCCCTACTTGGAACACTTCAGATTAGGCAGCAAAGAGCCCTTGAATGGCATTTTGTCCCTGAGGCCCTTCTGCCCATGACCTCAGTGAATGCCAAGGCATAAAGCACAGTGTGAGTGCTGCTGAGCAGTGCTTTGCCTCCTGCCAGGCCTGGGGATGAGTTTCCTTGTGGGGAGATGGAGCTGGTGATGGGGGCACACTTGGGACCTGCAGGAGGAATCAGTGAAAGCAGAGGCGTTGTATCATGGGGCAGACTGTCCCTTAATGGGGAAGAACTTCCCGTTAAAACAAAACTCCTGGATGTGTGACCAGATGGAAGGAGCAACTTGGAGGAAATGAGAGATGAGGGGGATGTTACCAAAAGGACAATCTTTAGTGAGAACTTGGGACTGGCTCCAGGCAGGAGAGATGAGCTACTCTGTAGGTCTCATCCTGCTCTGGATCAGGCTGAGAAAATGACAGGTTGACTGTAATTTCAGTGCAGGATCAGCAGGAGAAACTCCAGAGAGGTGAGCAGAGGGGCAGCAGCCCTTGAGCCCTCCTTTCCTGGGGCTGATCCCTGAGCCCTCCTTTCCTGGGGCTGGTCCTTGAGCCCTCCTTTCCTGGGGCTGATCCCTGAGCCCTCCTTTTCCTGGGGCTGGTCCCTGATCCCTCCTTTCCTGGGGCTGATCCCTGATCCCTCCTTTCCTGGGGCTGATCCCTGAGCCCTCCTTTCCTGGGGCTGGTCCCTGAGCCCTCCTTCCACTTGCACATACAGGTGTTACGTGCACATTCTTGTGCATCAGGCACAAGTTAAAGTGCTGGGAGTGTCAAAAGTTGCCAAACTAGTGCAAGTCTTGGTGCATCCAAGGTCACTGAAGTTCCCAGGATTTGTGTAACAGGTGGATCCAGCCTAATTGCTTCATCCTTTAGAAATCATGGTTTATGTGACCAGTCCCATTCGAGGTCTTGGCTGGAAAAATTGTTCTTTTTTAGTAATGATTGTCACTGAACACTGAAAAACAACCATGAGAAATGACCAGAATGTAACCTCTTGAGAGTGCTGCAAAAGATTTTGTTGTTTATTTACTTTAGGAAAAAAGAAAAAATCAAAGAGAAGAGTAAGAAATTCAAGGCTCTGCAATGAGAGGAAAAAAAAATGCAATTTACTTTTTAAAGCTCTTTCTGATTTTAAAGTGATATACAGAAAAATATAAATGGTTCTAGAAAGCTTCACCAAATAATAGAGAGAAGAGAAAATAACTACAGTGAAGGGCAGTATATTGAGGGTCATATCTGCCTTCATCTCCCATAAAACAGTATTTGCTGCAACAAAAGCATGGATATTTTAGTTATTTATTGTTGTGTCAGCTACAAAATATTAAGGAAGTAAAAAAATTATAGTTTAGCCTGGATGGAGTCGTGGCCAATAGAACAAGACTGCCCAGGAACATCATCCTTGAATGCACAAGCAAGGAGGGATGAGGGGAGCAGGAAGAGCCTCAACTTGAAGCTGGTCCAGGGAGTGCAAGGAAGAAAAGGTCTGGCAGAACAGGTGAAGTGTCAGACAGCACCTGCTGGGAGAGGGCTGGGCTCCTCCAGGCACCATCACACCACACAAGCAAGATTTAAGTGCCAGAAACCCATCACCTTTTTGGAATGGAGAGATGTCAGCTCTTCCTTATCCCAGTTTTTGGGCTGTGTGTTCAGAACCTCTTTCCATCCAGCCCACAAATCATTTGTCCCTCTTATGTTTCTTCTCCACACAGCTGGTGTTTGTCATTAACACATTTTATTAATGTTTGTTCCCCATCTCTGTAAAAAAAAAAAAAAAAAAGCCTTAATAAAATGCCAGGACACACAGTGAGCAGAAGAACAAATTGTTGATGTGTTCATTAAACAAACACATTTTCCTCTGCTCTTTGGGTGGAAGTTAATGACCCTCCTGGAACCCAAGGCAGGATGTTTGCTTTGACTGAGGGCTGGAAGTTACAGAATCACAGAATCCTAGAATGGATTGGGTTGGAAAAGACCTCTGAGATCAAGTCCAACCCTTGATCCAACCCTACTGTGATCACCAGCCCAGGGCACAGAGTGCCCTGGGCTGGTGATCACAG
>JAOXXN010000290.1:2083251-2094272 GCA_026770055.1 Myrmophylax atrothorax
CCTGTCCCTGTGCCCTGGAGCAGAGCCCGACCCCCCCCAGCTCCCCCCTCCTGGCAAGGATTGCAGAGCCAGAAGGTCCCCCCTGAGCCTCCTTTTCTCCAGCTGAGCCCCCCCAGCTCCCTCGGCTGCTGCTCCAGCCCCTTCCCAGCTCCATTCCCTGCTCTGGACACAAGACTCCTTGGAGCATCAGCTGGGTGAGGGCAGAGCTGGAGTGTTGGAATGCCATGTTTGGTGTCCACCATGACCCACCATATTCCCTGCTCTTTGTCACCTCTTCCTCCTTCCTAAATGACCTCCATCCCACACCCCTCCTCCTGTCCCTCCTGGGGTCCAGCTGGAAGCTGCTCCAAGAGCAATTTGGGCAGGATTCACTCCTGCAATTCCTCTGGAATTGCCTCGAGCTCGGGGCAAACCTTCCAGCTCAGGCACCTCCCTGTGATCGTCTTCCAGAGGATGCTCCAGGCTGGACAGTTCCACAGGGAAGCTTGAATGGAATGGGATGTGCTCTGAAAAACAGGGACTTGAGCTCAGTGAGGTGTTTTCTGTTCTGCCAAAGGTCAGGAAGAGATCCCAGCTGGGGAAAACCTCTCTGATGTCAGGACTGCAGGATCAGCCCACGCTTTTGTGATGCTCTAAATACACTGGGTTTAATAACTCAGTAATTCCAAGCCATTTTCCATAGGTTTTGATCTGGATCACAACCACCCTCCAGCAGCACATGCCTGTGGGGCACAGAAGGGTTTCCATCCTCCTTCCTGCCCCCAGTGCTGCCCAGGACCCTCCCACAGGACTCTCCACCCTCTGGACTGGGGAGTTTTACCCAAAGCCAAGGCACAAAGTGTGTCCTGGGTGCCACCCCAGCAAAGTGGGACCTGCTGCTTCAACACCCAACCCGGAGACTCTGAAGTTCCATCCTAAGGGCAGAATGGGCAAAAATGATTCCCACCGCCTAAAGCCAGGGAGAATTTGAGGAGCCCTGGGCTCGGATTCCTGTGCCTGGTCCAGCTCCTGCTTCCCTGGATCCCTCCTGGCTGCCGGGCCCTGACTCAGGGCTGAGTCATTCGGGATGGGGGGCGTGTTTCGCTTTGGAATGAGGATAAACAGATTTGTTTCCAAAAAATCTCCTGCAGGAAAACATTCCCCCAAACAGAACCGTCATCCATCAGCTTTGTCTTCAGCTGGCTCCGCTCCTAAATCATTTATGATGTTCCAGCCGCTGCTGTGCCCCCAGGGGAAGGAAAAAGAGATGGGAATTAACTGAAGGAAGGGCATCGTTCTCACTTCATCAAGCTCAGCCCCAGCCAGGGCTGGCAGAGGGAGGGACAGACCCAGCCCTGAGAGCATGTGCTGCTCCAGCAGCTCCCCGAGGGGAAGGGGGCACTTAATCCCGGGGGAATATTCCTAAGGAAGCCCTTGGTCTTCCAGAGATGAGCTTTCCCAAGGTGGGAGTTCATCAGTTCATCCCCCTCTTCCTCCTGTGTGTCCTCCCTTCCCCAGCCAAGCAAGTTGGAGCAGCAGCTGGAGGTGGCAGGAGCTCCTGGGTGGAATTTCCAGCAGGGATGGGACATTTTGGGAAGGGGCAGTGACCCCCAGCCAGCCTGAACCTTCACCCCTAAAATCCGTGGAGCAGCAGCAGGACTGAAGCCAATGAGAGTGTGGACTGGGAGGATTCTGTGGCTGTCACCAAGGCCTTGTCCCTGGTGCCAACATTCCCTTCCTCTGGGGGGCACATCCTCCAGCTTCCCAGAGCAGGGTCACCATGCCTGGGTTGGACAGTTCCCAGCCTCTCTCTCCATCCCAAAGCCTTCCTCTGTCATCACTTGGAAGGACTGAGGAAGATGAGCTTTAAGGTCCCTTCCATCCCACCACTCCCTGTGGATGGTTTCTGCTCCACCTTCCCACCTTCTCCCCCATCCCATTCCCAGGTGGGATCAAGTCACTGGGAGTTGCTGGGATGGGTTGGTGCCTCTCCATGTCCCCACTGCACAGTGACTGGTGGCATCTTTCAAATTCAAATCTCCAACCCAAAAACCCTTCTCAGGGCACATGAAAACTGAGGAGAAGATTGTTAAGAAAATACTCCTGCAAAAATTGAAAAAAAAAAAAAAGAACCTGACAAAAATTCACAATGCAGCAATTACCTGGAAAAAACTGTGGTGAAATCCTGATGGGAGGAAACCCCCAAAATGTGGTGCTGTGTTTTTACTCCAGTGGAGTTCCCTCAACCAGCCAAAGGGCCTTGTTTGCTGGTGGGTTTTGAAGCCACCTGCTGGGTGACACAGGGGACAAGGGACATGTCCATTCCCCTCCTCCAGACACCTGCACCAGGAGCAAACCCCAAAAAGGAGAAACTGAGAGGATGTTCCATCCCAGCAGATGCTCAGGAGATGTTCTGATGTTCTGATCCCACCTCCAACAGCAAATTGATGGTGGGAATGGATCTTTCTATGAATCTTTCTGACTTAAAGTGATGAGGAGCTCCAGGTGCCCCACCTGAGTGCTCTGGCAGCCCCAAATCCCCCATGTCCTGCAGGTGAGGGGGAATTCTGCCCCTCTGCCCCCTCAGGTGAGACCCCCCTGCAGAGCTGCCCCCAGATATGGGATCCTCAACATCAGAAGGACGTGGAGCTGCTGGAGAGTCCAAAGGAGGCCCTGGAGCTGCTCCAGGGCTGGAGCCAGGCTGGGAGAGCTGGGAGGGTTCCCCTGGAGAAGAGAAGGCTCCAGGGAGACCTTAGAGCTCCTTCCAGAGCCTAAAGGAGCTCCAGGAGAGCTGGAGAGGGACTTTGGTCTGTTGTTTGCCACCTGTGCCATCAGCTGGGTGACCACGGGGGACAAGGGCCGTGCCCATGAACCTCCTGCCACCACCTGCAGCAGGAGCAGCTCCAGCACGTCCCTCCCGCTGCCGGGTCGGCCTTTCCCATCGCCGGGATATTTAGGGATGCTGATAACAACCTAATCCTCACCTCTGCGGCTCCCCCCACCGCTAAGGCTCAGCCTCCTCACCCGCGGCTCCAGCTGGATCAGCCTTTGAGCCATCTCAGTGCTAAACGCGCCCTTTGGAGAACAGGGAGGAAGCATCAAAAACGTGAATAAAGGGCTGTTAAAGGAGCAGCCCGCGGTGCCCTTCCCCAGGAAACCTGGAGTGGCTTGGCAAAGCATCCACAGCCCTCCCCGAGCTGTCTTTGGGAAGAGGGAATTTCTCCTCTGGGTGGGATGGGGCAGGAGAGAGGTGAGACCCCACCAGGAGGTTGGTGCACTCCCTGCCAGGGAACGGGACCTGGGAAGGTTTGCAGGGACATCAGTTGGGTGCAGCTTTTGCTTTGCTGTGTCCTCCCCACGGGGCTGAAACCTTTCATGGGAAAGGCCCTGAGGGGCTGGAGCATGTCCAGGAATTCTGTGACTCTGGAAAGCTGCTCCCTTGGCATCTTTGTGTTGAACTATCTTTGTGTTGAACTATCTTTGTGTTGAACTATCTTTGTGCTGAACTCACTTTAGGTCAGAAAGATTCACAGAAAAATCAGAGTCTGACACAGAAAGTGAATCATAGAATGGATTGGATCGGAAAAGACCTCCGAGATCATCAAGTCCAACCCTTGATCCAACCCCACTGTGATCACCAGCCCGGCTGGTGATCACAGTGGGGTTGGATCAAGATGTGGTGGATTCTCACTCAGTGCCACATCCACAGAATCACAGAATCATAGAATGGATTGGATTGGAAGAGACCTCAGAGATCATCAAGTCCAACCCTTGGTCCAACTCCAGTCCATTTACTAGACTAGTCGTGTCTGAATCCTTTCCTGGGGGGCTGAAATGGGAACTGGCCCCATTTGCAGCCATGGGGAGGTGATGGCAGAACTCTGTGCTGGCCAAAGCAGCTCCAGGTCCAGAGCCAGCCCCTCCCAGATGTGTCCCTGCCACCAGTGTGGCTTGGGGACACTCACAGGACGTGTCACTGCACTGCCCCGTGGTCTGGGACATTCCTAATCCACCAGCATGTGATAATGAACCTTTTAGCTGGGAGTAGAGAGGGAGAAAGAAAGAGGATGAATGAGCTGGGCAAGAGAGAATGACTGTGGATTCAGTTAGTTAATAAAGGGATTGCAGGAAGCAAGGTGAAGAGACAGTGGTAATTTTATGCACTGCCAGTCAGGCCCATTTGTCCTGGGAGCAGCTCCAATTTCTCTCTGAGCTGTTCTTTCTCTTTAGAAATGGAGCTGTGAAAGGGGAAGAAGAAAAAAAAAAAAGCCCTGATTAAAATCAGCACCCAAAGTGACAAGGAAAAAAAGCCATTTTAATCTCTGCATCCATAGATGTATCTTCTCCCAAATAAGTGAAACAAAGGGGAATTTAGGATATTGGCCACTCATACAGAATATAGTCTGAAATCATGCAGACTGTGATGGCAGACTTGTCATCTCCCAGCCCTAACCACAAGAGAAAGCCAAATTTCATCTCTACAACTATTAATTCCCACTTATACACAAATCTCTCCACTCCTCCCTCATCCACTCCCCATTCATTCATGACCATTTAAGAGCCAACCTCCCCTGAAACCCTAATTAGCACTGTAATTTTGATGCTCTCTCTCTAAAACTGGTCCAAATCTTCCTCCTGTTATTAAATATTCCTAATCCTCATCTTAACTCCTGACCCTGAGCTGAGGCCAGAACTGCCAGCCCCACACATGGGGCATTCAGTGCTTTAAACTCACCTTTTATCAGATCCCTGAGCCTCAAGGGGGAGTGAGATGTACTTGTTGCATAGAACTTCCATTTCTGATGAGGAAAAAGGAAGTTATTTGGGCAGGCAGCTGGAAAGAGCATTCCTGTGTTTAAAGCAGCCAGGGTTTTTCCCCTGCAGTCAATGGGAACTCATGAAAAGGCTGGTTGTGCTTTAAGACCACAGGATGGGGACATAAATAGGAAAGTGTAAGTATTAAATTCTGGCTGAGTGGTGTTTGGAGGGGCGTGGATGGGGCAGTTTGCAGCAGGTCTCAGGGCAGGTGGCTGTGCCTGCCTGTAAATTCCACTTCACTACAACCCATCTCAGTGCCAGGGCTCCTGAGCAGTTTGTGCACACCCAGCCCGTGGTTTTGCCCTTGACAGGGATGCTCTGCCCAGCCATGGCAGTGCAAGGATGATGGCACTGAGCACATGCATCCCAATTTGTGTGTCTGCAGGCAGGGCCAAGCTGCTAACACGGGAGCATTTCTGCTGCAGGAGCCTCGGTTTACCCTTGCCTTGTTGTCCCCTGCCCTGTCCATGCCCAGCTTGGCCACTGGGCAGTGTGGGTGGCAGCTGAGGCAGCAAACCAGAGCACTCAGGGCTCTTAGAGAAGCTTTCAGGGCTTGTCTCCAAGGGAACAAACTGAAAGGTCCAGGGGCAAAGGCAGCGCATTTCTTAAAGAGGATTAAATCTGATGTGAGTTGCCCCCAAGCACAGGGTCTTGCACAAAAGGCTGAGAGTGTTCATAAGTCTGTTTAACCCCTTTTAACTTCTCTGCCTTTACCCCTTTAACTGAGTGAGCAGAACCACCTTGTTCTGCTCTTGGTGACTTGAGTGCCAGAAGGTTTGTAGGATTTTTTTTAGGGAGGCACCAATGGTGTGTGGCCTCTCCTCAGGTGCACAGAGGGTGTAAACCACTCCCCAGCAAGCCAAGGGCTTTTATTTTTGTTTCAATAACCTTGGAGCTGGGATGTGGGGCCTGGGAAATGCAGGCAAACAGCCTTGCTGGGGTTTGTCATCCAGGAGGATGCTGTGGATGTTCATGTGAGGAGCAGCAAAATAAGGGGGGTTGTTTGATGCAGTTCAGGCTCGAGGGGGCTGTGAGTCCCATCTGTCCTGCTCTTTTATTAGCAGTGGTCTCCTTGGGGTGAGGCTGTAGCTCAGCACAGCTCAGATCTGGCACAGAGGCCCTGTGATCACATTACAGGGAATTATCAGGTGGTTGCACCTGGTTTAGAGAGCTCCAAGAAGGCACAGGGGTGCAAAAGGGAAGGCAAAGCACCGGTGGTTTATGAAATTAAAAAGTTCCTGAGTGCCAAATCCATGTGCTAGAGAGGAACTGAGAAATGGAAGAGGTCTCAGCAACATCTTATCAGGAGGTAGGACAAGGAAATTGGAGTTGAAAGCACTGTAGTGCCTGATTTGCTATCTCTCCTCTGCACCTTGGCTGCAAGTTCTGCCTGTAGGGGTTTGTTAGGCAACTTGGGGAGGAATATTTTGTATGTATTCAGTGGGTTCTGCTTGCAGAGACCTTGGTATGCACAAGGCAGAAAACCTGCCTGGAGAGATCAGATGGAGCGTCCCTGGTACCCCCAAACAAACACAAACAGAAGAGGGGAAAGGACAAAAGTTGTGACATGGGCTTTGTGTGGGTTTTTGGAGATGGACTGTAAGTTCTGCCCTGCACTTGCCCTGGTGTTCCTGCAAGCACAGCTGGTGTTTGCATTGTAAGTGCTGCTGGGTTGGGCTGTTCCCAGAGAAGGGACTCCAGCAGTGCTGCCCCATGAGCTGCTGCTTCCATGGGAGAGGGGCTGTGCAGGGCACAGGGCAAGGCTCTCTTGTGTGAAGTGTCTCGTGGACAGGAGTGTGTGGAAAAGGGAAGCAGAGGCCAACCTGCCTCTGAAATAAAGGACTCTGCCCTTTCTGAAAAGGAGAGGAAAAGATGCTTGGACAGAGCTGAGAAGGAAGCTGACGGAATCCAATGGATCCAGGGATTCCTGGGAGTGCCTGTGGTGGGTCTGGGTGCACCATCTGATCAGGAGACCTGCTGGGCCAGAGCTCAGCTGGTATCAGTGCAGAAAGGAGGTTGAAGTCCTTAAACGTTGCTGCCAGAGGAACTGAGATTTCCCTTTCTGTGCTATAAATACAGGCTGGTTTCCTGGTTTTACCTTGGGAAAGTGCTGCCAACTGGATCAGGGCAGGGGATCAGATCCTTCTGTGCTTTCAGAGCCTACTGCCTATCTCCACTCCTTCCTCAAAGGAAAAATCTGGAAAGCCCTGATAGAAGTGTGTTGTCAGATGCTGGTTTGCAAGCTCAGTGTAGGGCTGGCCCCGTGGCTGCTGCTGGTGCTGGAGATGCTCAGGAATAATATCACGACTTGCTGGCAGTGGCACAACAGGAAATTGGAGTAGTAAAATATTTCCCTCCTCGCTGCATCCCATTTACATGTTTATAATGGAGGCTTTTAAGGCCCTAATGAGAAGGAATGCTCATTGCTGGGGGATGATGATTAAAGCAGAGACAGGCATGATTGCAGGCAGTAACAAAGGGGTGTTAATTACATCAAAGAAAACAGGAGGGCAACGCAGCTGGAGTGGCTGCTGCTGCCACCCTGGCACGGGGGCTGACCTTGTGCCCCGGCTCCTGGCACAGATGTGCTCACCCACCAGCTCCAGAGCTCAGGGAAGCAGCTGAGATGCAGCTCTGGAAGGACAAAGCAGAGCAACAAGCCCCAAACAAACAAAAAGTCTCCTTCCAGCTGCAGCCTGCAATGGGAATGAGCTGAATTTGGGCATGGAAAGTGTCTCCTTGTGCTGGGAGAGTGAGCAGAGCTCAGAGCCAGAACAAAGATGCTCAGGAGAGGCAGAAAGAGGAGAAGGGCCCTGGGGACTCAGCCTGTTGGGTAAGGTGGGTCAAGAAGTGAACTGCTGAGGTGCAGATTAAGGGTGCATATGAATCAGAGGCAGCTTTGAAGCTGTGCAGAGGATGCTGGGGTTGTTTCATCTTTGCCAGCCAAGTTCTCTCCAAACTCTGTTTTCTTCTGCCTTGCTGGTGGAGCAATGCCCCAGGGAGGGACCTCCTTGGATGGAAATCTCCATCTGCATTCCCCTGAGAGTGCAGGGCACGGGGCTGCTCCAGAGGAGGGGTCTGAGGACATGAAAACTGGGCAACAGAAGAGAGGAAGAGATAAAGGAGAGTGCAGGCAGGTAACTCAGCATAACAAAAAGTAGCAGAGAAAAGAGTTAATGGAAGGATGCATAGAAGAACAAATGAAAGAGAAGTCTTTAGTGATTGCATAGGGCCTAATTTAAGCAGAATAATCCTGATATTTTCTCTTTAAATAAATAAATCAGCAGAGCCCAAAGTGTTTGAGTCGTTCCCAGTCAAAGCCTTGGTATCAAACTTTCATCTATTCTTGACAGAGCAATTAAAGGGAGGGATACAGGCTCTGAAATGTAGCCAAAAGGAGTAGACTGAATATTTAATACAGTTCCAGGCTTTGAAAGTCCCAACAAACCAGTGGAATGGGGAATCTGGTGACAGCTTTATCTTAATAAGGAAAGGGAGGGGAAAAAAACCCCCTTTATCCCTGCCATCCTTGCCAGTATCCCTGCCATCCTTGCTGACATGGAAACACAAACTGGGTAGGGAACAGGCAGCACCTTTCCAGACTCTCCTTGGATGCTGTACCAGCATTTCCCAAAGAGTATTTGATGGAGAGGGAAGTGGATCTTCCCACATCTCCTGTTCCAGCTCTGGGTGCTGGAGAGACATAAATAGCGTGTTTGGGGCTCTCTGAGACTGCTTTGCAGAGTGCTAAAGGAATAAAAACAATACCTCAGGGCTTCTTCCCCACTGCTGAGGGCAACTCAGCGGGCTGCAGGCTCTGAGTGCCTGGGAGAGGCTGGAGGGAAGTTAACAGGCAGGTTAGCTCAGTGCCAGAGCTCAGGCAACTCATTAAAGGGATTAGCCACCATCCCTGGCTGGATTTAGGATGGTGGCTCTTGCTATCAATAAGTAATCCTGTCTCCAATCCTCTCTAGTGGCTTGGGAAAGACAGAGAGGAGCAGAAGGGCGGGAGGGAAGGAGGGACAGAAGGAAATGAGAGGGATAAATTAAGGGAAGTGCTGCTGGAGGCACCGGAAAACTCATCCCTGAGAGGTTGATGAGGAACAAACTGTTCCTTCTGCCCGTGCTCTGGTGAGGATGTGGGAGCTCTCCCACTTCCACCCTGCAGGGCCTGCAACCCTCCAGGTTAGACTTGCTGGAAGAGGATTGTTGCTCAGTGGCTGGGAGATTGAATTTTGATTAGCTCTGACATAGTCGCTTACAACCTTTTCATTAGAAAATTATGTTTAATAGGAATTGTTCTGACACCTCAGCAGCTTTTTCCCCTCATTCATTACCCAGTCTCCTGGTGGGAAGGAGGGGAGGTAAATGAGGAGGTATCTGTTCAGGCAGCTCCTGTTTGGTGGCAATATTTACCCTAATCAGGCTGTGGTGGGAAGTGACAGGAGAGCAGGAGGTGGGAGAGGGGGTGGAAGGAGCAGGAGCACAAAGGAGAAATGCCAGGGAGAATTGTTTGCTGGAACCCTGAGGGAGGAGAGGCAAAATCAGCCCAAAGCAGGGAAGTGTAAACCAGCTGGGGGGTGCAAAACCCAGCCAGACAAGGAGCAGGGAGCTGCTTGGGGCCAAAACCTGCTGCACTTGGGCACCTAAAGCCCAGGTCAGCATCCCTAAGAAAGTGCCTGTTGGTCTCCCTGGGTGTGTTCCAACCTCCACTCCCAACTGCTGCTCTCCTGAGCATCCCTCACCAATTCACCACTGCTCACCTCTGTTTCTCCTGCTTGTGTGTTTATTAATCTCTTTACAATTTAATCCATCCCCTGCTCACCTACTGACCTTTTTGCTGCTGTTTCTGCCTGTTCCTCTGTCTGCAATACCCATCCAAACAGAGAATGAAGTTGTCTGCTTTTTATTCTGGATTAGAAGCCAATGCTGCTTTTTGCTTGTGAAATACAATTATTTTATTTTTTCTTTTGGAAGAAACATTGTTTTGGGCCAACTGCAATATTCCTTTTCAATTTTGCCTTGAAAAGATAATAGTATAAAAGTCATGTTCTGACTTCAAATGAAAAATGAAGGTGTTCCTTTCCAACAGTGTCAAACCCAAGTTTCTGCTTTATTGAAAGGCATCTCTACCTAATTTTTAATCCAAGTTTCCTCCCAGTTGATGGATGGATGATTGTTGGAGGAAAAAGCAGCAGAGCAAGGATGGAAAATGCCTCCATGTCATCCAGGCCATCCCATGTCATCTCAGGCTCTTCCCATGTCTGGGTGATGGAAAGGAGTACCAGGTGTGGGAACAGAAGGAATAATAGTTCTTTGCAGAGCTCCTTGAGATCCTTAAAGGGAAAACCCAGGAGAGACGTAAAATATAATTATAAGGGCTGTAAGTTCTTTTCAGGCAGCAAAGGGGATAATAAATTCATTGCCCAGGAGATCTGGTGGCCGAAGTTCTGTGTAGAACACAGTAAAAAAGCAGGACTGTTGGAGACCAGGAGCTTTTCCAGGTTAATTCTGAGCAGGAGGACAGTAGAGCCAGGGTTATCAAGTAGAGGGTTTTCTGGGTTAAAGGCAGTTGTGTTTAAAGCAGCCCTTTCCTACAACACTCAGTGTGTTTGGGGCTGGAGAATTTTCATGGGGTTTGCTATTTAGTCACATGGCAGGCAGGTCTTTGGGCCTCATTTCTCATTTGAATTTCTTTGGCTTCATCTTGCAGTCATTGCACATTTTTTCTGTCTTTTTAATTTTTTTTTCCTCTGGCAGATTAATGAGGCCTTTAGTACCTGCTATTGTGTCCTCACAAAGGCTTTTATCTGCCCTAGTCCAGTCCCTTCTCCATCTCTGTTTGATAAACTCAAAGGATTGAGCTGTTCCTGCCTCCCTGCAGGGAGCAATGGATCAGTGCTCTCAGCATGCTCTGCCTTTGGTCTTTTCCAGGGAAAGCCCTGTCCACATTCCAGTGAATTCCTGCTCTCTGGATGCTCCCTGCAGGCACGTTTGCCAGGCAGGAGAGTGATGCTCCACATTTCAGCATCCTTTGGAGAGCCGGGTGGGAAGCAGGTTGGAGGTGTATCCAGAGCAGGAATTCCCTCTCTGCTCCTGCAGGATCCCTTGGAGAGCAGGTTGGAGGTGTATCCAGAGCAGGAATTCCCCCTCTGCTCCTGCAGCATCCCTTGGAGAGCAGGTTGGAGGTGTCTCCAGAGCAGGAATTCCCTCTCTGCTCCTGC
>JAOXXN010000290.1:2113376-2126660 GCA_026770055.1 Myrmophylax atrothorax
CGCCCCCCCAGCCTCCCCATGGCCGTATATTTATCTTTTGTTCATTCATTTGATTTGGAGCTGAATAAATTGGGAAAGCTGGAGTGATTCATGGACTGTTGGATTGTATATTGATCTGGCACACTTTCCTCCTCAGAGCCCCCATCAGTCATGCGGATCAATGGCTCCTTCTGGCTGTGGAGCCAAGAGAGGAGGTGTGGGCTGGGGGGAAGGAAGGGCTGTGCCCTCCCCAGCCCCTGCCCAGCCGCTGCTATTTGGCCCCCTCTCTTGCCAGAACTGCTGAAGCTTTGCAGAGGCAGGATGGCTGTGCTGCACTCCCAGCCCCGGGAGACCCTGCCTAATGCAGTTTATAAACACTTGCAGGAGCTGATGTTGATTGTAGCTCTGCCAGCACACTCCTTTGATGGGTATCAAGAGTCAGGAGGTGAAGGAACATGTTATTTTGCAGGCTACTAGAGAAATATTTCCTCCTCCGTGGAGAAACCACGAGGTTTTCCATCAAGACAGGGTGCTATCAAAACAGTATCGCTCCACAGCAGCCCTGCACTGGCCTTCCTTCCAGCAGAGCTCATAAAACACTTTCCTGAGGTACAGCAGCATCATCTTCCTGGGAATCAGACCCAGCCAACCCCTCCACAGCTAAATGGGGCTATTTACAGTGATCAGAGAGGCACCAGCACCACCAAATCCTCCTCTCAGGCTCCCAGTCCCTGGTTGGGTTTTTTTCCTGCATCACTTTCTCACATGACTGGGTAATTCCATGCAGGAATGTGGATCCATCACACGTTTTTCCATCCCCTGGGGTTGGGAAGCAGTTTTAAGCGAGATGCTGTGGTGACACCCACCAAAAATGCTGCAGGTCAGTGGCTTTCAAGCAGCACTTTGAAGATTGTTGGGGGTCAGGAGATTATATCTAAGGAGCTGCAAGAAGAAACTCAGAAAAGCCAAGCTGTTGTCAGCAGGCTTAACTGAGGTCTTCAGGGGTCAGGAAAACTATTCCTCCATGAGAAACATAACAGGATCAGAAATAAAAAAAAGCCTGAAAGCTCAGTATGTGACAGGCAAAGTCCTCGAACATGAGGATAATACAGGAGGGTGTTTTGGGCTGTTTAATTTCAAGGTTTTTGTATTTCTTCCAGGCTGGGTTCTCCTCTAGAGGCTCAGGGGTTGTGGCCAATGCCAGAGCTCCTTCTGGGCTGGGTGAAGTAACTCTGACCTACTCCTGAAATGTTGCAGGTCTGCTGGAATGCCAGTCCTGCTGTCTTGATTGTTGCCTGAAAGAAGGACCAGAGGCCCCTCAGATCCTCCAACTGTCCCTCCCATGGCTATTCCAGAAGCAGAATCACAGAGGAGTTGGAAGGACCCACAAGGATCATCAAAATCCAAATGTCCAGGGAATGGCCCTTGCAGGGATCAGACCCAGCCTTGGCATTACCAGCACCAGGCTCTAACCAGGTAGGAGCTCAAAGCCAGTTTTGCCCACCATGGCAAAGCAAAGTCAATTCATTTGGGTCGAGAATGCTTCCTGAGCTGAACCTTAAATCAGTCCCTGCTCTCCCTCCAGGGTCAGTCCCAGCCTGTCTCTGCTGGGAACAGCATCCCTGGGAGCAGTGGGGACCATTTGTGCTTCACCAGCTGGGCCTGACCAAAAGGTCTTGGTGCATCTCAACCTTCCCACACAACCCCAACCCTCCCTGAGGCTGCTGGGACCTACTGTGACACAGAGGCTGTGGTTGTGTCCTTTCCACTGAGTCTTCTCCCTTTCTGTGCTGGATCTCCAGCAGCAAAGGGGACGGGTGTGCCTGGTCCTGCCAGGCTGATCCAAGCCCTGAGCCCCCTCAGATGTGCTGACAGGTCCTGCCAGCCCAGCTCAGGGGGATGGCAGCTCTGTCAGGCAGCAGCTTCCCTGGCTGTGAAACATTAATGGCTTTGCAGCTCTGCCTCTGAATTTGCAGCTGCTGAGACCCGAGCTGAGCTGTCAGCCCACGACAGAGCAATTACTGCTGAGCTCCACAGTGCTGGAGAGGCCCCAGGGCTGCAGGGACAGGAATGGAGCATCCCAGGGCGATTCCAGGGAATGTGGGGACATGGAGGGACTGGATCGAGGTTGTGTCACACAAGCAGGGGCAGAGAACATCTGTCATATTGTGGAATCCATCTCCACTGAGGGATATTATCCCCAATATCTGATTATCCCTGTTAAAACCTAGAGCCATGGTCCAGCTCTGCCTCTGGTTTCCTCTGCCTCCCTCATTCTGGATAACTTTCCCCATCTGCATCCTCACCTGATGCATCTCTGCAGAGCTTTGGCTCTTTGCTCTCTCCAGCAGTGAGAAGCTGCTCAAGGTTGTAAATATGTCTCAGCAGCTTTCCCCCCCCCCCCCTTCTTTTGTATGTGATTCATGATTTTGTCTTTCAGGAAAGCTCATGTCAGTGAAAGATGTCTCCTCTGTGATAGTTCGCCAAGATGAGGGTTTTCCCTGCTGAAAATATCCCAAACTGCAAGTGTTAGAGGTCTGGGGGGAAATCTGCCTTCATGATACTCACCGTTTGGAACAGATTCAAGATTTTCTTCATGGCCACATGATCTTTCACATAGGCTAGATTTGAAAACAAACTCATTTTCTCTGCCAAAAAGGGAGGAATCCTTTCACGAAAACAGGATGAATTCCAGCTCAGCAATGACCCATGGAAACACAAAAATACAGGGTGCCATCTTTCATAAATCCTGGGCATTAAAAGATCAGCGAACAGAAAATGGCATGATTGCTTTGAAACCCACATCAGTTGTGCTGTTGGATGGGAAAACATGGACACATGAAATAAAGCCCAGCAGGACACAACTGTTAATTACTAGAGAAACAGTCCTTTCCTAAATTTTATGTGCCTCTCACTTGTGAATCTGCCTCTTAACTCTCCTCTGGCTGATGAGCTGTTGATGCAGAGGAACCAGCTCAAGGTTTGGCCCAGAACCACAGGAACTGGGAAGAGGAGACCAAATCCAGCCTTCTGCTTCAGAGCTTTCTGTAGTCCCATCCTCCTTGCCAGCATCACCAGACTTTCACAGCCTGTGTGTCACTGCTGCAGGGACAGACATCTGTAGAGGGCCAGGAGGAGCAAGGCAGGATGTGGACCAATGAGCTTTGGGAAGGGGTCCCGCTCTTCACACCTCCAGATTGTTTGATCTCTGCTGTGAGAGGGCCAGGCTGGAGGAAAGAGATCTTATCCATGCCTGGGGGTTGGAACTAGATGATCTTTGAGCTCCCTTCCAACCCAAACCATTCTGTGACTGTCTGATGTGCAGGTCTGGCAGTGAAATCCTCTCACTGATTGCACAGATCTTTCTGTGCTGGTTGGTGTGTGCCAGGAGGCAGCTCAGGCTCCTGCAGAGACTTTGCTTTGTTCAGCCATCCCAGCTGCCAGCTCTGTGGGCTGGCAGAGCAGGCAGGGTGCCTTGGGAGAGCCATCCCTCCCCTTGAAATGTGAGCATTTCTGCAGGGTGGCACAGAGGGGTGTGGAGCTGAGGGAACTCCAACCAGCAGTGGCTCAGCACAGGACAGCTGAGGCCCAGGGACAAGGGAACACAAGCCTTCTGCCACGCTGAGCCCCTTGCCCTGGCACCAGCAGCTGCCCAAGGGCACAGGGAGCACAGACACTTCTCCCCTGGGAGCTGTGTGAGGTCCTTGTGCTGCCTGGGGGGGCTGCAGGACCCCCCTCCCTGCTCACAGCTGGAAGCACAGGAGGAGAATGTCCCCCATGACCCAGGAGTGTGAAGTGAAGACCCTGCAAAGGTTCTGCAGCCCCCACAGCAGCAGAGGCTGGGAGTGAGGCAGGAGCAGGGAGTGTGGTTGGGAGGGGGAGCAGCACATCAGTGATGTGTGCACTGATGCTCCCCCCTCAGCCCCTGCAGGCTGGAGACCCTTTCCTCACCAACAATAACATCCCCTTTGTGCTCAGGGACCTTCCCTGTCCCCATCACCCCATGTCCCACTCAGAGCATCCATTGCCTGAGTTCACTTCAGAGCCCTGCCCATAAATACTCACTTTTATAGCTGCAGCCACACTCTGAGGGATTATGTGGCCTAATGGTCCATCCATTTGCTTTTCTAATAGTCATCTGAGTAACATTGTGAGTGCTCAGAGTCACAGATAAATCCTGGCTCCATAAACCCACTCCTGCATTTCATGCCACAGAGCCCTTTTCACTCAAGTCACTCCTGTGGCACAAAGCTCCTGCCTCGCTCAGGGTGTGGATCCTCAGCAGCCAAAGCCCCACAAATTCCTGGGAGACAAAGCTGGGGCTTTCAGCTGTAGGTGAAGGTTTTCCTCCACTGTTTCCCCCCACACACATACACACAATTTATCACAGTGCAAAGTGTCTTAATTTCTCACTCGGTTTGCTCTCTAGAAAGAAAGGGAGAGAGGGAAGGAAGGAAAGAAGCAAGGAAGGAGGAAAGAAAAAGAAAGAAAAGAAGGAAAAAGAAAGAAAAGAAAGATGGAAAAGAAAGGAAAGAATGAAAGAAAACAAAGAAAGAAAATAAAGAAAAGCAAGAAAAGAAAGCAAGAAAAGAAAGCAGGAAAAGAAAGCAAGAAAAGCAATCAAGAAAGAAAGAAAGAAAAAGAAAGGAAGTTGATATTTGACTTTCTGGCAGTAAGGGACTGGAGACTGATGGTTTGAGCTCTGGTGGGAGGGGAGGAGAAAAGCAGGCCCTTGAATTTGTTGGGGGTGAGCTGATCCCCCCTGGGGGCCTCAGTTTCCCCCTGTGGCCAATTCAGTGGGACAGAATCCCTTCCCAGGCAGGTGACACTGCTCTGACCACACCTCTGAGGGTGCTGGCTCTGGAGGGACACCTTGCCTTTTGCCATGGGCTCATTTACCACCTACTTAACCTGGGAGAGATGAGAGCAGAGGGATAAAGAAATAAGGTTCCATTACCAGCCTGTTAATATTTATGAGGAATATGAACCAGATTAATTCCCATGCACCGTTTCACCTGCAATGCTTTCCTCCCATATTGATGTAAGGAGAAAATAAATAAACAAAAAAAAAGCAGTCCAAATATCTACCTGCTTTTAGTTGGTGCATGAGCCTTCTGTAGTTTAAACAGGATGAAAGAGTTTTCCTGACTTTTTTGGGCAGTGGGATCATTTCCCAAGTTGCAGGCCAAGGGTTGGCTGTCCCTGTGATGTTCTGCAGCATCTCCTCTGCCAGCCTGGGGCTCACCAGCTCTGTGGTGCTGCCTGGAGGCAGCAATTCATGGTTTGCCTGGAGTTTAGGATCCAGAGAGTGGTGCCACGGGGAACCAGACCCACAGGCCACAAATGGGGGGGGAAAAGGGCCCTGCTCAGAGTCACAGAAAGGCAAACAGTGGCAGCCCCACCATGGCACAGCTCGTGCTCTGCACATCCATCCACCTGCATTTCCACCCCAGTCCCAGGTGGCTGCAGGTTTGTTATTCCCAGCTCCAGCTGCTGCTGTTTGGGTACTCCCAATGCCCCTGGGACACATTTCTGTATTGTCTGTAGGAGAAACACAGTCAAGTCTGTTTGTGAAACGAGTTATGTGTATAAATTAACGTTTAAAACCCCCTACAGTTTACATTTCCATTTATAAAATCTCCTGTTAGGATTATTTGATAATGCAAATTCCCATCTACTGCCTTAATAGACCCTTCAGTGTTGGGGTGGGTTTTGATTTCAATTGCTTTTTTTTTTCTTCTTCTAGTAATAGGATCTGCCTTTCATATGACAGGTTTGTCAGTGGAATTTTAACAAATAATATTAAATGAACTTTAAATGCCATTTGTATCATCAGTTTTTAATTTCAAAAGTGTCATCCTATTGCATTTGGGGAATATGTAAATGAACAGTTCACCTAGTAAATTTTATGGCAGCCCAACGTGTCTGGAATACTTTCTGCTGATATTTCTGTTTATTTAATCCTTGCAATATAAGGGAAAGATTAGCTGCTCCTATTTTGTAGATTTGTTTTATAATGACTTGTGGGTTTTTTTTCATTAATGAAATGATTTGGAGTGATGCAAAACAAGCTACAAATTGCATTGGAATTTGACTATAAAATAAACAATTTGGGGGGAAAACAGATGGATTAAAGAAACAGAAAAATAGTCCTGTGCCACAGAATGTGATAAAAGTCTGTAAACCCCTGTGTTCATCTGGCTTTACTACGAGATCCAGAGAAAAGAGATGTTGCACCTGAAGAGGGAGAAGGGAGCTAATTTAGACACCCAAACTCTGCTCCATTGCAGAGCTTTAATCCTGGTAAACCACTGCAACTCCTGGAGAAAGGGCAGCTCTCACTTGGTCAATGCTTTGCTTACTTTTTAAAAGTGTTTAAGGACCTCGAAAAGAAGCTGCAGAGATTTGGGGGAGGCTTGCTTAGAATTGCTAATGTTTGCAGGGAAAGGGAATGGGAAGGAAGAGCTTTTCAAGTGACAGGAATGACACAGGACTTCAATAAGGCTCTGAAGGGGGAGATGAAGAGAGAATGGAAGACTTCCTGTGATCTGAAAGTGGGTGAAGTCTGGGGGGAAGCAAGTTGGTGTGAAATGCTTGCAGGCTCCTGACCTTGGAGAGAGGCTCCTACAGGATGCTCTGCCCTGGGAATTCACTCCTGGCACTTGCAGAGAGAAGGGGAATGGGAATGTTCTGTGGTGAGAGCTGGGTGTGGGTGTTTGTGGCTTGGTGGCCCAGGACAGGGTGTTTGGGGTCAGTCAGGAGAGGGGCTGGCTCAGATAAGAGCCCAAAGAAATCAACTGGGGGATTCTCTCCTCTCTAACCTTGGGCATCAAAATACACTCACAGAATCACAGGATGGTTTGGGTGGGAAGGGACCTTAAAGATCACCCAGTTCCAACCCCTGCCATGGGCAGGGATGCCACTCACTAAAGCAGGTTGCTGAGGTCCCCTTCCAACCTGGGCTTGGACAATTCCAGTGATGGGATCTATTCCTTGAACTGTTTTAGCCAGACCTTTCCACGAAAGGCCAAGATTGGGCTTTTCCAGGCAGGGCACACAGGCCATGAGAGCATTGGCAGGCTTTGGGATGTTTCCAGCTGGGAAGGCCAGCCCTTCCCTGGGCACGGGGCCACTGGCACAGCCCAGCAGGAACCCCCAAGCACAAGGTGTCACCCACGCAGCGACTGACACCTTGGACAGGAGCAGATTCCTCCCCCTGGAGTTCTGCTCCCCCAGGAGCACAGCCCCTCTACAGCTGCATAAAGAACTGCCTTGGGATGGTGTTGCTCCATTGCTTCATGACCCCTGGCAGCAGCTCAAACACAGACAGGAGCATCGTGATAATTGCAATCCTCTTGTTATGCAAAGCCATCAGCAGACTAATGTGCCATGTTATTGCCAGGAGCTGCAGCCACCTCCATTCCAAGAGGAGCCAGGATGGGAGCAGAGGCAGCCCTGGGCTCTGGGGGAGCCTGGGCAGGGCACAAAGGTCTCACCTTATTGCTGGGGCTGGAGGCTGTGAGGGCAAAGGGGGGGGGCAGTGGTTGTGATGAAGGAGAGCAAAACTCTCCCCTGCAAGTGCCCCTCTGCTGCTCTGCCACTTGTTCCCCAAGTCTCAGTTTCCTCCTCTTCAGCTGATGCTTCCTGAGCTCATAAATTCATCATCCCTGCCCTGAGACATTGCCCAGGCTGTGCCACCAGCCTTGGAAGTTTCTAGGACCAGACTGGATGGAATCACAGAACCCCAGAATGGTTTGGGTTGGAAGGGACCATTAAAGCTCATCCCATCCCACCCCCTGCCATGGGAAGGGCCACCTTCCACTAGGGCAGATTCCTCCAAACCCTGTCCAACCTGGCCTGGGACACTCCCAGGGATGGGGCAGCCACAGCTTCCCTGGGCACCCTGTGCCAGGGCCTGCCCACCCTCACAGGGAAGGATTTATTCCACATATCTAAGCTATTATTTTCCCCTCCTGAGTGACTTGATCTGAACTCACACAGTTTGGAGCAGGAAGTTTTGCTGGAGGCCCCTGGGGTCCCTTCCCACCTGAAGTCCCCCCCTCCCAGCACAGGTACAAAGCCCTCCCCTCAGCTGAGGGTGGTTGTGGGTGCCACACCAAGGCTGCCAAAGCCTCTGCACAGGAAGATTTGCAAAAATCCACATTTTTGGCTCACTGGTTATTTTGTGTTTCTGTTTATCTCAAAAGAACTGGAGGGTTTATTCGAGTACAAACACAGTGGTGGGATGAATTACACTTGTCTGTGGTGTTTTCCCGCCCCAGCACGGGTTCCTCACGGGGGTGGCATTCCCTGGAGGGTGGTTTGACTCCTGTAAGCAGCTTTTGATGTGCTGTGGCACACGTTGGGGGGAGGGTGCTGGAGCCTGCGCTTCCCTGAGCTGCTGAGCTCATTCACAGGGCTCAGGGAGTGACACTGAGGAAGGAAGCGAAGTGTTCTGCTCAATCCCAGCCTGGCTGTGCTCCCGAGAGAGAGAATTCCTGCAGAATCCCACCTCACACCCATTAGGGAACAGCCAGAGCAAGGGAACTGAGCTGGGATCCACCCAGCCTGCAGAGGATGAGAGGAGGACCTTCTCTGAGAACTCTAAAATATGGGTAATTTTTAAAGGGAGCATCTCTTAACACAAAATACCTTCTCCCAGTCCCTTGTCCCTACGTGTCCCTCAGTGCTGAGCCCTCTGTGACACCTGCCATCACCTACAGGAGGAATGCCACTGGAAGAGCACTCTGAGAGGCAATAATTCACATTATTTATCTAGAGAGACCCTCTGCTCTCACATATCAGGCAGAATGGTACTCAGAAGAGTCCTCTGAGTTTCCAGCAGAAGTCCTGGATAAAATATTGTGTGATACAGTGTCAAGTGTGACCCAGCAGAACTGCTGGCAAAGGGGCAGGGCCAGCTCAGCCAGGCTGCATTTCTCTCCCTGCTCTCTCCAGAACTGGTGGTCTCCCAGGCAGTGGGAGTCTCAATTCCCTTCCTTCCTTAGTGGCCCCCTCCCTTCCCTGATTCCCTGCTCACACATCCTGCCACTCCCACCTGCATTTCTCTGTTTCTCCTTTCCTCTGAGCCTCCCTCCTCTTTTGTCTTTAAGTTGCCGTGGCAGTAGTTGGGTTGTGGGAGCCTCCAATTTCCTATTCAGTTCAGCACGGAGCAGTAATTTTCTTCACTTCCATAATTAGGGGAATTTTAAGCAAACTACCTTGTGAATGATTACAGCAGGATTCCATTTCGGTTGCTTTGAGCACCAAGGGAGGAAGATGCTGTTGGAATATCTGGTTGTGTGCTCTTGCCTGAAGAAGCAGCAGCTGTTTGCTCCCTGTGGCCCCTCTCCACCTCCCTCCTCTCAGCCCCCACCACCCCTGCTCTGCTAAAATTGGGCTGTTTTCCCAGTTAAGAGGCAGCAGGACCTGATTGTCAGAGCAAGGCATAAGGGAACAGAGCCAGGGAATACAATTCCCAAGTGTGTGCCTCCGTTTCCTCATCTATGAAGTGGTGGAATGAGGGACAGGGCATTAATTTGCTGGTCTGCCTTGTAAAGGCTCCTACACACAGTCTGCAAATTGGTTTGGGAAGCTCTTTGATAGAATCTTAGACTGCTTAGAGTTAGAAGGAACCTTAAAGCCCATCTCATGCCACCCCCTGTGATGGGCAGGGACACCTTCTGCCTGCCCAGGTTGCTCCAAGCCCCATCCAACCCTGCCTTGGACACTTCCAGGGATGGAACAGCCACAGCTTCTCTGTTTTTTGTTTTTTTCCTTAGTTTTATCACATTTAACACCCAGGAATGAACACATGACCTTTTGCCATCACCTTTTTGCTTTAGCTATGCTTTAGCTATCTCCCTGATCATCTCTGTTCTGCTCCAGGGCTGGGAACTCATCCACGAGGGAATGGCCCATTGCACCATTTAATCTCTTGCAGCTCCTGAAAGAGTGAAATGCCAGAGCAGGAGACACCCTGTGTGTTCCCTGAGCCTCCAGGAGTGTCTGGGGAGGGCTGAAGGGACTGGGGAGGATGCAGGGAGATGAATTTCAGGATTGAAGAAGAGGCCAGAACAGAGCTAAGGGGCTGGGATGGTCAGTAGAAGGACCACAGCGATTTTAGTCCAGCTCACACACACACATTGTGGCAGGAGGTGTCCCAGACTCATCCCAGTCCTTCCCAGCACAGAGAAAGGGCAGGATTTACCTGCCACAGGTGGCTGTTGTCGATGGGAGGTCACACAGAGTGCCTTCCTGCTCCCAAATGTGAGCATGATGGGCTGTCAGCTCCGGTATATTAATAGACTATTAATGTTTCCAAGTTCCCTGAGCCACGTGCATGGGTTTTCGATAGGTTAATTAGGCCATATTTCAGGATAATTACAGCTGTATATTTCTACACTAATTAAGTGGCTTTAAAACATACCCACAATGTGGCTCAGTGAATCATAATTAAACTTCCTCTGCCTCCTGCTATACACTATGGAACTAATACCCATAAAAGGCCCAAACGCTGCTCTTTGCCAGCAGCAAATTGGAACTGGCAAAAAAAAAATAAAAATCGTATGGAATGTATCTTTTTTTATAGAATCATGTACAAATTAATTCAAAATGAATATTACATGAGTCATCAAAATGCTTCAGCTTCCTTCTCTTTATTTATATTTGTCCTCCCACGTGAGCTGTCACCTGGAGGAGCTCCGGGCTGAGGGCAGAGTGACTCATCCATGCAATATTCCCTGCAACAGGGATGGGCTCTGCTTTTCCCTCCCTTTGGGCTGGGAAGCTTTAAGGGCCATGGGAAAAGTGAGGTTGGAATCTGCACTTCTTCCACTTCTGTAAAGTTCTGGCTGGTGGGGGAAACGAGATGGATCCCGGCTGTCACTGCTCTCTTTCTGATCCTGTTTGGCTGCAGGGCTGAAGTTCCCTCCTCTTTTCTCTGCTCTTTTCCACACCAGACATCAGATGCCTTTTCAGCCTCTGCAGACAAAAATAGCAGTCCCTTGTCTTTCAGTTTTGTCATTCCCTAAACCATCCCAGTAATCCCTTCTCTGGATTTGTTTCTTGTGTCCTTCTAAGGATGATCTCTCTCTTTCTCTCTGCCTTGTCCCCAGGTACTATCACACCTCCTGCCTCCTGCTCTTGAGCTATTCCAGTCTGTTCCCTGGCTGTTTGCAGGCTCAGTGTCCTGGCACTCAGCTGAGGGCTCCCAGACTATCCTGCAATAAAAATAATAACCATATCCTTCTCCTTTCCATCAGATTTTGCCATTTCCAGCAGAATTTGGTCAGAGCAAATTTAAACTTCCATTTATTTTCCTTCCCCCAACCCCTCCACCCCTTTCTGCATCTGTGAGTGTTGTTCAGTTTAAAAGGGATTGGAAAACTGTGATTATATAGAGGGAAATGTCTTGACCAGTGGATTTCAGACAGTATCTGTTGGCTTTTTTCAACTGATTTGCTCCAGTTGTATCTACAAGCCTTTGATGTGAGTTTGCAGCAAGAATTCTGGTGGAGGAATGAATGATTAGGTGGTGCAGGGATGGGTGCTCTAGAAATAAAATGATGCAGATAGACAGACAGATAGATCAGTCTGACTGAGAGAAGTGAACTTGAAGCAATGTTATAACGTATTAATGGAAATCCAGTGTGATATTCTTATTCCCCCTCATTCCAGGGGTTGAGTTCAGCTACTCAGGAGACAGCCAGAGCCATGTGAGCAGCATAGCCAACACAAACCAGCTCTCATTTCAGGCTGGAATTTCCCCAACTCATCCCTGATGCAAAGCAAAGCAAAGCAAAGCATAATTCAGCACTTCCACTCGGACCAGGGTTTCACACCCAGTGTCCCTCTGCTGTTTCTGTGAGTGACCCTCAGCTAATGAACAGATTTTGGAGAGGCATCTCCAGGCAGAGCTCACAGGCAGGAATGAAGCCGAATTTGGAGGATTATTGATGAATTATTCAGCCAGCTCTGCCGTACCACCGACATGTGAGCAGGAGCTCAGTGCCCTGAGGCACCACAGTCATTGTGGGAGGACACATCCTGCAGGGCTGCTTTGCAAGCAGCATATTGGGAAAATGCCTCTTGCTTGTGCAAATCAATTTTCTCCAGGTCTCAGGCCTTAATCTCCACTGTCTCCTGATTGGGAACACAAGAGTAAGCTCTGGGTGGAGGTCATTCTCCATCAAAAGCTCTTATGGAGCCAGGGAGGCAGGAAAACTGCTTGGTTCATCACTTATTTATTTGTAATGAATGGGAGAGGGAAAATGCAACAAGACAATTCAGGTGAAGTATAAAGGAAAGCTTTCTAATGAGAGGAATGAAGAATGAGTTATCCAGGAGAGCCACTGAATCTCCTTCCTCAGAGACTTCTAGAGGTGGGTTTGCCAGGACCTGAGAAGGAGATTTTGGATGTCTGTGGTTCTGCAATGTTCTTCTGAGGCCCCTCACAACTGTATCTGTCTAAGGCAGAAAGGAAGAAAATTAAATTACAGGTGAGCTGAGACAGGGCTCAGTTGTCATGAGGATGTTTCAGCAACAGCACTGAGTGTGGGAAACATCCTTGGCAATATGCAGATTCCCCAGGATGGGAGAAACCTGCTTTAATCTGAGCCACAGACACCTTGCCCTGTCACAACCATCAGTGCTGAAGGTGACTTTCTTTTGGAAAGGTCTGTAAGCAGCAGGGGGAGAAAAGGAGGGAGTTCAGCAGATCTTGGCAGGCTTCCCTCTCTCTTCTGTCCTTGGAGGCCAAGCTGCAGGTCCAGCAATAGCTTAAGGGGCTACTTCTCCCCTCAGCCAAATGTAGATCTGCCCCCAGGAATTACAATAGCCATGTCTTAAAAGAGAGGAAAAAAAAAGAGGGAATTTGGGTCAATTTTAGACACATAAATGAAGATATTAAAAGCTGTTTGAAAGACTTGGGTGCCCTGTTCCAGTTCAGAAGGAAGGGAGTTGACCTTCCCCTCTGATTCTTCTGGACAAGGCTTCCCAAATCCCACTACTCCAGCTCTCCTGTCGCATTGTCCAGGGGCCTGTTCTTCTGTCTCTGGAGGAAACAAGGGGCTGTATGTGCTGCAGCCCTCCAAGTGCCCTGCAACACTCAGGCTGGGAGGCACTGTATCAATGTCCACCATTTCACTAATCTCTCTGCTGTGTTGCTGCTGACTTTCATGGGGCAGCACTGCAGTCTGGAGCACTGGGAAAATATCCCTGGACATTTGTGGCTGAGCTGGAGGCAGATCAGGGCAGGGGAAGCAGCACCTGCAGCTGAGAGGGTGGAAGGGGTGATGCTCTGGC
>JAOXXN010000290.1:2129526-2146994 GCA_026770055.1 Myrmophylax atrothorax
ACCCACCAGCCCTGAGCCCTCAGCTCCCTCCATCACCCACCACCCCGAGCCCTCAGCTCCCTCCATCACCCACCAGCACGCACTGCCTTTGTCTTCTGAAGCAATTTCATAGCTGCTGCACAAACACCGAGCCATCAAAGGAGCCTTTCACTGCGCTGGCACAGGAGACAATGGGAAGCAGATACACCTCCATCAACAAAGAGCCGCATTTCCATTTTGATAACAAACGCCGCTGGCTCCTCATTGAACACTCGCCTCTTGTTTCCCCTCTGTTTTCCCTCTCCCTGCCTGAGCCAGCCAGGCTCTGCCAAGCAGAGTGTTGGGCACAGTCACATTGCCCTTCCCTGCCATCGCCAGTTGTTGTGCTGACAGATCTGATGGCCCTGCGTGCCGTGGTTTGCCTTTCCTCCTAAACAGGAGGGAGAGAGAAAAGCAGGCCTTGTTTTCCTGCCTTCAGTGTTATCTCCCAGTTCCATGTTCTCATTACAATGGTGATGGAACAGTAGAGCTGCCAGAATTGCCACGGGGTGTTTTTCTGGGGTGCCCTTGTCCCCAGGTGTGTGCACACGGGGCAGAATGTGGTTCCTGTGCCACTGGAGCGTTCCCAGACTTGCACCAGAGCTGAGTGTGCCTGCCCAGGATTGCCATCTTAGCTGGCTGCCTGGATGGCAGCAAGGAGGGAAGGAACAACAGGGTGGCACAGCCAACTCACACCTGGCAAACTCCATGGGCAGGTGCAGGGATGCTGCTCCTTTGGGATCAGTGAATGTGGCTCAAGCAAAGACAAGCTAACCACTATCATATTTACTGGACTCCACCTGTTTCTAAATTATTTATCCATTTTACCTCCTTCCTAAAGTAGTACCTCGAGCAATTGCACCAGCTGCAGAGGAGCAACTCTGGTTCCTCTGGCTTTTGCAAGACTGGAAGAGCCAGGCACGGAGTTTCCATCCATCTCCCCACCTTGCCCTCTTGCTGTCCTGTGGTTGAGGTGTTTTCCACACTGCCTGAGCAAGGCCAGCATCTTGTGGCTTGTCTGCACCCGTGACAAGTTGTTAGAGGTTGTGTTACAGAGGGGAATTAGCACCGACAGCCCTCCTGGTTCGCTGCCGACTCCCAGATCCTGCAATATTCATGTCCCCAGGGCCAGAGGAAACACGAGCAGGTCCCCTGTGAGCAGCTCCCAGCTGGGCTCTCCTGACACAGGAATGCAGCAGAGAGAGTCAAAGCCAGTGGGGACAGGGGGCTGTGAACTGGGAGGAATTCTGCTCTGAGCGTTCAGCCTCCAAAGCAGCACTGCCCTGGTGTTGTGTGGCTGTCGAGCATCACGGTCAGACTCAGCCACTGGGGATCCTGGGACAGGCAGGCAGGAATGAAGAGCTCCAGCCCCTTGTCTTGGGGGCCCTCTGTGACAGAGCAGTGGCTGAGCACAGCGAGGCTGAGGCTGCTCCCTGCACACTGCAGGGACAGCACCCCCAAATGTGGTGCTCTGGGCAGGTCCCTCCCTTTGCTGCTATCCAGTGGCAATGCAGGGAAGGGCTCCAGCGCCGGGAGCTGCCCAGAAGGCTCTTAGTCCCTCTCTTTTGTCTCAGCCTCCTGGAACAAAATCAAACGAGCAGTAGCAACTCCCTCTTGTGATTGTGAACACCACATGCACTTACAGCTGATCTTCAGAGGTGGATGGGCTTTACTCCCCACGGCTTGTTTTTTAGGGTCATTATTTCATCCACCAACACTTCTTCCTCTGGCACAATGTTCAGTCTCAGCAGAAGAGCAGTGTCCTCATCAGGCTCCTCCTGATGGGATGAACAGGTGCCTTCTTTCATTGCAGAAACCCCTGACATGGAGCAGGGACTGGGAGAGGAGCAGGAGTGAGAGCTGAGGCTGATCTGGAAGAAAGGAAGAGAGAGAATGGGTGAAAGAACCAAAGGAAACATTGAGCAGAGCATGAAGAGGGTAAGGAAACACATAGGGGACCTTTGTAAAGGTAGGAAGCAATGAAAGAGAGGGGAAGTGATAAAAACAGAAAGGGAAAGAAGCCTTGCCTACAATGGATTGTTCACTGAGATCAAAATACCAACTAAATTAGGGTATTGTAGGTCACTGAACAGGAATTGCACAATGGCCGAGTCTCTAACAAAGGTTAAAACATGGAACAAAGGCAAATAATGACACAATCCCGAGTCAGTGACCAGAAACTCCAACCAAAACGGGGGCGGCGCCGGGATGATGGGAAAGCAGAAGAAATCGTTGCTGGCAATCAGTGTTCAGTGGGTCAGACTGAAAATAGAACGTGCTTCTCAGAGGCAGCATCCTTGATGAGAACACAGAGGCAGGTTTGACAAGGTCTTTCAACGAAATTAATACACTTCAAACACTTGGTGCAAACAAGAAGGCAAACATCAGCTCAGAGACAGACAGGAACATGCTTAAAATGTGCAATGCACGAGTGTTAGAATGAAGGAAGGAAGGAAATCCTGGCTCCTCTGGGCTGCTCTATACAGCTGACTGAAATCTCTGCTTGGAAAATCATTATTTAGCTAAATTACAGCTCTTTGCATTGAAAAGGGCAGTTTTGCTAAACTTCTGGGTTTGAAAACATTTACAGAAAGGCACTGAAATGGTTGGAGTGTGCCAGTTCTACCCTGGTTTTCCAAGGAAATGGAGCTATAGGATCACACCACATATGGTTTATGTGAGAAAAGGCTTTTCTGGCCCCTCCTGCAACTCCTGAACCTTTTGACAACCTTTGTTCAAGTTTGACAGAGGGACAGTTGGTCTCAGTGTCATTAAACTCTGCACAGGTTTGTGCAAGAGGGAAAGATGGAAAGATGTTGGGAAAGCAGCTGAGTTGTGACATGAAATACCAGCACCATTTTCAGGGCTGGTTCCTCTGCTCTGATGAGGGAAAAGCCTTGGGGTCCATGGGACAGGTCAGCCTGCCCTGCTCTGGCCCTTGGGGTCTCACACCCTCCAGCTTGGCCTCAGAGTCCCAGAAATCCTGACTCCCCCTAAAATCTCCTCCACACACCATCTCTGCTCTCCCAGGCAAGCTGTCCTCTAGGTGACTTTTGGGGTTGCTATGGCAGCAAAATTGATAACTCCCATCTAAAAAGGCAATTCAGTGTTACAGAGGATGATCAGCAGCATCCATCACGCCCATACCCCATAGGTGCTGGGCCATATGACCACCACAGCCACTCAGCTATGTTTTTCAGAAGCCTTTGTGGCTCTGTGCTGTTTGTTGGGCCATCCCATGAGGAGGAAGCTGCAGCCCAGCATGTGGGAAGTGAGTGAAGGACACACAACCTTCTTGCTTTGCCACAGATACTTTCCCTCCCCTTAGACAAATCTCAGGACAGAGTGGCTTTGGCCACAGCTGTGCTTGTCAGAAGCTCTTTGGGGGGATGCTTTGGGTCCTGTGTGCTGTGATAGATGTTCCTTCAGCTTCATATCTTGTTCTGCTGTGAGTCTGAGATAGCAAAGTCTTCACCAGATTTCTGTAGGATACCCTTTTTAATACCTCAGATCTGCCTGGCAGCCCATGAGGGTGTGTAAATCTGAGGAATGTAGGGATGCAAAGGATGGAAAGGCAGGGCATGTGGTCTGTGACACAAACCCAGTGTGTTATCTCTCTCTCTCCAGACTGAGGGAAGAGCTGGAAGTAATTCATCCTGCCACTGTCTCCAGCAGCTGACTCCAGACCTGAACCCGACAGCTCTCCCTGCACACACAGGCCCAGAGGGTTTGTCTCCCGGGCTGTTCCTTCTCCTTGCCCCTTCCCACAGACACTGGGGTTTGGTAGGAGCTGCCTGGTGCCTGGCCAGGCCAGGAGAGGAGGCAGACCCTGCACGGTGGCTCCATGGAGGGCAGTGCAGCTCCCAGTACCTCCCCAGTGCACAGCAACTAAATGGACTGGGATGGAAAGGAAGGGAGTGAGGAGAGACACAAGGCAAAGCTGAGAGAACAGCCTGGATGTGAAAGGTCCTGGCTGCACAGAATTCAGGAGGCAACAGCACGTGGAAGATCCCATTACTGGTCTAGACATTTCTAAGGTCACCTTATCTCACCCTTTTTTGCTACAATCATGTCACTGAGAAATAATGTGCAAAGCAAACACTGCTCCTCTCCCTTCCAAAATCCCAGGCAAAAGACAATGATGGGATCCAGCTGCTTGTACTACAACACTTAATAAACCTTGGCATTTTTACAGAGAGGACTGTCTAAGTGTTTTATTGGTGTTAATATGATCCTCAGAGGATTAACGGGACCCCTAAAATTTTCTTTCACCATTCAAATAAAGGTGTGTTTGCTCTTGCCTCTTATTTGGGATTTGATTATACCTCTCCTTCCTTTTGATGCTGAGGTGATGCAACAGGGAGGGGATTAGCCCCAGACCTGGGGACTCCCTGTACCCCTCCAAAGAGCCAAAGCAGTGGCTGTGCTGCTGAGCTCTGCTCTCCCTCCACTTCCCTTTTGACCTGCCTTATTTTTAGCTACTTCTCAGAGCTCTCTGAGCTGCACAGTTCTCCAGCTTTGATTGCAGTGGCTGAGGTAGCAATAGCAAGTGCAATTTTGGAGCAATGTTTCATGGGTGGTTTAAAATAAAACCCTGCATTAGCCTGGGCAGGCTCCACCACATTCACAAAGCGACTGCTCATCACACTCTCATACTCTGAGCCTTCTCTGCCCTCCCTGCTTTCAGGACTGACACCATCAGCTGCACTGGCCCAGGGCTACTGCTTCCCACCCTCATGGTCTTCCTCAGTGTCCTCCAGGGTAAAGAAACAACTGCTTTGTACCTCATCATCCCTCAGCAGGGATGAAGGTGAAGGCTCCTCCTCTCCTGTCCAAACCAGGAGGTCATCCTCCATCCCACACACCCAGATCCTGTGTGCCAGGTGCCACCTGGCAGGTGGAGTCCCTCCAGCCAAGGCCAGGAGCTCTAAAGCATCACTTACACCTTCAAGGATTTTCCAGCCTGCATCTCATCCCTCCTTCCCCCTCTCCTTGTGATGGAAGAATGAATAACCATGACAAGCCTCAGGATGTTACAGGCAGGCTCTCCTTCCCTCCCAGGACTCATCCATGCAGATGCTGTCACCCTTCCTCCATTAATCCCATGGCATCCCTGCAAACTGCTCCTCCACAGCCCCAGCACTGGTAAATCTCTCTGGTTCACAGCTGCTCGTTCCCTGGTTGGAGCAGCTGGGATTTGCAGCTCCATAAAAGTCTCTGAGCACCACCGGGGCCCCCCAGGCACCCTCATGAATAACACCACTCAGTATGGAAATGATCTGTCTGGGGAGGAGAGCAGGCAGAGCCCCCGGGCTGCCATTGTTGTCTCTTGGCTGAGGGCACCTCATCTGGTGTCCCTGCCACCTTCACCACGGGTTGGTATGGAAAAGCTTCCCAGGGATGAAGGGCAGCATCTGAGACAAGTGTCCAGGCACTTGAGAGCACGTGTCAGTGTGAAGAGGGAGGAAATGACAGAAATCACAGCCCTGACCTTCACTGCCTACCCTGACCCATGCACAGTCCTCTGCATTTCTCTGCCTGCCCTGCCTTTCCCTCCCACTGCTCCCTGCACATCCAGGACAACTCGGGTCACACTGTCCTCAGTGACTCAGTAAGAAGATACCTGGTAAAGACACAAACCCCACTCTGATCTCCCCACATCACCCAGAGCCTGAGGAACAGCTCTGGGAGAGCAGGTTCCAGCCCACTCATCCCAACCCATCCTCTCCCAGCTTCCAACCCTCTGCCATCACACCGAGCTGACTTCAGCAGCCACCAATTCCCAAGTGGCTGAGCAGGGAAGGATTTAGCCAAGACCTTATCAAAGCTGGAGTCAGACAAACAGAGAGGTCTGCACCTCATTAAGTGGAGTTGGGAAGTGTGACAGTGAGCTCCAGGCTGCTGGACACCCACGGTCTGCAGAGGGAAAGGTGTGCAGAAAGTCTTGGAAGCAGAGGGAGCAGGGGAGGGAAGGGTTTTATACTGAGGAGTAGCAACAAAACACAGATAAGTAGAGGGGCCAGCTCTACCCACGGCCTGTGAAGATCCCTGTGAAATTCAGACAGCTGGGGCACCTGCATGTTCCTACAGTTTGGTCCCAAAGCCAAGTAGCTGTCGCAGAGGGACATTCCATATCAGAATGGTTTCTATTTGTTCAAGAACCTTTGCCTGCCTCAAGGACTTGCCCCAGGGCTCCCAAAGCCCATTGCAACACCTCTGCCACCACTCCTGCCTTCCTTGGCACCTGAAACAGCAGCTCTTGTCTCGACAGGTTGTTCTGTGCAGCACCAGGTCACACATCTTGGCGCCAGCATTGCTGGGTGTGCAAAGGGGAACCCACCAGCTGGTGAGGGGCTTGGGCCAGATGGTGGGCAAGGATTAGAGGCATTTGTTTTTTCAGAATGCATCAGAAACCTTGATGATCTAATATTACTCCAGATGTGAAATTCCTTAATCCACAGGGAGGAGCCTTTTTTGAGGGGGAAGGGGCAGTCCCTGCACAACTGTCTTCCTGGAAAGGAATTCTCTTCCCTGGTAGGGGTTGGAGGTTTGGGAGTGTATTAAAGAACTGACAGCATGAAGCTGGCTCACCACTCTTCCCTGGCAAGCCACACAGAGAGCCTTCCTGCACAGCAGCTCCAATCCCCCTCCATGCAGCCATTCAGGCGATGAGATTTTAAAAAATGCCTTTATTACAGGGATTATTGTCGTAAGTAGGTTAAAGCATCACTGACAATGCCAGCTACCCTGAGGAGAAAAAAATAGTGACTCGGAGGCTGGTGATTTCAAGTAGCTGCCCACCTCCCCTCCCAAGCCCTCTCTGACTAATTCAGACCTCAGGCAGATGCCTCTGGGCTGTGATCTACAGTGCACAAAAAAAAAAAAGAGCCTTATAAATAACCACCATTGTTCCAAGATTGCCATCTCTGCCTCTCCTTTGTTGCCCTCTCCCAGAGGCAGATCTGGAGGCTTCCATTTGTGCTGAGGAGGAGCAGAGCAGCTCTGCTCACATCTCCCCTCTCTGCTCTGCACTCCCCCAGCTCTTCTCCCTGTGCTTTGCAGCAGCACAGACACAAAGCTGTGCCCCCTCCCTGCTCCCAAAGTGAAAGGCAAGGAGGGAGCTCAGCTTTGGGTGTCTTCACCCACTTCCCTCCTGCAGAAATTAATTTATGCATATTGGCTTCACATCTGGGTTGGATTTGCCTCCGTGTTGTTGAACATCCCTGAGTGAAGGAGCATTTGGGGAGGTCTGTGCCTGAGCAGGGTTTGTCAGCAAGGACTGAGAGCTTCAGCCCTGCAGGGTTTCAGGTGCCCAGATGGGCACTCAGCACCCAGAGGTTTTCCCTGTGTTTCCATGTTCTCCTGATGTGCCCCTGGGCTTTGTGTGCTTGCTGGGACATCTCTGTGTGTAGTGACACCCCAAACTCAGGGGCACAAGAGAGACTGAGTGTGAAACTCTGCACCTGAGCAGGGTGAGAGGCAACCCCCTCCCTCCCAGATTATGTGGCTGTGGGAGATTAGGCTGGATTAGGCATTCCAGATGGTTTCCTCTCTTAGCTCATCCCCCCAGCCAGTCCCCCCTTCCAAATTACCTTCATCCCTTCCACTCTGGGAGGGTTCAACACAGATGGAGACCTTGATTTCCCTCTTCCCCCTGGAATGCAGAGCTGGGAGCAGGATGGGGGGGCACGGGAAGCCAGGCTGTGCTCCCCATGTGTGAGCAGAGCAGTTCCTCCCACCCTGACCGGGAAACATCAGTGCCAGGGGGTGTTTTCCAAGAGGAGAGGAGGGAAGCAGAGCGTTCCCTGGAGCTGCTTTATGGAGGTTTGCAGCCTTAGCAGCTGTTTGCACATGAAATTGTTTCACGCGATTAGGCAGGTAACGGCACCTCTAAGCCCTGTGTCAAATATTATTACGCAATAAAATAAAACCCACCGGGAAATCGGCCTGACACACACCCTGATTTACACCCTGCACCGTGAAGATAATTACATTTCAGTTTGATATATAAAAGGCAGCCCGGGAAGCTTGTGAGGAAGGTGCAGCTCTCTGCAGTACCTGCTAAGTCAGAAGTGTCTTGTTAATCATTGTTTTACAGGAATCAAAATAACGCTGGAACAAAGAGGGACTAACAGGGCTGAGCTCCAGGGGGGTGTGAGCAGGGCTGGGAACAGCCTGACTGGGGCACAGCTCCTGCTGAACAGGTACCAGGGAGGGGGAGCAGTGGGACCTTCTCTTGCCTCTTCATTTCCTAAACAAGTGTAAACCACTTATTAGTGCAATTTTCTCAACCCCACTCCCAATAAGAACAAAAACATGCCTGAAAGTGAAGCTGCAAATCTATGTGAAGATGTATTAAGCAAAAGGGGCCAGGAAGGATGTGTTTGCTTGGGAGGGAATATAATACCTATGAAAAGGGACTGTGTCCCTATTCCCTATTCCCAGAATAAGGGTGCTGGGCTCTGTGGAGGCTTTATCCTGCCTCTGGGAAGGACAAGTGTTGAGTTCAGTGGCCACTAGGCCTTACCTCTGTTCCATCTTCACCTTGTTTAGTGCAGAAAAGACTTTCCTTCTTTCCCAGTTACAAGGAAGGCACTTTGTGGGGAAATCCCAGGAAGGGGAGAGATTTAACCTGTCTCTGCCAAAATGCTCATGCTGTGAGTTCAGACCAGCACTGCTTTTAGTTTTTTCCATCCCTTCCTTGCAGGTGGGTGAGACTAATCCTTTCAGGGTGTGAAAAAGGGCAGAAGAGCCTCAGGCAGCCAAAGGTCTCAGTCCCCACCTCCTGTCCTGGTGGAGAAGTGGTGGCTTGGAAGTGCAGCCAGGCAGGTCTGTGGATTTTGCAAGTGAGGTCTGGGAACACCCTCAGGATGGGGACAGAGGGACTGGGATAGCTGCTGGTGGTGGCTGAAAACTGGGAGGAACTGGAAGTTTGTAGCCTTGAGCTGAGTTCTGCCCCACTCACATCTTTGCCTTTTCCTTGCCTAAGCAGAGGTGAAATCAGCACTGTGATTAGAAAAAGAAGAGAAAGAAATTAATTACTCATAACAAACTTTCAAGATCATGGGTTAGACACTGCCTTCTTAAAACTCTCCAAATCCCCATGAAAAGCCAGGTCCATGCAATGCACTTTACATACTAACAGAGTCTAATTCCCTGTCTGATAAAAGCAGAAGGAAAGATAAAAAAGCCTGAAGGCAAATAGGATTAATTGTGTGTCAGAGGTGCCTAATTAGAAAGAATGATGGACTAGAAGGCAACACACTGGAGGCACGAGCCAGCCCAAGCTGCTTTCAATGGCCTCTTCTGTATCCAGGAGCATCAACATGGACAACTTCAATGCTCTTGCATCAGTAAGCCCCCTTTTTCCAGTCTGTCCCTTCCCTCAGGGGTCTGGGAAGCCCTTCATGCCTCTCACATGCCAGTGTGACCCTGGGAAGGTTTCATCCATCCACAGGCTTGTTTACTCCATCTACCTTTCCTCTAAAAACCAGATGTGTTCAAGAACTCTTATTCCTTCTCCGTCTCCATTTCAGTGCTTCTCCTTCCAAGCCTTTTCTCCTGCAAGGGTTTTGAGCATCTGAAATTTCTGAGCCAAGTATTTCTTCTCAACCTCTCAACCTCAGGGAACCCTTGAGTCCCTGGCCTCCTCTGAGGGCACAGAGTGGCTTTGTTGCCCTTTCTCCATGCCCAGAGACAGAGGCTGGGTTGCCATATTAAATGGAAATAAATGGCCAGCAGTGTTGTACTGGAATTTTCCATAAAACAAAGCAGCTGGAGGGGATCTGAGTATTACACGTGATGGGAGGGTGCCAGTGCCTACTCCTGCTTGAAGGCTCAGAGAGCATGAGTGGGACTAATTTCATTTCACCTAAAGCATTCAGTGAATCCTTTTCACCATGTAAAATCCATTGCAGTTTTCTCATTAATCCTCCAAAGTACAGACACTTACTCCAGGCCTAATCCCACTCTGCTATTGTGTTTCTCTGCTGCTGCTTTCCCTCATCAGCTTAACAAATTCCCTCCATTTCAATAGAGGATCCAAAGCTGAACATGCTGGGCATGAAACTGAGACCATCTCCTAAGGGATGTTCCACCTTCCTCACCACCAGCCTCATATCCCTGCCTGGGCAGGGAAAAATCCTGAAAGGAGACAGGAGGGGCTGAGGTCACGAGCTGTGACATTTCAAAATTGCTTCTCTGAGCCTGTGGCAGGGGAGACAAAAAAATGCATCACGTCCCAGGCAAATTAGAATTGATCTCAGCCTGGTTGGGGCTGAGATTCTCTTTTTCCCTTTGTGTCTCTTCTGGGACTGATCCCAACTCATGGGGGGAGGTAGATGGAGAGTCCACGCTGGTGATAAGGCTCTGGATCTAATTAACAACTTTGTCAAAGGGCTTTGTTTCAGAGGTTCAGCTCCTGCTGCCAACACACCCCATCCATCAATGTTAAGCAGCCCTATCTATGCACAGATACCGAGCCAGAAGGAGCTTTAAAGCCCCAGCACTGGCCCTCAGCCCTTCTGCTCTCCTAGACCAGCAATGACCCCAGACAGAGCTGCTCTTCCTCCAAGGATGCCTGCTACCTTTCCTTGTCTTCAGTTTGCTTTCCTTGTGTCCAGTTTGTTTTCCTTGTGTTCATTTTTCTTTCCTTGTGTTCATTTTTCTTTCCTTGTGTTCATTTTGCTTTCCTTGTGTCCAGTTTGCTTTCCTTGTGTTCAGTTTGCTTTCCTTGTGTTCATTTTGCTTTCCTTTCCTCTTTCCACCCCAAACTTCCTCTTTTACTTTGGATATTGATTCAGGATCAAGCTATTTCTTTCCCTCTGTTCATTAGTTTGCCACCTCTAAAGTGGAGAATGCTGACCCTTCCATTTGCTTGGAGATCCTGAAGGAGGGATGAAGGATGGTTATAATAATATTTTCACCCCCAGCTGCTTAGCTTTGCTCTCCTGTGTCATTTGAACAGCTGTTTCCTTCCTTTGCACCATCAAATCCCATTGTTTTCTCCCAGTCCAAGCTGTGGGTCCCCTCCCCAGTGTGGCACCCCTGAACTGGAGCAGAGAAGTGTTGCTTTACCTCTTGGCTGATTCCCACTTTGGGGTGGTTATTGCAGGAAGGATTTCAAGCCAGGGAAAGCTCAGAATCAACTTGACCTGGGTGTCTGTCAAGTTCTGGTCTACAAAGAGCTATTCACCTGAAGAGCAACTAAACAAGTTAACACAGATACCTGCAATTCCCCAACTAGTGACTCACCAACAGCTCGTTTCCAGTTCCCTGGGGACCTCAGGGGACCTGCACAGCTCAGGTTTCCTGCTCCTCCTTGCCCTGTTTTGGCTCTGAGGATGCACCTCAGACCTAACTGAGTTCCTGAGCCATACCTGCCCTCAGACCCCTTGTCACCAGGACAGGCTGAGCCCATTTGCTCTGTCTCCATTTATAAGGTCTGATTCCCATGTAAATGTTTCATTTGCTTCCGAAATGACTTTGATCTCTTCTGAATTTTTTATCTCTCTTTATTGCGTTCTGGGATCATAATCCTGCTTTATGTCCCGGTATCTTTTGGAGAGGCCAAATGCCTGCCTGCATTTGTTTTTCAGTCTGGCATTTTCACTGTGCAATTGCTACATGAGCACACTTCTGAGGCAGAGATTCACAGTGGAAATTAAGCATAAAAGGCTAAATGCTCCTGTTGAGCTATGAGCTGCTGGGTTGTTTTGTTAAATTTTTAAGAGTATTTGGATGGAAATGGTCCCTTTTTTTGGTTTAGGTTTTACAAATCTCTTTTGAGAAACCATTGCATCCTTCTGGAATATGCAGGGAAGACTTGTCTGTTTTAATGAAAGTGAGAAGGGGAACCAGAACAAACCCAGAAACAGTGCTAGAGCCTCTAAAATTAGCAGCATCACAGGCATCCTCGTAGAACTAACTTGGGAAGGATGGTGTGACATGCACAGGAACGGGGGAGAGGCTTTTCATCTCCTCAGCCACACTCCAAGGACAGTGCTGGGTGGAAAGAAGATGGTCTGATGAGTCAAACAGAGGCCTGGTGTGCCCTCCTGTTCAGGGGGCAGCTCTATCAGCACTGCCTGGAGGGCTGAGCTCCTGCCATGGGGGGCAATGGGCATCCTTGGGCCAAGGCTTCTCCCAAGGGAAGAAATACAAGGTGGGAGGGAGGTGTGGGTGCAAACTGGGCTTGGAGGAGATGAACATGGCACAGAAGGGGGATGTGTGTGGCATACTGTGTGTGCCTGAGCTGGGGGAGAGCAAGGTTTGCCATCTTTACCACATTCTGATGTGTAAATCGAGCTCCCCCAGCTTCAGCAAGAAAACCTGGCTGAAATTCCCAGCATTAACCTGATGGTGCCCCACATTTCCAAGCAGCATCCCCTGTGGTTTGTTTTCTTGCTTTCAGTGAGCCACTTCTGCTCCCTGGGATTCAGGAGGGGATTTAACCTGCACATGCTGATTAGGTGGTGCCAGGCCAGCTGAGGTGCCCAGGCTGCCCATTCCATATGCACGTGAGCTCGGTGTGTGTGCCTGGAATTTATGCAAGCAGGCTCTGATCAGCTGGCCCCGAGGCACTGCTGAGACACAAAGCACAGGACAGGCCTGGGGAAATCCTGAAAGCAAAGGCTTGGCATGATCAAACCCGTCTGTCCCTGTTACACTTCAATCCTGTCTTCCTGCAGAGCTTTCAAAACAAAGTGCAGCCAACAAGACACTCATGTCCTGAGACAGACGAGGTGATGCCTCTGAAACAAAGAATTCAGTGCTGATGCAGCTTATAAAGAGCAATCCCTTCTCCTCAGCCTCAGCTGGGCAGAGGGGGCTCGAGGACAGCCCCCTTTTTCCATCACCCCTTCCCCATCCTTGCAGCAATGAGGTGTTTCCAGTGCATGTTCTGGACGTTACAGAGTTATGGTTGTTATTAAGTCGGAGTATTTTTATGGACTTCTCCACTTACAATATACAAGTGTGTTTACACACACAACCCTTTTGCTTTAATTTAGTTCTCTCCTTCCCTGCACCCCATCAAGTGACTTCTAATAAATGGCTGAATAAATGCATTCAGATGGTGCTGTAATGGAGAGGAATTCTGTGTCTAATGAAGAGATTGTTCCTACCCCGGGACTGTAAAGATGAATGATGGTGACTACAGTTTGAAAACTCCTTTTAGTTTAAAATATTGCTCCTTCCTAAGGAAAAAAAAAAAGCACAAAGGAAAAAAAAAAAACCAAACCAAAACAACCACAACAATCCTGTACAGTTTTTACCAGTCAGGAGCTGTTTGCACACAGAACAGAACTGTCGCAGCCAAAATTGCTTCATATATCATAGAGCAACACCAGGCAGATAATGGCAAAGCCAGTTCTGATCAGGGAGTGATTATTGCCCCCCGCTCCGAGCACTGATGTGCAGACAACTGACTGCAGCTTGATTTGCTTGAGCTGATCTTTGGAGGCTGGAATTTGAACTGAGCTGATCTTTTGAGGCTGGAATTAAGAACGTGATCACCCTGATGGGTAAGATGAGGTGTCACCCCGAAGGAAAATTCCTAAAAGAAGTAATCTTTCCTCTCTCACACTTATATTTTCTGTTTGAAATAGGATTGTCTCTTTCCATGATGTGGCTGCGTGTGCTTAAAGGGAAAAAAATGCTTTTGTCTTCCTGACCTGTTACTGACAGATATCAAATTATTTTAAAATCATTTTGCACCTGATGGGAATCTGTGGCCAGACAGTTACCAGACTGCAGGCCCTGGCAGAAATAGGAAGCAGAATGGAGGCAATTATGAAGAGATGATGTAGTTTGGTATCACTCTGCTCTCTCCCAGCTTATCCAATGTGACCCTGGAGCACTTGTCCTCTCCTGGGTGGTGTGTGTGTTTGCTTTGCCCAAGGGCTGGACCCTCAGAACAAAAGAGGAGCTGCTGTGGGTGATTTGGGAGAGAGGGACAGGCCAGGGGATGCATCAGCAGGTGAGGAACAAGGCCTGGGAATGCTGTGTCCACCGGCTGGGAATGTGTAAGGAGTGTTCACCCTGGGCAGCATCACAGCCACGTTGGTCCTTCAGAGGGAACATAAAGCTCCTTGGACACCAGGCCATCTGCTCTGTGACACCCCTCAGGTCATCAGTTCCCTTTCCCTGGGCTCCACTTTGTTCTCTGGGCTTTGTTCTGCTCTGTCTGTACAAACTCAGCTGTGCAGGCTCCCAACACACCACCATCAAACGCTCTGGCGCTGGAGGTTTGGGCTGGGATGGAGATGCCACCACCATGTGATCACAGGGGATCATCCACCAGCCTGTTTGGCCAGGCTCAAAGCTCTTCCCTTCTCCCAGTATTTTTCTCATAAGTAGTCCCAGAACGGGGACATTTCTCACTGGTGCAGGAGCAGCTGGACAGGACCTGCAGGGACAGTCACAGCAGTGACCTGTGATGGGTGCAACAGCTGAGTTGTGTCCACTGCAACAGAGCTGGGGGTGTGTTAATCTGTTCAGGAATAGTGATCAGAGCAACAGCTGAACTGTGTCTGCTGTAGCAGAGCTGGGGGTGTGTTAGTTTGTTCAGGACCAGGCTGGATTTGCAGTTAATATGATGCTTATCTGCACTGTTGTCCCCTAAGCCCATCCCTGTGATTTATTTTGCTGCTCTCAGAATGGACAGTGAGTTGGGTGATGCCCAGCCCTGATCCCATTTGGCAATTCCTGTGTGCCCAGAACTAACATTTCACTGCTGCACAACAAGCTCCAGGATGAGAAAGGCACCCAGTGGTCGGAGGATCATGGTGGGGACACAAAGTAGAGAGCAAATAACACAACAAGAAAAGTCAAACACAGAAGACCCTCCTGCTGCTGAGATAACAAGTTGAACTTGCACCTTCCATGATTAAAGCAGCACATGAAAATTAATTGAATGAGCCCAAACTTCCACGAAAAGGATGTTCTGTGGCTGTTCATCTGAATCTTTGCTTTCCTCAAAGATGTTTTGGTGCCATTAATCCAAGATTATGCTACATATTCTCCTCCTGGTAAAGCACAGTGAGACGCAGACCCAGGATCTGCCACAGTTTGTTATTGAGTTTGTAATATGCAATTGTGGGAATGATTATAATATCAGCAACTGGATTTCATCTGTCCCTGCACATTCCAACAGGCAAGCTGAAATGAACGGTGACAGGAAAATGTTCTTGTTTGCACACAAATCCTTTAATAACTAGCAATTTCAGAAAGAGAAAAGTAGGAGAAAAAGAAGTTGAAGGACAAAGAACTCACATATTGAATTCTACAGTGAAGTTAAATCTTAAAAACCGTATCATTAAGGCTTTCAATATGCCTTGAAGAGTGATAAAAGCAACAAAAAGGGTTAATTCTCCCCCCAAATCTTTCATTCAGCGACCACTATTTGCATTCCTTTTAAGGCAGCCAGGAAATTACATTAATTCCTCTAATGTGTGCAGTGCCATAAGTTCTTTTTTTAATTACGATGATCAAAATATTGCTTAAAATTAAAGGCAGCTGCATTTGTTTCTGACGGATATCATAATTGCAATTGTAAATTGGGAAATGTAATGTTTCCTGGTGCTGCTGTGAGTAATGGCTCTGAAATCATTACAGATAGGTAGATATAAATAAACCAGGAGATCTGTGAAAATAGAGCCAAAGCAAGCTAAAAGGGTAATTAGCTGAGCGAAAGGGAACAGAGGAATCCGGGGCTCAAAAAGCGTAATCTGAACATTCTGAGCAGTTCTGTGACTGTACTCGTAGCATGTGGGGGGAAAATTGCTTCCCAAAAAGGGAGGGGAATAAAAAACAACAAAGGAAAAGAATTAATTTGAACTCTGGATTTACCACGAAGGGTTTTTTTTTGCTGTCTTTATACCCTGTAGAGAAATAAATTCCTTCCCAAGCCAATGTCACAGAGCCTGGTTCCTTTGGGTTTGTCCTGCCCTTGGGCTGGACTCACATGTTAGAGTGATCCCTGCTTTTCCCTGGGGATCAGCAGGTGGAAAAGTGAGTGATCCTGGGACTCTGCCATTGCTGGTGATGAAGAGACAAGTCTCATCTTTAAACCACCCCAGAGGAGGATGAGCTGCCTCTTTCCACCTCCTGAACAGGGGATGTGAAGGCAGGTTTGGGCTCCTTTCCCAGGGCTGTCCTGATCCGGGGTGCTGCTCCCTCAGGGAAAGGGATGCAGTGGCTTCAAGCCCCATTTCTATTCCACACAGCCATGGCAGAGCTGGAAACACTCTGAAAAGCCCTGGAACACCCAGCTGAGCTGTTCTGGTGTGACTGAAGGCCCTCCCAGAGCATAACAAGCCAACCTGGAATGGGTGTAAATCCAGAGGAGCCCACGAGCCATCAGTTTGTGGGTTTTAAGGGCAAGGAAAACGCAAGTTTTCTGGTTCTGAGGCCCTGACAACTGGCAAATGGCCAGCTCAGCAGCCACATTTATCAGTAGGCCCTGAGATATAACAAGCAATCACACTCCAGCTGGTTTCCCATCAATAAGCAGGGATGGAATATTAGTAACAATTCCGTGGGATTTCGAAGGCAAACGCTGGAAAAAAGAGCAGTTGCAAATTGGAGAGCTCAGGCTGGATTCCCTCCTCTGCTAAATTCCCTGGTCCAACAGCTCCAGGTGGTGCTGCATCACCAGAGCCATACTGGGAATAGTGGACTGAACAGATGACTCATGGAGAGGACAAACAGATGGAAATGGGAAAGCAGAGTCCAGCTGTGCAAACCCCTGGAACATCCCCAGATGGGAAGGAGCTGTTGCTGGCCCAGCTGACCACGGGGCTGGAGCTGCTCCTGGCACAGGCAGCAGGATGCAGAGATCCAGCACTTGGTTGAAGATACTTCCTAGAGATAAAATCAGAGGCACTGGAAACTGCAAAATGAAGCAGAGCTCTGATGCTCTGGGACAGCCCAGACTTGGCTTTCAGTGTTATGCCCACAAGATTTGCAAGCACAAGTAGAGCTGAAACCATTGAACATCTGCTCAAGAGATGCATGTTCTCACTTGTGAAAGAAGACACTTTGGCCTTCACTGGAGCAAAACCAAGCACAGAACTTGATGAGCCAGGCAAAATTCTGAGAAAAGCCAGTCCATCCCATAAAGCTGATTACCAAGAAACACTTTCCCTCTGCTGTGGGCAAGGGCAGAAGCCTGGAGACTTCTCAGGCTTCATTAAAGATATGGGCATCATTATTTCCCTTCTTCAGCTCATAAAACCACCTACTGAATGGATCTTTTGGCAGCCAGAAACGAACTTAACAAGGACAGTGACCGATGGAAGAGCCTTTGTGGATTCTATAAACAATATTGATTTTCACATTCACAATGAAATGAATTAGATGCCAATTGTGTATGAACTGAGCCCTTTTCTCTTGTACACTGTGAGAACAGAAGCAGATCTGCAAAGCACTGGGTGCCCTCAAGGGAAGAA
>JAOXXN010000290.1:2148871-2163000 GCA_026770055.1 Myrmophylax atrothorax
CTCCCTGGCACACACAGCCTGCAGGAGTGTTCCCTTGGCTGCTCTCACTCTGCTCGTCACACCTGATCTTCCCTGAGCTGTAACAAAACACATTTCACACCAGCAGTGGTGACCTTTCCAGTTGCCCTGTGGCTCAGAGACACCTTCCCTGCCTGCTGTGACAGCCCTGTATGAGCACACAGGGCTGTGGTCACGCTTTGGGAGGTGATGCTGAGCGTGGCCAAGGGACATGGATTAAAGCTGCCCCCAGCCAAGACAGAAATAATCCTGGCCCCACACCACTGCACTGAAGAAGAACTCTGGCTCCGAGTTAATGAACCATAAATTCCAGTTTAATGAGTTTTATACTGAGGAGAATAATTAATGTAATTAGTACTGATACGAAAATGATGGTACTCGAGCCTGGATTACGAGGAGGGGGAGGCTGAGGGTGGGAGGAGGCTTGGAGAAAGTTCCCTCCTGTCTAAGGTGCTGCTCCCCCAGAGGAACAGGGCTGGATGCATTCTTGGCAGGCTTTCCAACCTCGCCTCCCATCTGCCATAAAGGGGAAGAAAATAGAGCATGACAGTAGAGCAAGAAAAGGAGATCAGCCTGCCCTGTTTGCAGCAGGGACGTGGAACCTTCAGTGCTGCTCCTTCCTGTGCTCCCTCCAATCTGCAGCTCCCCCACTCCACTCCCTGCTCATGGTGCATCCTCTGCCCTCCACGGTGCCTGTTTCTTTGTTCTGCATGAAAATACCTTTATAAAGGTGATTAACTCCAGGATAAAACAACAGCTCTTCACCTTACACTACATAAGTATGTATTTACCTATATTATATGAGTGTTCTGGTATGTTTTATGTATTTGGTGCAGTCCAGGGGGCACTAATACCTGTATTTTAGTTTTATACATGTAAATGGATACATAAATTTCTGTATAACCATAAAGTGACTCGGTAGGAGGTACTCTGAATGTGGCACTGGTAATACATTCAGCAGAGGAGAAAGGGACCTCAAAACTCATCTGAAGTGCTGACCCTGAGAGCAGTGGGGAAACTAAACCCAGCAGGCATGCAGGTGTTTCACAGCACCCCTGGCTGGGGTTCTTTTCCCCCTTACCTGTGCAAGGTGTCTCTGATACCAGCCTGGGTGTTTGTGGGATCTTTCAACACACAAGAGCCAAGCTCTAGCTGGGCTTTGGTGGGAATGTCCTGCTCCATAAACTGCCATGCAGGAGGTAAATTCAGATTCTCTTCCCCTTTTTGGAAAGTGAGCACAGTGCTGGGGGGAGATGCCAGGTTCCAGAAATACAGGATAAACTTGTCTCTGTGCAGAGTGAGTGCCAGCAGCCTGCCCCACCATCCTGCACGTTCTCCTGGGCCACTCTGTCCCTGAGGACAAGCTGTGCCTCTCCTTGATATGTCTGAGAAGCAGCCCAGAGAGTTCCCCCAAGGCTGTGCAGTGGTTGTGGCAGCTTAGCTTGTGCAATCCAACAAACCCCAGCCAGTAATGCCCAGCTTTGGCTGCTGCTGCTCTGTATTCAACCCACTGGCTGCAAGGCAGAGACACTTCCCCCTCCCTCCACGGACCCCCAGCCCAGCCCTCTGCTGTTTGCCAACCAAGATCTGTGGTTGAATTGTTCCAAAAAGGCCTTCATCCAGAGGCAGAGGCTCTATCCTTGTGCAGTGGAGCTTTGTTATTAAAAAATATCCTGGGGATTTTTCATTCTCAGGGTTAGTGGCTTGTGCTAAAAGTTCTCTAATGGTGTATTGATCAGATGTGTCTGATAGGGACCCTCCTGAGTGAGCACGAGCTCTGTGTTCAGCTGCACTGGGCTGATGTTCCAGAAGTTCCCCCATGAGTGCAGGCTCAGTGTGTCCCTTCCTAAGGATCCAGGACTGTTTTCCTGCACAGGGAATGGGCTGGAGAGGAGGGAGCCCCAGGCTGAGCTCACTGTACCTTCCCTGAAATGCTGCTGGCCCCAAGGACTGGCTGTTTGTGATTGATTCCATCCCACCCAGGTGCACAGGGAGGCTGGGAAGAGGCTCCCCAAAGAGTTAACAAAAGGAATGGAGGGAAAGGGGCATTTCTTGGGCTTCATAATGTGCTCCTGGAGGGCAGAGCTGTAGTAGGAATGTGCAGCAGACATTGCCTTGCAGGTCACCTGGGCATTGCTCCTCTGCTTACCTCTAAGTGCCATGTCCCCACTGGTGCTGCAGGATGCAAAAGGAAAGGTGTGTTATGTTATCCCAGTCCTGAGGAGCCTTTGGAACAGACAGGACTCAACCAGTAACTCCTGGACCCTGTGCAAAGGCAGGAGTGGGAGTGCAGGTTGCACATTTTGGGGTGAGGAGTGCCAGGGAGGAGGGATGTGGTGAACAACCGAAGCTGGGAGACAGGCAGAGATCAAACACCCCACCCAAGTTTCGCAGGTATGACAGAAGTTCTTGTAACTCTTCAGTTCACTTTTATTTAAGTTCTGTGATCAGTCTTTTCCATCTGCAAGAGCTCTTGTGTCAGTGCCACCAACATATGGAACAGAAATGATGACATTTCACCCTGGTAACAGGAAGAACAGCTTCATCCTAAAGGTCTTTTCAACCTCCATGGTTCTATGTCCCATATCACCAGTTCCTCCCAGATTCTGCCAGCCCACTGGATCACACTCCACCAGTTTCCTGCTGGACTTGTTGAGCAGTCTACGCCCAACCACGTTACTGGATGGCTCAGTTCCTGGAGCAGGGATCTTTCAGAGTCAATTGGCACCATGTCAGGAGGAGAACATCTCTCCTCAGTGTTGCTGCAGCAGGAGTTCAGCACCTCCAAGATCCCCATGGGCATGGGCAGTCTCATCATGGAACAAAGTGAGTGTTAAGCCCATGGCAATGGGTGCAGAGAAGTTTGGGAAAGCCATTAGGCAAACACTGTGCAGCAGTAGGGAAAGGAGGGAGGAATAAGAGCCCTGAATCAGAACCGTTTCCAAACACAGATTTGTAAAACCAAAACATTGGATTTGGACCTCACTATTTCTTACTTCATGGTTTTCCTTCAGCGTTTTCTCCCCTTTCCGAGGGTGGTGTGTGGCAAATCTCTCTTGCCATTTCTTTTAATCTACCCAGTTCTTATGGAAAAGAGAGGCAAAGAGAACCAAGACATTCCTATACTTATTATATGTGCTGGCATAAGTCAAACTAGTGCTTTGAACTGAGGCTTCTCTTGCCTATTACTTTCCTAAGGAGCACTGAAATCCTTTTGCTCTGCTGAAAGCACAGCAAACCCCTTTGTGGCAGAGTTCTGTAGGCAGCTCCAATTCAAAGCTGCACAAGGCAACCCGAGTTTCTCTGGAATGCTGCAGTTTGAATCTCTGCCTTCCCCTTCCTCACCAAAGCATCACCCCCCCCTCCCCCAGCCATGGACAGCAGAGAAAACCACCTGAAACGTGTTCTCTGCCTCCTCTGGCAAACAATCATTTTGTCTGGCTTGTTTCCATATGTAGCTGAAGACCTGAACATGTTCCACTTCTCATCTAAATTCTTAGATCTGTCTGAAACTGCATCAGGTGAAGGTTCCAAACCAAACCTACCTCTGCTATTGCAGACATGCCAGGAGGGAAGTGTGTAAAGGACTTTTGCTTGCTTTTACTCCCTGCTCAGCGGTGCTGGGTTGGTTCCAGGACATCAGAGCCCCTTGGCTTTTCCAGCACCTCATCACCTTTGCAAACAGAGGGAAAAAGGCAGGTTTGGCAGATTTGAACACGGTTCCCTGCTGGGATGGATGTGTTTTCTGTGTCTTCAGTTCAGAGCACACCCAGTTTCCAGCTCTGTGGCAACCAGAAAATACTCCAAGGTTTGTTGAGAAGAAGAAAACGAGAGAGATAAATACATTATCTGAATCAAGACACACAGCACTCGAGTCCACTGGTGACCAGCTGAATTCTCTGGAGACAGGGAGGAAATGTCAATCCGAAAGACTCCAAAAAGGTTTCCAGCAGTCAAGACCAAACGGATGGAATTACAAAGTTGTGTTGAATGCTCTAAGGCTGTGTCTGTGTAGTCCCCTGATCCTTTGGGAATGAGAGTGCTCCATAAACCAGCACACAGGGAAGCTGCTGCCACTGCCCATTTCAGCCTGGCCAAAAATGCATCGGTGCCTGTTCATCCACACGTCAGCCAGCCAAGCACTGCCAGGTCACTCAGATGCCATGGAGTGGAGACCACAGCCCAGCAGGAATCCCCTCCCAGCAGGAACCCCCCTCCCCAGGGGCAGCAGTTCCCACCAGAGAGGGAATCCTGTCCTTGTGAGCAGCTCCCAGCCCCCCTCAAGCACAGAGTGGCAGCGAGCACCAGGAAAGCAGGGAAGGGTGGGAACTGGTGGTTCTCCAGAGGTGTTTGATGCCATGCAGGGGCTTGGGGGGATCCATGCATGTGGTGCCATTCTCACCCAGTGCTGTATTGCCTAACTAGCTGAAGTAGAAACTCCTCTCATGTTTATTCTCCTGCAGGGAACACACGAGGTAGTGAGACATTCCCAGATGTGCTTCTCTGGGGCAGGAGGGAGAGCAGGGAGAGGCTCGAGGCTCCTCTGGGTGGGAGCACAGGAAGTGCAGAGAACAACTAGACCTGATTGGATTCACATATACAAACATAAATCAGTGCCCCAGTCCTGGTGGCACTAAAGGAGCTGGGCTGGAGCATCCAAGGTGTTCATTCCTCCTCCTTTCACCTGGGGGGAGTTTCCCTTTGATGTGTCCCACCTTGGTTGGTGCCTGGGCAGCAGGACAGTGGTGGGGTCCCCATCATTCCTCCCACTCAGCTCCAGCATCCTCACAGTTTCCAGAGGGGTATTAATGTCTGCACAATGCCAAATACCCACCCTGAGCCAGAGGGAAGGAAATGCCCACTCTCCACAAAGGCATATCCCCTTGTTTGGAACTGTCCCACCTCTTCTGTGCCATACCTGGGTGAAACAGATGGAAGTTATCCCTGAAACCAAGCTCTTAGACAGGATCTTCATTCCTTGTCCTCCTCTTCCTCTTCTTTGCTTTTATATACATTTAAGTGTATATCGATATTTATTTTTTCCTCTAATACAAGTGAACACAAATGTGATGTGGAGATAAATTCCCTTCTCTAAAACACTTGTGGTCACAGGAATGTACACATTTGGATTTACACACCCACACACATTCCAATATAAAAAAAAAAGTGTAGTCCCAAAATTAAGATGCTTTTAAAAAAGTTAAAAGGCCAGATTCTTCTATTGGCTTTTATCCGTCATTAAGAGCAAGGAGATTACCTGAAATCATGATTTGTTCTTCATATTCTGCCTGAGTTAATTTTGAAATTCCAATCAACAGATGCAAGGAAGAGAGGGGGGAAAGCTGGTGGGGGGCCACCTCAGGCTTTGAAAGGAAAATTAGAGAGAGTGTTTTCCTTTGTAATTATTTTCCCCTTCTGGTTTCAGGTTATAAGACAGTTATTTAAAGGATGCTTTCTCCAAATGTGTTGACTTCAAAATATGTCCCCATGTCATATGGACTTAAAAGAGTCAATCCCAGAGACTGGGAGTGGGAGCAGGAAGGGAAAAGGACAGAAACAAAACCCCCAAACCAGGCGCTGATCTCGATTTTTGGGTTGGTTTTGAGCATCTTTCATTATAAGCATCTTACAATTTGGTTCAGCAATCGTGGCTGTTTGGCTCCTCACAAACAGGGATTTCTTATCCCCACTGCCAAGGGGGATATTTCTCCAAAGGAGGGGAGAAAAAACCAAAGTTCCAGCCTGAGATTTGAGCACTGGCTGTGCTGTAAAACCTCACACAAGTTGGAATAAGGGCCGTGAAGGATCCACATCAGGCTACTCTGGTGCAAACAGTGCAGAGGTTGGCACGAGGGAACCTACAAGGGACACTTAACCAGGCTGGGCACATCCCAACCACCACAGGGCAGCTGCCACCCACAGACACATGCACACACACAGCCAGCTGGGTACAGGAGGGCCAAGAGGAGAAAACCAAGATGCAGGTACTGCACGAGATGTGGGTGAAGGCAGAGTGTCCCCTTGAGCAGGAGCAAGCCAGGCAGATGCTCAACCTAACCATGGCAATGACAATCGCACCCAGATTTTAAAATCAACCAATAAAATCAGCAATGGCAAAGGGAGGGTGGGAGGATCTACAAGGCCTTGGTTGTTGAGTGACAAACAGGAGCTGGTTGGGCTTGCTGTGCTGACCCTCAGACATACTGTTCCTTAGGGCAGATGTAAGGAGCCCTGGAGCCGGGAGGGGGGCAGCAGAAGGACATGTCGGAGCGGGGAGGATAAAGCTCCTGGGGGAGGTCTGACAGGGGGGTGTAGACACGAGGGATCTTCTCCAGGTAGCGATCCTGGTGGGAGTAGCAGCGGCTCAGGTAATCACCCGCATCCGGTACCTCTGCGTGACACTCTCCAAAGTTCTGCAAGCACAGACAGAAAGTCAACACGTGAAAACTCCTCGCCACAAAAGCTTCAGCACTGCCCAGCTCCTTGCTGAGAGCAGGATGGCAAATGGAACAGTTTTGCTGACTGCTTGAGAAAAACAGGAGCATGGGAGATAAATCCTCACACTGCAAAGCTTTAGTCTCACTCCCCGAAATATCTGTATTGTTGAGGAATATGTAAAGGTTGAGCTTGGCTTGTCCCTTGTCTGTAAACACTCTGCTCTCTGGACAAACCAGCAGCCAAGGAAGGACAGTTTATTTTCACTCTCTCCAACCCTTCCACACCTGAGTTTTGGAAAAGCAGTGCTTGAAGGCATCATTAATCTAAGCCAAGCTCGTGCTCTTTCATTTAAAGGGCACGTGTGTCTGACCAGGGACTCTGGATGCAAACCAGGTTACTGTGCCTGATGTTGCTGTGGCAGACAGGGGGGCATTGCTGAGCTTTACCTGTGGGAGCAGTTCCAGTGGAGGCCTTGGGACCAGTTTTGTGAGTCAAATCAACTGCAGAGAACACAAAGCCCCTGCAAACCCGGGGCTGCTCTGTTGGCCCCATGATCACCCCCTGTGATGGAGGAGATGCTTTGCCCTCCTGAGGTGAGGGAACATCTTTCCCACAGCCCAGGGCTGCGGCTCCCCAGAGGGTGGCAGCACATGGGAAGGATTCCTCCCTGCTCACACCCCTTTTCCTCCTGTGGAAACCCTGCAGGATGACCCAGCAGGAGGGACACGTGAGGAGGACAGGGCTGCTGGTTTTTAAAATCACTCCAAGAGCCAATTTCTTCTCTAGGAGAGAGCCAACAACACTTTGATGCCTGTGGTTTGAACACGGGCTGGTTGAAGGAAGTAACTTGCCCTTGAGTCCTTCCTTGTTCTCTTCCAAAAATACCAGAAACAGGCAGTTTAGTGGAAAGCACAAGGATCTGACCCTCAGGAGAAAATGCCTGAAGGAACAGAACAATCCACTCAGCTCAGCTGTTGCCAGTTCCTGGATAAATATTTCACCAGGATGCTTTAAAAAAAATCAAATAGAAAACAAGGTGTCAACAAGAATTTATTGATGGGTTGGACTGCTGGGAGAGGCAAGAACCAAGCTGGAGGACTGCAGATTCTTAAGACAATTTTGGGGACAGCCTGGTAAGAGCAACAAAGGCTGCTGAGGGTGGAAAGACTGTCTGAGCACCAGGAAAACAGCAGCAGTGCTAAGGGCAACCTGATTTTCACTTCCCTTTCATTGGCAAAGCTGAATATGCCACAGATGAAGCTTTTAGAAGTCAATGATTCTGTGTAGAATTGCTGGGTTGGTATCCTAAATTCAGCTGGGCCATTTTCACAGCCTCCTCATGAGGGTTTTGTCCACTTGTGGCTCTGAAATGCAAGATGAAAAGCAGGTGCTGTGCAGCATTAGAGCCCTTTAACTGGAGAAACCCAAGGCAGGGGCCAGGAGGAGGCTTCACTAACTCTATCTAACCTTAAACATCTGTTTGCTATTCTTCTGATGGCACCAGCTGCTCAAAAAGGACAAAGAAGGGCTGACAGGCAGCATGGGATGGGCAAAGTCCTCTCCCTGAATAATCTACTCTCAAAAACCCTCAGACACAACAGAACTCCTTTCCATACCTGCAAGAGGGGGAAAAAAGTATTAGCCATGCTTTCCTCCTGCTTTATGGGGGTCATTAACTTTCTGGGTAAAGCTGAGCTGAAAGGGAAGTTGTCTTAATTATTGCAATTTAGTAAGACACAGCAGGCAAGGGGTTTTCTTAACAAGGTCTGTAATCTGTTATCAGTTAAATGGGAGGGTAGGTTTCTGTGCTTTTTGAGCATGCAAGAGAAAAGCACAGGATTTGAAGAAAGGTCTCCTAGGAAAGAGAGTCTCAGTTAACATAAAGGATGTGTAAGTTGAGCTGGGTGTGAGCAGGTAACTCTGAGATAAACAAAAGGGGGTTTGAGGTACTATTTTATGGGCTGCCTGGGACAACCTCCTGGGTCAGCAAAGCATATTTCTTTCTGCTTATCTCTCAGTCAATGTGGGCACGAGGTATTGCTCAAAGACACTGAGTGCAATTTTGTCAGCACTTCTGTTTGCCCAGGTGAGTGGGAACAAATTCTCCTTTTCTTTCTGCCCAGTGTTTTGTGCTCACTCCTCCAGGTAGGAGTGGGGCCAGAGCAGGGCAGCTGCAGGGGCAGAGGACAGACCCCCCTGTCTGGTTTTACCTTTCCTCTGCAGGTGAAGGCAGGACTTACATTGCTCCTGCTTTGCTCCCTGATCTCATTTCTAAGTAGCAAAAGGGAAGAGAACAAAATCAGCTGGGTGGTTTTTAACATATTTAGCAGCCTGTGCCCTTTGACTTCCTTCCCCAGTCCCACTGTGACTTTTCCCCCAATCTAATTTATCTTTAACGAAGTTTGAAATTAAATTAGGGATAATGAACTAATTAAATTGAACTGGCACACAATTCTACCACCTTCCCCCACCTGACTTCTCCCACTTGCCTTTGTCTCCAGCATGACTCCATACAATTCTTCATTATCTGGGTTACATCCTCCCCTCTCAGTGTTATTTTCAAGAGCTTGATTAAAGGGGATGTCAGCAATCTATCCATTTTAGGCAGCCTGGCAGATTACCTTTAAACAGGCTTTATTTGAATGAATTGCAGAGCTTTCATTTCTGCCATGTCTTACTCTCAACCCTTCTCCATCCCACACACACACCTGATTCCATCTTTTCTTCTATTTGCAGATCAGCTCTTTGGGTAAAACCATGTGGGAAGCAGCTGACCATGCCCTGTGCTTTCAATCATCTTGAAATAATTGGGTTTTACTCATCTGAAAACCTCCTTCTCAGCATCCTGAGGATTTCTCTCCTAGATTTTTGGAGAATCTGAACACTATTGAGGGTTGGGCAGATATTGGTTTTCTCTGCTTGGCCAAACTCAAGGCAAACACACTATGAACTTATGGAATGTGTTAACCTGTTCCCTGGCTGGGAAAAGTCCCTGCTGCTTAAAACCCTTAAAACTTTGGGCTGCCACCACCTGACCTTTTGCATCAGCTGGTTTTGAATTTTGGGATGCAGCACAGGCTGGTGGCCAGAAAGAGGCAGTTCTGTTGAGTGACAGCAACACAAGACTGTTGTCACACTGTGGACCATTCAGTGGAGATGATGTAGGTGTTGGGAGACATAAAATATAGTGGGAACCAAAAATAGAAAGCATTTCATCATTGGGAGCCTCACATCCTCTCCTCCCTGGTTCTAGACATCCTCCTTGCTGGTTTTGAGCTGGTTTTCATCTTCCAAGTATGGCCACAACTTTAGGTGCCTCTGGGCATGTTCCTGCTCTGTTTGATGCTCTGTCTGTGAGGAAGTTCTTGAATAATCCCTTAAAGAACAAACACTAACATATCAGGGATGAGCAGGAGCCAGTGGTCCTGTGCTTGCTCTCAGGATTTCTGTGAGGACAGAACTGAGGCCAAGTGGGACAGAGGGACTCACCCCTGGGTTCAGAAAACAGAAGTGTTGAGCGTGAGGAAAGCTGAAATCCCCAAAACACGTGGCAAGGACCTACCCCAGGGGATGCACTCAGACACATGCAAGCATTAGTGATGCAGAAAACTTGCTCATAAAGTGGCATTCCTTCTCACAGCATGCTTGGGTGCTTCTCTTCCTTCTCCAGTACGTACCTGTGCTGTGTTCCTACAGCAAGTTCACCATCAACAATCTTAAACAATTCCCTCCTTGCTCTTTCCCTCCCAAATCCTCCTCTCTACCCTTTTGGAGTCAGGGCAGGGCTGTTATTTATGACTGGGAACCTAATCAAGAGCCACCTTATTTGTTTGCTTTATTTCCCCTGCAATTTGGAGTCAGCAATCTGAACCCTGGCCACTCATTTGCTGGTTCTTGGTACAACTCTTTTGCTTTCGAGATGTTCTTGCTGTAACAAGGACTAGAAATTCCCAAGTGAAACCAAGAACCAGAGTGGAGGGAGGTGAAGGGGGAGGAAATAATTAAAAAAGCATAAAAAAAAAATGAAATTGCCCTGCTCTGTGGTGTCTTAGCAGGGAGATTTCGTGGCGGTGAGATTACACCTTCAAAGCACCACATGACTGGCTTTATTTTTACTTCAGAGAAACTGGGAGGATTTCCAAATTTGGATTTGGAGGATTACTGTCCTTTTGCTGACAATAAAATTCCCCACCCCGGGGAGGACAAGGCGAGACCTCCCAAGATGGATTAGGGAGGTCTTGCCTTGTTTGGAGCGGTGGGAGCAGCTCTCCAGCACAGCCCAAGGACCTGCTGGAATCCTCATCCTCTCCCTGCGTGCAGGAACTGCAGGGGACTGGGAGCTGCTGGGCCCCAGGTGACAAACACACCCCACAACCAAGCTGGAGAAAAGGAAACCCAAAGCAATCCCAAACTTACTGTCCACTCTCGCTCGTTACGTCTACGAAGACCTTGATCCTCATTCTGGGAGCAGGAGTGGGTGAGACACCGCAAGAGAGAGAGGTTACGGCTCTGCTCGGGGGCAGGGCTGTGCACACACTTCCCTGGGAGGGCTTGGGCTACAGCAGGGCAACTACAGGGCTGCTTCCAAATGGGAAAACCAGGGAGCACAGGGAGAAAAGGCAGACTGAGCTGACCCACTGCACACCTTCCCCCCAGGGCGCAGTGCTCCACCTTCCCCTGCCAGCACTGTGCCTCTTCCTAGTTCAGGGGCACTGCTTAAAAGTGCCATTTTTCTGCTTATTCTCCTGCATGGAGCTGTTTCCCTCCTTCCTAAGAATCCAATTCTTCTGTCCTTCATCTCCTCCAAACCAGCCCTCTCCATCCTCAAGCTGCTGCTTCTCTGTGAGCCTCCTCTGATCTGTCTGGGTGACCTGGGAGGGACACTGAGCTGCAAAGCTCCTCATCTCTCCATCTGCTGCCTCCCTTTCTCCTCACTCTTCCCTGCACCTCTTCACTGGGTACTCCCGTGGGTCCTTTAAACCCACAGCCCCTTCCTGCCCTCAAAAAGGCGGCAAAATAAAGAGGAAGGAGCAAAGCAGAAGCTGGAGTCACCTTAACTTTGGGAGTGTGGTAATCAAGGAGAGGGGCACCAATGGCATTTCCTTGGCCAGCAACTCTTGGCATCATCCAGCAAATGTTCCATGAGCTGGGAGAGCTGCATCCCTTTTAGAGAAGGACTGGTGGCTTTAACACCTGAGAAGGTGTGATTATAGGACAAGGGGGAGTAAGAAGAGCTGAAGATGTCTCCTTCCACTAAAGAAAACACCTTTCAGAGGGTCACTGGTAGCAAGAGATGGTCCAAAACCACCACTTGTAGCTTTAAATGCAAACTGAGCCCTACTCACTCCCTGACACAGGACCTGAGCTTGGTGACACTTCCACGAATTGCTCAGAGGGGCAGGTTAGCAAAATCAGGTCTGTATCTAATGTTGAGATGGAAAGCACCAGAGAAAACGATCTTTCCCCCTCTCTCCCAAACATCCAAACATGCTGCCTGCACCACCCTCACCCAGCACCAGCCCTGTTATTGTCACAGACACAGTCCCCCTCTGACTGGCTCTTTTTCACTGAGTCTTTGAGATGCAGGAGCCTTTACGTGTTCCCATATTCTCTCACATCCTCTCCCACCTTGTTCTTTCACACATGCACATATGCTCCATCTTATCTATAGTTACTTCCATGCACACAAACTCTGCTTTTTTTTTTTTAATTTTCTTTTCAGTCAGTCCCCTTTTCTTTTTCCCTCTCCCCTTCTTGCACTGACTAACTTGGAAAGGCCCTCTTAACATTTCCATGAGGATTTTGCCTTCTACGGAACTAGATACTGGAATCTTGATATTTCTGCTACAAAAATCCCAGGACCTGTACCCTTCCAACCCACCTCATTTCTCCCTGTGTCTCCAGGCACACTGACTGTTCTGAAACAAAGCCATTAACCCTTTTTACCCCTCTCCCACTGTGGAAAGCAAAGGAAAACACTGCCAAGGGCATGCAGAGAGGCAAGACAAGGCAAAGGCATTCCCAAGAGTCAGGGCAGCAGAGAGAGCAGGCAGCATGCAGGGCACACAGGGGCGGGGAGGGCACAGACTGGACGCTCCAGAGGAGGGCAGGAGCTGCAGGGCAGGGGGACAGTGACTCTGGGGGTGCAGTGAGGAAGGCAGTTGTGTACCTTGAGGCCAGAATCTGGGGGGAAAGGGCCTAGAGTGACATGCGCTAGCGTAGGGTGGGCTGGATGGTGGCATACTCGACTAGGTCTCCGCCAGCAGGGATGGAGCTCCGAGGGCTGGGTGACGAGGCCAGAGCGGACGTGTCCAGCTCTGCATACTGGACATCACAGTCCTTGTTGCCAGAGTTCTGGAGAGAAGAGAGCAGCAAGGCATGGGGGACACAGGAGGGAGGAGGTGGGCAGTGGGGACGGAGGGTCCGTGCAGACGAGACAGCGAGATGGGACAGGGGCGTGTGGAGGGTGGAGGAGAAAGAAGAGAAGGGTGAGGAGGGGAGGAAGAAAAAACAGTTAAAAAGAGGGAAGTAGGGAGGCAATGAACAGATCAGTAAGGTAAAACCCCAAATCAAAGCAAAGGTCCCAATGGCACTGCTCCCCAAATCCACCACGGAGCTGCATGGCTAAGCCCGGGTTGGCAGCACTCCCAGTGCCACCCCTTTTACTGGGGCAGCATCTCACTGTTCTGATTCCCATCCAGCCCCTCTAGGATCAGCATTTCCCTTAGCTGGGGGTGGTTCAGTGACCTCAACCCTCAGCAGGTACCTAGCTGTCTGTCTGGACCAGGAATTTGAGGTTCCTTGCAGCACACAGGGTTGGGGCACGTCTGAAAATCACAGGCTTGGATTTTGGGTCTTGGGTGGAGGTACCTGGAGGGAATGGCTTCAAAGCCACAGCTCCAGGGGAACTGCCATGAGGAGACACACTGCTTGGCCAACACTGTTGTTTTGCCCCATGTGGGGCCTGTAGGGCTCTAAAGTGGTGCATTTACCACGAGGCTTCACTGCACAGTTTGCTGCTGCAGATTAACCATGCAGCAGGATTTGGTCATTGTAATAACGACCAAGAGATGAGAAAAGCCTCCTCCTTTGGCATGCAGATATTTGTGGGTATTCCTTTACTGAGCAGGCTTATCAGCAAGGACTGCATGAATGGGATATTATCCAATTTGTCTGATCCTTCCTGCCCGGACATCTCTCATGCTTTGCAAACAACAATGATGGGAGAAGCCTGGAGGGCAGGATGGCCTGGAAAGCTCCTGGCTCAGTGGGGAATATGGATCTCCAGGAGGAGAACCCTGGAGGACAGGATGGCCTGGAGACCTCCTGGCTCAGTGGGGAATATGGATCACCAGGAGGAGAAGCCTGGAGGGCAGGATGGCCTGGAAAGCTCCTGGCTCAGTGGGGAATATGGATCTCCAGGAGGAGCCTTGGTGCCCACAGCCAAGGTGTGAGGGGCACTCTGGCCACTTGCCCTGGGGAGCTCCTTTACTCCTTGCTTTTGGGCCTGGCTCCTGTGCCAGCATTAGCCAGGCATCTGCTAAGCCTCTCTGAGAGCAGAGCTGTCTCTTCCAAATGGAACAGCTTTTCAGTTCCTCTCTCCCCTTTCCAAAATGGCTGCATCACATGGAAATTATGCAAAAGGTGTTCAGTTTGAAAATGTTTCTCTCCTC
>JAOXXN010000290.1:2163100-2176018 GCA_026770055.1 Myrmophylax atrothorax
ATGTTTCTCTCCTCTTTGTTTGGAAGTGTCTTCAGCCACTGACCAGCTGTGGCAGGGCCATTTTCAGAAGTTTATAGCCCTGTAATGAGCTGGTGGAGTGCCTGTTGCTGGAAGGGGTTATTCAGTGGGTGATTATCTCTGCCTGCTGCACTGGCCTGTGCCAGGGCTTGGCTCCCTGATCCTGCCCCTCAGCCACAGGGATGGATGAGGGGAACTCTGCAGCAGCATTTCCATGCTGCCCAAGCTTCATGCTGGGCGAGCAGGAGGCTTGAGGTCACCTCTGTCCTGCCCTTGGTGAGCAGATGGCAGTGGCAAGTTGTTGGCATGAAAGTTGTGTATCCTGTGGCCCCTCTGCTTCATGTCTGGAGCCAGACTGTGGACATTTAGGAAAATTAGTAATGCCAACTCCAGTCTCAAACCCAAACCTAAGCCCTGCAAACTCTTTCCCCCTGAGCTTTGCATCTCAGGCCCTCCATTAGGCCCAGAGAAAGGCAGACTAAGTCTTGCCTCCTCATTCCTATCCTGCCTATTCTGCCTCACTGCTCTCCAAAACAGCACTCCCTTCCCACAGGAGGTGTTCCCCCTGCTTTCTCCCACTGCTGGGCTTTCTCCTGCTCCCTGCTGCTCATTTGGAGCAGAATTTATTACAATATCAATAATGTGACTTGTATACAAGGTCTGGCCCTGCTCTGGCTGTAAATCATGGGCATTGGCACCCTGGTAATTGCCCTGCAAACTGCAAGGAATTATTTTGCCATCTGCAGCAATGAAACTTTGCCCTCTCCCCGTGCAAATGGTGACATTACAGTGATCATCCCAGCCCTGCTGCTCCAGGCACTCACCCCCCCAGCTCTCTGCTCACACACACAGGCACAGGGCACACCTGCAGCCACCCACACATGTTGTCTGAAGCACCTCTCCATCCCCCTCACCCCTGCTCTGACACCCTCACATAAACCCCTTGCCCCACAAGAGCTCAGACACAAATGCTGCAGGCAGCCCCCCCACCCCTGCACCCCCTTCTAAACTGTCCACCCCACTGTCCTTGGGCATTTCAGTGCTGTCACTCCACCTTGGCTTTGCCACAGTCTGAACCCCTCAATATCCATATTCCCTCCTGGTTCTGCCACAGAGCTCCCCCCTCTCCCTTCTGCAGATGTCCTGCCCCTGCAGACATGCCCCAGCCTCTCCCCTTCTCCCGTCCCCTGCCTGCACATGTCCACACACACATCCCTGCACACCCTCCTTGGAGGTTCCTCCTCCACCTGCCCCTTTTATTTTCTCCTGGCACCTCTCCCATTTCCCCCTCCCTCACTCTTTGCCATCTCTAATCACTCTCTGCCTCCCATTCCAGTGCTGTGAAATTGTCCACCCCAGGCAGTGGCTTTCATGCTGCCTTGTGATAAATCTGGTTTATCCCAAATTAGGAGGGTTTGCACAATTCATTTAAAGCTGAATGCACCCGCCCCGCTTTCCTGCAGAATCCCTTCCCTTCAACTCTCATCTTCTTCACTCCCCTCCCGAGTCAAATCTCCAGATGAAAGTACAAGCAGAACAGGAATATCCTGCCTTTCTGCTGTGCCTGCCCCCCTAAAGGATCCCAAACCACAGATCCTCTGGAGCAGCTGCATCTGAACGTGGTGGGAGTGGGGCTGTAGCAGAGGGAGGTTGGCAGGGACCAGGTGAAGCAGAAGGGATGTGCTTCCCTCCTCATCCTCCATCTGACCCATGTCCCAGGTGAAGGATTGGGCAGGTCTGGCTTGCCTTGCTCCATGCCATGGATTGTGGTTACTGGAACTGGGAGTTTGGCAACCATCACTGTCCCTGCTGCTCTTCCCTGGAGGTTTCCACACCAGTGCTACCCCAGACACTTCTCAAACCCCAAAGTGTGACATGAACAAGAGGCCTCAGCAATGCTTAAGGTCGAAAAAAAGTGATGCAGGTCCCTTTTTTTCCTGCAGGGACAAGGGCAAGAGCTGGTTCCTCTGCAAAGCCTGGCTGGGCAACACGGGGCACACCTGGCCTGGCTGCAGCAGCACGTACTGCCTGTGTTACCTGGGCAGCATCCAGCACCATCAGCACTCCTTGGCAGCAAAGCAACACCCTCTCCCCCTTGCCAGTCCCAAACCTGCACAGCCTGCTGCCTGCCCAGAGCAGAGGGTGATGCAGCAAGGAATGGAGCGAGCTGGGGCAGTGCCAGGGCACGGGGCAGGGCTGGGATGGGGGACTGGGACACTGTTTGCAGGAGCTGAGCAGGGGACAGGGCCAAGCCACAGCTGTGCCAGACCCATGCCAGGAGCAGGCAGGGCTGTGACAGCAGCATTTGAGCCACCCAGACACCACATCCTTGGTGCAAAGCGAGTCCTTCATGGGCCAGATGAAACGAGAGCTCCACAGCCCGTCACCTCTTGGCTGAATCCATGGGTGGGGAGCAGTGAGTGCCAAGCACGGGACATGGAAATGCATCTTCTCAGACCAGGACTGAGAGCAGCAAACTCTGTTCCCATGGTTACAGAGCAGCTACCCATCAGGCCCCATCTCACATCACTAACTCTGCCACTTAATTAACTGACTGCTCGTTATTTCCCGAAATGAGCTCCTCCATCCTCCTGCTTGCCTGAAATTCAGCTCTCAGCTGCTCCCCCAGCAGATGTCTTGCTCCAGCACCCTGTGCTTCATTTAAAACTCAGCTACCACTGGGCAAGGATTAGAAAGGCCAGCCCCAGGAGTGAGGGAGGGCTCCAGGGGGAAGGTTTTCTTCAGGGACATTGGCCATGTTCAGCTGGGATGAAGAAAATTGGGATCACATCCCCACAGCTCAGCACAGAACTGTGGCTCCACATTTCCAGCGCCCTGGGCATCTGTCTCGCTGCAGAGTTCTGCCAGCTAAAGGTCACTGGGCCCTGTCCTTCCATTATCTGCACAGGAACACACATTAAAGGGTCATTCCAGGATGAACTGGGTTATAATTAGTTATGTTCATAAAATATTACTCTGGAGTGGGCTGGTGTTTGCACAGCTTTCTCAAACAAATGGGCTCCCACTGCTGGAGCACCAGGCTCAGTGTGGAGAGCTCTGAACCATCCCTTGTGCAGGAAGAGTTTGGGAGAGACCTGCAGCATTTACATGGGGATATCTTGTCTCCCATGGATAAAGGTGGGGAGCAGCTCCAGGCCATGGGCTGAGGGAGGGAAAGGATGCTGTCTGAGGCCTGCTGGGAGGAAGGTTCTCTGTTTGCTCATCACGAAAGAACACTAATCTTACCTGTCTTCTGTTTCCTATGCCTTTGCATCTGACATTTCCTCCTTCAGCCTCTCTCCTTGCAAACCAGCCTTTCCCACGTGGCTGCTAATATCTTTTCCTGACCCTTAATCTCACTGCTGCTGCTGCTGCACATTAGCATCTCCCCATCTGAGGCTGAACAAATCCACACACACAAAAAAAGGGGTTTAAAGAACTTGTTGTCAAGTGAGAGTCAAACACTGGCACGCTCTGCCCTGCAGATAATTGCTTGGTGAAGCTCTCACTGCTGCCTCCTTCCCTTCAGCTGCAAACTCTAACAGGGGCTCATGGCAGGAGGGGAGGAGTGGCCAGGGTGGGATGGGTGACTTGAGGGCTTGGATGTCATAGGTAGGTAAAGAATTTGGAGTCAGCAGGGGTGTTTTACTGAGGAATGGTCCATAAAAGCAGAGCTCTGGGACCTGTGGAAAAGGGCAATGCTGAATCAGAGTCTCTGAGAGGTGGGTTGAGGTCAGTGTGGAAGGTCCCTTCCTCCAGGACAGGATAATCCTGGGCTGTGGAGCTGCTCATGGGGGGTCTTCATTTTTAGAATGAGAGATGCTGTGTGCAAGGCAGTGAGGCTGAGGGTGAGGGTGAGGGTGATGCCAGGCAGCACCACCAGCACCAGGAGCTCCTTACCAGTTTATCAATGTAGGGAGAGGGCTCAGGGGCTGCCATGTCATAGTATGGAGTCTGCAAAGGGAACTTCTGGATCTCCTCCTCGTGTTTCATGTTGTCTAAGTGAACAACCTGGAATAGAGGAGAGACAAGAGGGTTGAGAAGAGCAAGGACTGTCCTTGTGTCAGAGTCTGGGGCAGTGTCTGCTCCAGGTGACACCACAACAAGATACCCCCACAAAGGGCAGTGCATTTCACCTCCTCTCTTGCTCCTACCATACTATTTGCCTCCTGCTCTATTCCTTTCATTCTCACATCCCTCACTACCACTTGTGCCATTCAAAACAGGGGAAGGCTCAAAAATCCTCATGCCCAAGAGCCCACCTGAAATCCAACTCCTTTGGAATCAATACCCACAAAAGGGACTTAGCAGAATCCAAATTACAGCTTTCAATTAGTGCCAAACTCTGGCAGTTCTGGGAGGACAATTCACAGGATCACAGAATCCCAGAATCCCAAAACAGTTTGGGTTGGAAGGAATCTTAAAGATAATTTAGTTCCAACCTTCCACTAGACCAGGCTCTTCACAGCCCTGTCCAACCTGGCCTTGAGAAGTCCTTACTTTCTGCCTCTCAGACTTAAGGCCATGGATTTCTTTGCTCTTGCAAACCCCATTTTCCACACACCTGGATATCTTCTGGAGTCAGGTGGCTTTTCATCTCCTGTTTCCTCTTTGGTGGAGGCGCAGGTTTGTGGGATGGAGGCAAGTCAATTCTGCAGGGAAAGAAGTGTCTGATGATTAAAGAGCAAGGGAAAGGGATCTGCTGCTTTGATGTGTCCTGGATGCACCAAGGGTGTGATTGTGTTTGTCACCAAACTGCCAATATAATCATATAGATTCTTCTCAGGAGCTCCCCTGTGCCCTTTTTCTCACCCCAATTAGAATTGTTAATAGAAACCAACTCCCTCCTCACATTCTGTTCCTGTTCCAGGCAAATCTCCATGTCAGATTGCAGATCCCGAGGGTGCAGCTGGGACAGAGCTTTGGGAGGGCTCAAAAGCCCTCCCAGGGCAGGTGCTTTAGTTTATGGCTGCAAGGTACTGGAAAGTGGTAACAAGGTAATGCCAAGCCCAGTGTGGCAGCTCACCTGGGATGGCAGCCCTGCCCAGGCATCCCAGGAGGACTCTGGAGCTTCCTCACAGCCATGGGACCTTCAGCCCTGCCCCCCAGGCAGGGGATCAGCTTTTGCCCCAGAGCAAAGGGATTGGCAGCCATGGTAATCCCAGCCTAGAGACTGTCTCTGCACATTCTGTTCACATGCACAGATGTGTCTAATCCTTTTACAAAACTTATTAAAACTCTGATCCCTAATTAGCTGGCTCCCCCCTCCCTTCTCGCTGTACAAACCCCCCCAGATCTGATGGAGATGGGCGACTTCTCTTGGCAGCCCAGTGGATTCCAGCGTGGGACCAGAGTGCTGGGGTGAAGGAGAGGGTAAAAGAGGCTTCTGTGAAACATTGACTTTATGGCTCTATAGAAAGGAAATTCTATTACCTTTTGGATCAGCTTGCACAATAGAGGCAGCACCTCTGCAGAGCAGGGCACTGTCGTGTTGCTGTTCTCTGGTAAGTGGCTCTTCCCTGAGCCTGGTGGAGGGCCATTGTGGGAAGTGGATTGTCAGGATGCATCTCCATCACAGGGCTGATGCTGTTGATGCAATTGCACCTCGTGGTGCTGGTTTTTGTTTGTGTGCCTTTTCTGTCTCCGCTCCTGCTCTCCCTGCTCCTCTTCCCTCCCTCTGCCGCTCTCCTCCAGTGCCCTCTCTCAAATGGGATTAAATGGAGCACAAAATGTGCCCAAGGTGTAACAACAATGAGGTGGGGGGTTGGGGAAGATAAAAACAACCTCTGGGCCTTGGGCTTTCCATGCCTCCCCTGTGAGAAGGCAGGGAAGGGAGGTGGGAAGGGAGGGAGGCTGCTCTGGTGAAGAGCTGGTGACAAGATAGAGCTTTTCAGAAGAGCCCAAGGTAAATGTTTCTGAAGAGGTTCGTGCTGCATAAACTGACCTCCACACCACACAATTCCCTGCCCGGGATCTGTGCTGGGCAGGGCAGGGCAGAGCAAAGCAAGTACCTGCCAAAGAGCAGCCCCTGAGTGTCTTCTCTCCCTACTATTCCCAGAGTTCATGTCACTGTATGTGCAAAACTGGAAAGCAGAGTGGATGTGAGTCCTTTCCAGACTCTTTGGGCTCCATTCAGAAGTGCTCAGGGTGACATCTCTGATGACAGAATGTCATTCAGTCCAATTCAGGAGCCTGAAGCCCTTTCACTGAGAAAGGAAGAACAGGATCCTCTCCTACCCATGGAGGTGAGAGGGGCACTGAGCTGCTGCACCAGGGCCTAGAATGTGCCACAGCAAAACCAGCAGCTGGGTGAACACCACTGTGCTTCAGCTGCCACTTCAGGCTTGTGATAAGAGCTCCAAATCCAGGAGAGAACAGGATGGAAAGCGCTGGGGAGCCCCAAGAAAGGGAAGGGAATCAGAGGAGTGAGCCAAGGGGTGGCAGAGAGGAAGAAATGGCAGCAAAACATTTTGCTGCCAATTTTTCCTTGTGTGCAGGTGGCGCAGGGGCCAGAGGTGCTCTCTGGCACCCCATGGCCCCCGTGGCACAGTGGGCTGTGGCTCTGTGGGCGTGGGGTACTCACAGGTCGGTGTCTGTGTCCGAGCGGCTCTTCTGCTGCCGCCTGTAGACGATGATGACGGTGATGGCCACGCCGAGGATCAGGGCGGCTGCTACCACACCTCCCACGATGCCAATAATGCCTCCTGGGGCACTCTGAGGTAGTGGCTTGTCTGAAACACACAGGGAAGCACAGGAGAGAGGGGGAGGCCATCAGTGAGGCTCCAGGACTGGCACCACCAGGGATTCCAGGAGCAAAGGTGCCACCTCGCCCTGAAGTTGCCTCTGGTGGCTGTGCCCAGGCAGCCCCATGGAGGGAGACAGGTCATAGTGAAATACAGCACTCAGAGCTCAAGAGGAACAGAAATTGTGGCTACAACACTGTGTTTCCAAGAGTTAACCCCTTCCTTACGCCATCCTGCAATTTCCCCTTAAATCAGGTGGTTATTCCTGGCTCTGCTGTTCAGCCTTTGTTCAGTCCTCGAAGAAAGAAGGGTTTAGGGAGCAAAGGTGCTTCCAAGCACTCAAGGGGACCTGCTACTTGATATTGTTGAACTGTTTTGAAAGCCTTCTGCTGGCCTTTGTCAAAGTGTATTCACTGAATTCCTGGTGCTGCTGGAACCAAGGAGAGCTTTGTTTGAGGAGGTCTTGGAAGAGCCAAGGAGCAATGCTGAGTGCACTGAGGTGCATCAGGGCATGTACACCCCTAAAGCTTCCCAAAAAAGTGTCCTGAGTGTAGGATTTAGGGGTAAGAAGAGGACATATCTTGCATTTCATCTCCTGCTTGCCCCATGGCTGGAGAGCTCTGTGACCTGGGCCAGCTCCTCGGTGACCAACATGGGCCTCACTCAAAGCAAACCCATCCCATGGGCCTGATGGGAAAGTGCTTTGAAACCTGTGATAAAAGGATTTAATTTGGTCTACCTTCCAACCTAATTAAACTTGAAAACTAGCTAATTGGTACTTTGTACTTACAACTCAGGCAGTGATGAAAGGAGGAGATAATTGGAATGGAGGAAGAAGGAGGAGGAGGAGGAGGAAAAGAAATTCAGGGGAGGGGAGCAAGACAGGGGTGAGGGAACACGGTACTTTGCAAAACTTGTCTATCACATCCAATTTTCATACTTTTCTTAGTGCCCTGGCTACTGGCTGCCCTTGGAGACCTGATCTGGGCTATATGGGCCTTGGTCTGTGACAATCTGGGCTTTGGGCACCATAGTGGGAACCAGGATCTCCCCTAAACTACCACCCCCAAGGTCTCGAAATGACACTCACTTGCCATGTGCAAAGGAATAAAACCCAGTAAATATGGTTATAAAACACCTGCACATTCCCAAACCACACAGGGCAACATATGGGAGACTTTGCAGGGTGAAAATCTGCCTTTTGCTCTCCCCTCCCACCCATGGATTCAGCACTGGCCAGCCCAGGGTGGGCTCCCTGGCAGCCCCCAGCCAGCAGCCTGTCCCCAGGTCTCAGCTCACAGCCAGCCCTCCCCACCTCTCACATTTGCTGCTGCCATCCAGGAGTGAAGTGAGGTGTGAAAACACCTCCCAGAGAAGCCCCCTCTGGTCCACACCAACCTGCACAGCAGAGCCCTGCTGGGTACAACCCCCCCAGCTCCTGGCACCGTGCTGGGCCATCGCTGCCAGCCAGCATTATGCCCTGGGAACTGCTCTGACACTGATTCCTCATCCCTTTCCACGCAATCCTGTCATTCTCCTGCCTCACTGTGACCCCCAGAGCATCCCTGGGGCAGCATCCCACCCCCTGCCTTCCCCTGCTCCATCACTAAGAGCTCAGAGCTGTGTCTCTCATGCTGCAGTCACCAGAACTCGCTGCTCCCCGATATCCTCAGCAGTGGCAGCCACTTTTCCTCCTCTTCCCTCCTCCATGAGCCACATTATCTTGTAAATAATATTTCTGCCTTGAGACAGCTCTGTCCCTGCCCTGCTCAGGCAGAGAGCTGACATGTTACAATGCAAACCCCTGGCCAGGACTCCACACTGTGACAGGGACAGCGACTGTAAAGCATCTTCCAGTCACTTTGGCTGGGGCATTTCTGTGATGAATTGGCCCCTAATGGCTCTGGGGATGGAGCAGAGAACATCAGCCTCCTGCTACTGCTGTAAATCAGGTGTGTGTATGTGCATGGGGAAGGGGGTGGAAGGAGAAAGAGGGAAATAAATACATAAAATGAATCTCCAGGAACTTGAACAGGGCTGTGTAACAGCAGAAAGGGGCTAAGAAATTTCAGAGAGGGGAAAATACAACTATCATTTTGCAGAAGAGGGAGAGGTGAATACAGGGCAACTGGGTAAAGACAGTAAGGGCATGAGCAGAGTGAAAGAATGAAGGAGCACAGGGAGAAATACAGATGTTTTGGGGTCTGTCAGAGTGCCCCTTTCTTGCCAGGCTCTGTGGTGTGAACATCCTGCTGTCAGACCCATCCCAGCTGACTGAGACAGGCTGTGTGACATTTCAAGTCCCAAGCCACGACACAGCCCTGTGACAGCAAGTCCTGCCCTGACATGTGCAGCTCTTCCCTGAGGACAGCCTGATCCATCTGCAAAGGCTTGGTCATGTCTTTGCAGGAGTCCAGGTAGGAAGCTGTGAAAGGTGACAGGGATAATTGCTGACAGTCAGAGAAAACACCAGGAGACAAGGAAGATAAATGAGAGAAGAATGTCCTGAGAGAGCAAGAAAGTGCAGAGAACAGAAGAAGAAAATGAGAAGTAGTGGGAAATGTTTCATTCTGCTGGCTCTTCCCTATTTCTGGTTGGGTTTTTTTCCCTTTTTAAAACCATTTTTCCTCTATATCCCCAGCTATTTATTTCCTCTCTCTCCCCTTGCTGGGGAAGAGCTGTGGCTAATGCAGTTCAGAGGGCACCAACAGGGCTTTCCTGGAGGGCAGGGTGGCTGCAGGAGGGGGTGTTACAAGTCCAACAGGAGAACCCCGGAAAGCCTCAGAAGATGATCAGAAGTGGCAGATGAGGATTCAGTTACGTTGGCAGGGCTGCTGGGCAGCCCTGGGAAGAGGTTTGCAAGGCTTGTGAAGCAGGATCAGAATAAATTGGCAGGACAGCTCAGGGGCCTCCAGACAGGAGTGGGAAAAGGCTTTGCCAATTAAGAATGCAAACCCCCGTGCTCTGTGTCACGCTTGAATAATTTAAAACTCTCCAAAAAAAGTTGGTGTGAAGCAGTTGGCAGTGAAGCAGGTAGCAGAGAACCCAAAGGGGCTGAGCAAACAGCTCAGGCTCATCAGGATGTCTGAGGGCTGCTGGGAAACTCCTCGTTCCTGCTGCAAACTGAATTAATTCACAGTATTACAATTAAGGGGGAAAGAAGGACGTCCCACCCCCAGCCTCTTTCAGAGCTCTTTGGTTCCTTACTTTGTTCTCCCACGGCTCTTCTGGAGTTGGAGGCAGACACAGGGAAGGAGCAGAAGTGGTTCTGTCTCTGCAAAGCATCTTCCCAGTCACCTGCTGGGCTGTGTGTCTGCCTTTCCAAAAGCAACTGCCAGCAGATGAAGATCTTTGCACCAACTGCATCAATTAAACCATTTTGTGAGGTGCTGACACTAATTCCCCAGTCCCAGGGCTCAGTTAGATCACACCCAGCATTCCAGCGCTGCCAGTTGTGCCCATCTCGCAGGGCAGCGAGGAATGGCTGGACACGATGTGTGCCCGCAGGGATGCGTCGGGCACGGGCACAGCACACAGCGGGCAGAGTTAATGGCACTGGCCCTGACAAAGCCCTTGTCCAAACAGCCCCAGGGCTGATGGCTCTGTCTGTGTGGACAGAGCCCTGGCTGTGATTCACTGCCAGAGCCAGGGGAGCGTTTCCCAGCAGAGACAAAGGGCCAGAGCCACCCCCAGGAGCAGAGCCCAGGGGTGACCCAGAGAGCAGCACTCAATAATAATAGAGGGACAATAAAGGCTCGGGAGAACCGACTTACAAGAGAGCAAGAGAGATGTTCCCAAAGGCAACTTGCAGAGGCAGAGATGGATCAACTGGAAAGCATCCAGACAAGGGTATGGCAGAGCAGAGGAAATGACTCACTTGCTCTTGGTACGGAGGGAGGGATGTGGAGGAATTTGTGAAAGGAAAGGAGAGTTGGTGTCTGTCACACTTTTGGAAGTGAGGTCTCGTCCCTGAAAGCTACTTGTGTGGCTGGGACATTTGCATCATGAAGCAGCCTGGCTGTTTTGGGGATCAAGACTCGAGAGAGGGATCTGTTACATCCCTGTCTGGGATTGGCTTTGCATGTAAAGCTGGGATCAGACAGCTAATTCTGCCCTTGCCATCCAGCCCGAGCAGGTGGGCAGAGCAGGTCTGGGGGAGGGAGTCTGGGCAGGCAGCAAGGCTTCCTTTGGGGGAGAGGGCTGGGTCTCACAGTGCTAGTGTGTTCTTTCCTATTCTGACTGCCTGCCATGAGTTCAGCTGCCCCAAGGAGAGCCTGAGCCCCATCTAATGCTGATGCACCAACCTGCACCCCCAAGTAAATCTGGGGTCACTCTCTGGGCTGGTTTGCTGCACCTCTGAGTGAATCTATTTGCTCAAAGAGAGCTGCAAACTTCTCCTGCCTTTACCCCTCCTAAATTCAACCTGATCCCTCATTGCTTTGCAGAAAACCAGCACAACAACACACACTTCTGATAAACTCTTTGCCCAGAGATCTGCCTGAATCCATAACCAGTTCCAGAGCAGGTTTCCCTTTCCATTTATCATCTCCCCACACAGAGCAAATCCCCACCTATTTGCTGGCTGGCCAAGGCCCTCAGCAATGTGCTGCCTTGCTCCTGGACACCTTGCAAATCCATGGGAAGGAATTGTGGTCCTTCTCTTTTGTGCTGGCAGCTCTGAAGCCCTTCCAGGAGCCAGCCCTGCTAGAGTTAATGCTACCTTGGTGCATCCCTGCATGGGTAAAACACCCTGTGCCAAGGCAATGCCAGCCCAAAGAAAGCCTTCCCATGCCCTAGATTGTCACCCTGACCCAAAGGAAGGAGTCAGCACTTGCTGGACTTTCTTCCTGCTGAGCAATCCGATGAGCTCAGAGGATGCATATTTATAATACACCCCACCTGACACATTCCAGGGAGCCTGAGACATGGCAAGTTCACAGAGCTAAATTAAACCGAGTTGAAAAGCTTGGCAGAACAAATAGATCCCCAGTTTGATTTTAAAGACAAGCACAGGATTGGCTAATTTGAGACACACTCCAGTAGAACACACACCCCCAGGCACAAGCTGGTCCCAGCCTCGTGTTTGCAAAGGGTTAATGAGATGCTGCTCCCAGGAGAGCCAGAGCCAGAGCTGCTGGGACTGAGAGGCCAAAGGGGAGGATAAACACCAGGCTTGCAAGGCCCTGGAGATTTGAAGGGATCTGAAGTCTGAGGCAGCAGAGGTGGGGGAGGTTTCTCTGGGGGCAGTTCCTTTTGCTGTGTCTATTAAGTGAATCCCTTCCAGGGACAACGAAGCATCCAGAGGATAAAAGGGATTAAGAAGGGAAAGGCACTGCTGGGGAAGCTGAGCCAGTGGCACTGGACCTTTACTGGGTGAAGCTGAAGTGCCCTCCTGCCCCTTCAGCAGCAGCATTTGCTGAGTCCCAAATCTTCACTCCCTTTGGTCCTGCCTGAAGTGGGGAGGAGAAGGGGACACAGCATCTCTTTCTGCTCCCACCTAAGCCCCCTCAGACCCAGCTCCAGCTCAGATCCATCCTGAACTGCAGGTGGAGGTGGCCAGGCTGCAAGAGCCACGTGTGAAAGCCCTTCCCAGTGAGCAGGTTCTGTGGTGTGCCAGCACAAACCCACGTTCCGTGGGCAGTTTGGTGTTTGCAGCACCTCTTACCCAGCTCTGTCACCCGGGGCTGCTCACCTGGTGGCAGGTGGTGAGAGAAGGAGGGGCAGTGGCACCTCAGCACAGGGAAAAGCAGTGATCTGGTCAGCAAGGGGGACTGACAGGGTTTTCTGGGCTTCCCTTGGTGGCAAAAGCATCCCCAGAGCAGAGCTGATCAGCAGCCCTCCCCACCCCTGCCTTCCAGAGGCTCCTCCAGCAACAGAGATTGCTCAGGACCTGATTGCTTCTGGTTTAGTGTCACCTCAGGAGCTGCAGGTGCAGCTGTTGCCCACAAAACTGGATTTGTTACCCAGTGTGCAACAAGCTGATAATTACACACCCAAGAGAGACACTGATTATTTATTCCAGCCTGGGTACTTGGTGGTGTTCCACAAATCCAGCACATCCACTGGGCTTTTCATGCCATTATTTAGACACAGAAATTCAGAGTTAGTAACAAGTGCAGCCCCTCTATTATGATTAGTTAGTAATTTCCATCCAAGT
>JAOXXN010000290.1:2176118-2191337 GCA_026770055.1 Myrmophylax atrothorax
TTAACCCCTGCAGCATCCAGAACCAGCTCTGTTAGGAGTGCTGTTCATTTGGTGACATATGGTGAGAGAAAAAGGGGGAGTTAGACCTTAGCATGGGGAAGAGGAGCAATTTGGTTAGCAAAGGTGGCTGGCAGGTTTTCTGAGCCGAAGGAGTGTCTGCACTTCACTTGGTGACAAAAGCATAGCAAAAGCAGAGCTGATCCAGCAGGTCTCCCCATCCCTGCCTCCCAGAGACTCATCCAGATACAGAATGACCTCAGGACTTCTCTTGCTAGCAAGAGAAGGTGCTTCTGGTTTTGTGTCACCTCAGGAGCTGGCGATTCAGCCAGCCAAACAAAGGTTAAACACCAAAATGAAGGCAGAGCTTCTCTTCTGCCTCTGGGCCCTGATATAAGTCAGATGGAATTTTTAGAGCCGTCACAACTTCTCCCCATCAGGGTGTTTGTTGATGTAACTCTCACTTACACAATCAGCCACCACACAGGAGAGTGCCAAGGCATGGCTGTGATCCTGGCACTGCCTCCTTGCCCTGCAAAGCCCCCTCTGCACAGGGCCCCCAGGCTGGGGTGCTCAGCTCCCTGCAGCTGCCTGCAGCTGGTGCCAGCAGAGGGGTGCTGGGAGGGTCCTGGTTCCATTGTTTGGTGGGGCCAAACCCAGAGTCCCCAAGGGTGGTTAAACAAACAAATGCCTCTGACCTCCCTGCACTGGCCTTTCTCTCCCTCCCACAAGTGGGAATCCCTCCCAGCTAAGCCCATGAGTGACCTGATATAGCCCCTCTCTAATTCCCCTCCTCTGAAACCCAGAAGACTGGGCATCCCCTGGGTGCTGGGCACATTCCCAGCAGGGGTATCCCACTGTCTGGGCACTAATCCCAACATCCCTTGAGGATGCCTGACCACTTTGCTTTCCCCTGTAATTTTCCCAGTGCCAGCTGGCACTCAGGGGCTGTGCAAACCCCTCTCCTGTCTGTTCTGAGGCTTTGGGAGGGCCTGGCAGGGTGGTGTGTGGCTCCGGCCCTCCCTGGGGTGCCTGCTTTGAAGTGGACACGTGGATGTGCTGGACATTCGTGGAGATTTCACACATTCCAGCAAAGGCAATTGCTTTGCCATTCACCAAGGGAGGAGCCCCCGGGCTGGCTCCAGTGAGGACCAGTTTTCTCCTTCTCCCCTCCTCTCCTGCAGGAAGCAGCATCATCCCTGGTGAAACAACATCTGCTTAAGTAGCTACTGGCTGCAAAGGCATGTCTGGAATGTGGCCTTAGCCCCTGGAGACCTCCCCTGGCTGCGCTTCCAGTGGCCACTAACAGGGATGGGGTTTGGATGCAGCAATGGGAGCAGTGTGTTAACCCCATGGGATCCAGCAGAGATGAGGATTTGCAGAGGAGCTGGAAAGGTGGGAACTCCACTACAGACACCTCCTACTGAGCTGGTTTCCCTTCCCTGTGCCACTTTAGCAAAACAGGGGGCAAACATGACCTTGTTGCCTGTGACCCACCTGCAAAAACCCAGCACAACCCTCACCTGGCCTCTCTCCACCTGTTTGGCCAACCCCACAGAACCCGCTGCCTTCCTGCAACCAGCAGCTTCACAGCTCAGGGCAGCAGGACAGAGAGTCCCCAGCCTGTTTTGGGGGAGAAGATGAGCCCTGGAGAAGAAGGGAAATGTTTTCTGACATTTCCTCTGCCTCCCAGCCCTTAATTTTAGTTCTGCTTCATTTCCTTGCAGCTCGGCAGAGTAATGAACAATCAAATCCCTTTAGTAATTTATTTCTTCTGCTGTACAGTTCTGAGGAGGTGATGACACTTGAAATTGCCTCTCCTGGAGGGATGAAGGGGCCAGATCCTGAACCCTGATCCAGCAGAGTGTTGTCTCTTGCTCCCAGCAGCCTGCTGGAGCTGCCCAGAGCACAGTGTGGTCCCAGCCCCATGTTCAGCCAGAGATCCAGCCTTGCTCCCTTGATGAGTCCATTAAGGTCATGCTATTACAAGCAGCCACCAGATGAATTCTGTCAGATAGAAGGTACAGGAGCTCAGGCAGCTCAGACTTTCATCATTTGCGTTAATAGAGTTAATTTGCTCAACAATCCCCAGCAGCACTCCTGGGAACGTCTCACTCTTCCTGGCCTGTGCTCTGGGTTGTCTCCTGTCGCCCTCGGGGTGGTCACAGCACTGGCAGCTGTGCCAGGGGTGTCTCCAGGGGTGTCTCCCTTGTACATCCATGCACAGGCACACAGGGAATGCCTGGCAGGGTGAGCAGGAGCTGCTCTGCCTCTGTCACCTGGCCAGAAGTGCCTCAACAGCTGGGCAGGAGGGCAGGTGGGCAGGGCTGCAGTTCTCTCTGCCCTGGCAGCTGCAGCAGCAAGGAGGGCTGACCTGCTGTGCCTCCTCACACCCCCTTCCCTTTCCTCCTCTCCCACAGCTTCCCAAATACCCTTGAGACCTGTTGCAGGCCAGACCAAAGAATGATTCTTCAGCCTCCTGGGGCAGGGGGGGAGCTGCCAGATGTGTGAGAATGAAGCTGCTGGAGCTGCTGTGGCTCTCACAGGGACTCTGGTGCTGCTGCCCCTCACAGCACCTTCCTGAGCAGCAGTGATGAGGGTCAGCTCTGCCCCTCCCGAGCCAGGACTGTCCCTGTGCCTGCCCTGGCTGGGGAGGTGCAGCACAGCCCTGGCTGCCCCCACTCAGTTCTGCTCCAGGACGGGGCCAGGATGCAAAGGCAACTCAGACTTCACATCCCTGACCCTTTCCCTGCTTTCTCCCTCCCTTTAGTGGCATTGAAACACTTCTAATACACATTCCCTCCTCACTTCTCAAAGGAGGCAAGCACCAATATTTAGCCATTTCAGACATTCAGCAGGGTGTTTGTTGGCTCCACACAGGGAGCTTCCCCCATCTCCACCATGGATCAAAGCTGGAAAGAGCAATGAGTCAGTAGGACACAGGAGCTGTGAAGGGCAGGGGATTGATACAAAAGCCAGACTTGCCCTGGGGAACACAACAGGAATAAACAGAATCTCTGCAGAGCTCCACAGGCACTTTACCAGATGGGCATGGTCAAGGGGGCTGTATTGATTCAGAAAAGGCAGAAGATTTGAATAACTGTTCATGATCTGTCTCTGGAGACCAACACACGTTTGTTTGTGGCTTCTGAGATGACAAAACAATTTCCTCATGTTTGAGGATGACAAGAGTGAGGAGCTTTCTGGACACCATCTCCTTGGATACTCCACTTATTAAAAGCAAACAGAGAGGTTGAAAGACTTGGATGACAAGATTCCTAACCCACTGCTGTTGGTTTTTACTATTTGTTAAATTAGTTCCATTCTAGAAGGTTAAATTCTAGCAAATGGAAGAGGACACAGAGAAAGACTTGAATCCTGTAGGGTGATTTCCTGGCAGCAAAGAAAAAGCAAACACAGGCTCCAGTTAATAAAGAATTAAAAGGTGGGAATATAATCAATGCCAGCCTACAAGGTTCATGGGAAACTGGTCTTGTCACTCAAACACAATGTCATTTTTGCCTAGTAAACCAGTCATCTCATCAAATAAGTGTAGAGATGGGATAGAAAATAAATTATGAATGGCCAACTGACAGGTCTCAAGAGTTGTCAAGAGGGAACGAGTAGGACTTGGACACAGAGTCCCAGAGGCTGCCAGAGCTGCTCAGTCCCAAGGTGACACTGGAAGCCAGGGCAAGCCTTCCCCATCTCTAAATCTCTGCCCACCCTAATCCCCTGCTGTGTGCCAGCCTTTTTGGCCCATCTGAATGCCCAGAGAGGGGAGGTGGCCCCTCTCTGACACAGGGAAGGTGGTGGGGATTCAGGAAAGAGCATCCCAAGGAGGGCAGAGAGGTCTCAGCCTCTGAGGAGGGTGCAGAGCTGCCTGTGCACATCCCTCCATTCAGGAACAGGCTCCACACACCCTCCTCTTCATCCCCTCCCCTGTTCTGTTGCTCAGGTAACACTTTGAAGGCAGGTCCTCCAAGCAAATTTTTAGGTCAGCTATAATTGGGAAACCTCACGTGGAGCTATAAAACATCAGTTAATATGCTGGAACTATCTAGTTAAATGCCAATTATAAAACCCCATAAGCTCCTCAACTCAAATATATTAATAACATAATTAAACATTTATTGCTTATGCAAATTAAAAGTTAAGTTAATCGGACGCCAACGAAACCCCAGGAAGTGACCATTTAAGTAACTAATTTCTATTTAATTACGATTCTTCCCTGTTCCAAAGCCTCCATGCCATCATTCCTGGACAGCTCTGCACTGTTTACTCGAGTCACTCTGACTTGGCATCCCCACTCTGCTCTCCATTCATCCCCCAGCCAGCTGCAGCATTCATCCCAACAGCTGGCAGCAGCTGCACGGGGTGCCCCTCTGGTACACACTGGCGAAATTCTGGGCCTTGGGGTGAGTGTGTCGTGCTGGGATCAGCTCCTTGGGTGGACAGAGCTGTGCCATTAGTCCATCAGTGTGTAATGTGGCCATTGGAAGGGCTGGGAGCTCCAGCAGGACAGTGGGATGAGGGTGGGAGATGGGAAATGAAGCATTTGAGGGCTGGAGGCATTTCCCTCCAAGCCACAGGCAATCAGTTAAACCTGACAGGTGGGAAGCTGGCAATTTTCTTTTCCAAACTGTGAGGAGAACAGGCTGGCAGGAGCCTGGGAGGAGCAGGGGGAGAAGGGAGAAATGGAAGCCTTCCTGCAGGCTCTCTCCATGGGGTGGCTCCTGGACAGGTGGAGGGAGGGAGGTGTGGGCAAAGCCCCAGCAAAGCCCCAGCTGTACCTGGGGCTCAGGTGGGAGCAAAAGTCATGCGAACCAGGCACGAGTGACAAAGAGACTCCCCCTCCTCTCACAGCTCCTCAAAGGGTGCTCCCTCTGCTCCCTAAAGGTCTGCTCCCTGGTCATCCTGGGATTTCACCAGCACTGGATTGCTCCTCTGAGCTCCCTGGCAAACCACAGGGCAGTGTTTTTCTGCAGAGAAGCAGAAGGAGCATCCAGTGCCCCTTTGCATTCAAACCATTTGCTTCCCCAAATTCCAACCCATTCAGAGAACCCCCCCTGCCTGTTTGCTGCCAGGATCTGGGCTTGGGCCAGCAGTTGTGAAATCTGCAGAGGAAGGAGCGTCCCTATCTCACCTTGAGCTGGGCTCAGTCAGATGAGGCCAAATTCACCTCAGCTGCTGAGGTTAAGTGAGCAGCTCTGATGGCAGGTGTCCATAAATCACTGCCTTTCAATAATTCACCCCCTGGAGGGTGATACAACATTTTTAACCTACATTTCAGGTTAAAAAATAAGCACAGCCATGCCTGACTCTCTGATTCCTGCTTGCTAGTGTGTAAAATTTTAGGAGTGCAACACACATCCATTTTTAATTTTTTTTTACAGGCTGCTCCTTGTTCTGCAAATACTGTCTAAGAGCCAGCCTGCATTCAGACACGTCTGGGGAGGCTGTGAAATGCCTTGTTGGGAGGAGGAGGAGAGAACCAGCCCCCACCACTGAGGGCATCTGAGGCTCAACAGCACTGCTCGGTGTCACAGGTCCCCCAGCTGGAATACATTTGCATAAAGCAATTTCCTCTAACAAATATGTTCATACAAATCAAACCCAAGATTGCAAATAATTTGAAACCATGAAAAAGAAAAAAAATTCCTAATCAAACATATTTTGCTGCAAGTCATTCAGCCAACACTGTAAGTTCTCAGCTCAATTTATCCAGGTTGCTCGAGGAGATTTAATGGGGTGTGTGACCTTGTGTGCTCTGACTTGAACCCAAGCAGAGCTTTTCTCTCACCTCACAAGGAATTTGGGATTGAAGGTCATATATTTCTAAACTGACCTGTTCCCAGTGCCCCCGAGCCCCCAGCCCTTCCCAGAGAGCCTGGTTTAACATCTCCCACTCACACTGACTTTCCCTCTGCCTCCTGGAGCCCTTTGGCTCTTGCACTTCCAGTTCTGAGTGTGCCATGCACGTGGATCCCTGGGGGATCCCTCTGCTTTGGGTGTTGTGCCAGGCATTAACCCCAGCATGGGAGAAACATCCCCTTCCCAGGTGTCTGTGCCCAGGGATATCGGGCAAGTTACTGGAAATTCCCTGATTACACTGGGCTTTATCTCACTCTCATTCCCCTCAAATCCTTCTTAGGCCACATTCATCTGTATGGGCAGAAATAATAACTCCATTGTAGGCAGGAAAGTCGGATGTGCTTGCACCAGGAGGGAACCTGGCTCTGTATCCCCATCAGGAACACCCCAGCCCTGAACTCTGCAGACATCTCCCAGCTCCAGGGAGGTAAATCCCACCATGTTCAGCCTGGTCCAGGCTCTGCTGCTGGACCATGCTCAGCACTGGGCACACAGCAAGCACAGACTCATCTCCTCCTGCCTTTTCCCAGCTCCTCCCCTGACTCTGCTGATGCTCAGGGCTCTGAAGTCACTGTTTTGGGGCCAGCAGTGCTCTCCTGCAGAGCTGTGGCTTGGAGCTCTCCTCCAAGCCACACTGCCATTCTCCATGGGCTGCACGCACCGCTGGCATTCCCACCCCCAAAGTGTTTCTGGTTTGTTCCACAGAAACCCAATCCTTGGGGGCACTGCCTGGGAGGCTGTTCCCGCTGTGTTCAGCCCTCTGCAACCTGAGCTGCTGAGGAGAGGCCCCTGCCATGGGCTTTATCCATCAGCACTTCGCTCCAAGGCACGGCCTGGGAAACCAGCACAGCATTCCCAGGGGCTCATCCCAGCAGGGATAGCCCCTCTTATCCTTCTTCCCATCTTAGACCCAGCTCCCCAGAGCTCCTTTTGTTCCTCCCCACCCCCAAACTTGGCTGAAGTGGCTGAGCCAGCTGCTGGGGTCTGGTTCTGCAGGATGGTGCCCCTCAGCACCACTGCCATAGTCGCTCCTGGGACTGCTGCCCTGGAGGGCTGAGCTGGAGAAAAGCTGCACTTCAACACTGTGATTGGCCAAGATGAGCTGGCAGATGGCAAAGTGAGAGGGCTAAAATATGTGAACAGATAGACACAGCCCAAATAGAGGCCACAATTCCTCCCTTGGGCATGCTGAAGCCCAACAACAGGAGTGCCCATGGCTTTCCCTCCCTTTGCACCTGAGGAAAGCATTCCCAAGGCTCCCTTTCCTGCCTTCCAAAGGGAGGTGCCCAGCACACTCCTTTCTCAGAACCACTGAGAACTGGCTCCAACAGCAGCACAGGGCTTGGAGGAGTGTCCTGCCAGGCAGCAGCACACAGGGCATTGATCACCAGCCTGGAATCAGCCTCCTGCTGCCCTGGCACAGCCTCCACATGCTGCTGGCAGGGAATGAACCATCTGCACCAAACCACTCTTTCCCAGCCTAATCCTGATCACTTCCCTCTCCATCCAGCTCATGGAGACCAGTTGGAGTTCAAATTTGAGTCTGCACCCCCCTCCCTTTTTCTCTGGGATGGAGAGCACTGGGTTTTGGTTCAGATCCCACCACATCACCCACATGCTGATGGTGGGTGCAAAAATCCCTTCCCAGGGAATATCCTGCTCTCCAGGCAAAGTGTCTGTTGGTATCAGAGCAAGGACAGCACGCACATTCCCTCTGATCTCCTGTTTGCCTTGTGAGTCCCTCCCTTGCAGGAGCCTGGCCTTGATCTTTGGGAACAAGCCTTCCTTTGTAGCACCTATTCCCAGGCAGGAAGCTGGGCAGGAAAGGAGAAAGGCAAACTGTTCTTCCCAGTGCAGAGATCAGTGATGGAGACACAGGCACAGCGACTGCTCTCACCTCCCAGCAGACCCCTGGCACCCCTATGGCATTCAGATGGGTTTGATGCCCCCCTGCCATGGCAGGCAAGTGTTGCACTGTAGGAACACCCTCCTGAGTCAGAGCCCTGAGTCCTGCCCTCCCCACAGCTAATTCCACATGCCTGGAGAAAAGAGGAGAGCAAGTGTGTACTGACATTTTCCAACAGCCTGTCCCATCTGCCACAGCCAACAGCGACTTCAGAACTTCCTCAGCTACAGGCAGTGTCCTAATTTTTAACAGCTTTTGATGGATTTTTTGTCTCCATGTTTTCCTAGCCTTTTTTTTTTCTTAACTCAGGTTAACTTTTGGCATCCTCCAAGGAATTTCTCTGTTTACATCAATAAGAGGGAAAGGCTCCCACCTCCTTTTGCCTGTCTTGAATCTGCTGCCCAACAATTCCACACCACACAGTGGCAAGCCCGGTCATTCCCTGCCCACCTCCTCCAGCCCACTGCTCTTCTGGAGGTCTCTTAACCCTGAGCCTTCAGCCTTTATCTGCAAGCCACTCCCATTCCAAAATACTGCTCATCCTGGGATATTTCTAGCCTGAGTCCCTGGCAAACAGGTCCTGCTGTGATTCCCCTTCCAGGTCCCAGTCCCAGGGTGCACAACGACGCAGTCCCAGAGGCACCAAAACCAAGGAGAGTGTCTCTTTTTTTAAAATTCTTTATTTATAAAAAAGTACATTTTTTTTCCACAGCTGAGCCACTATTGGGTTTTATACAAGTAAAAGGAAGGGTGATGCAACACCCCACCCACACAAATTATAACCATGAAAATGCCCCCCCCCTCCAGACTCCAAATTACAAAGGATGGAAAACAAAACAAAACAAAAAAACAAACAACCAAACAAAATGAACAAAAATCATAAAAGTCAATTACATTATTATTATTTTTATTTTTTATATTTTACAAAAGCACTTACAACACAGATTAAAAAAAAAAAAAGGGGTGGGGTTGGGGTTGTTTGTCTGTCTGCAGTCTTTATTCCACAATGATAATTACAGCAAGAGGATGAAGAAAAAGAGAGAGAAAATCACTGGAGCTAAGGAATCATGTTTAAAAAAAAAAGGCAAAAGAAAAGAGAGTCCAGATCCTCAGTATAAATCCCTCCACCAATCCAGGTTGTGCTAGTGGAGGGTCTGACTCCATATGCTCCTTACATTCACCCACAGTAAGTGACATCTGGGAAGTCACACTGGTCCAAACTCCAAACTCCACCTCCTCTCTAAGGCTTGGGTTTCCTTCCCTTGCTGGTGGGCTGAATCCCCCCTCACCCCCGTGCCCCGGCCCCTCTGCCAGGGCCCCCTGGTGCCCCCACCCCTGCAGCCCCTGGGCAGAGGTTGGTGAGTTCTGGGAGTGATGGTGAGGCAGTGGTGGCACCTGAGCCCTTCCCACCTGCCCTGCCCCAGGGCTGCCCGGCCTCTCCCAGCTGGCAGCTCAAACTGGCAGCAGGTTGGAGGGCATGGAAAGAAGGGGTGAAAGTGCAGGTTTGGGGAGGGTGAAGTGCTGTTTTATAGCCCATGGTATGAGGACAGGCATCAGTGCACATGAGGCTGGCAGAGCCCCCTCTGCCCATCAGAGTGCACTGCCCACAGCCCGGACAGACCCAAAACTTCAGTGCTACAAACAGAAGAGGAGGTGACAGTGGGAATATGTGAAAAGTGGATTTTAACCCACTGGCAAAAGGCTCCGACCCATCTCACTGCTTCTCCTGGAACAAACTGGGCTTGGGATACCCCCGTTCCACAGTGGGACACCTGGGAGCCTGCAGGAATGCCACCTGGGTGCCACCCAGAGCTGGGCAGTGGGCTTTGCCCTCCGCCCAAACTCCACAAACCTGTGTGCGTGTGTGTGCTTGTGCATGGGAAAGGAAAGCAGCAAAGCAGAGCAGCAGCCCCTGTTCTAATCACATTCCCTTCTCCAGCTGCTTCAAGATCAATCTTTGGGATCTCTCTCTCTCTCTAACCCTCTGTGCTTTCTGCTGAACAGTTGTTGTGTCTCCTTTTGACTCAACATCAGGAAAATGGCTCCCTTTGTCCCTTATGTCTTTGCAATTAATTTGGTGTAACCACTTCAGTTTGTTGATTTATTTCATGAAGAAATCCTCAGTTTGTTTCTTTTCTTAATTTTTTTTCTCCCTGGTTGAATGAAAATGACTTAACAGGGGAAAAGAAACCTGGTAATTAAATAAGGGAAAATAACATCACTAGGGTGAATTGCAATGAATAATCCTAGAGATAAGCCCCAGCAGGAAAACAGCTGGGGTGTTTTTGCACATAAACCCCTGGCTCCTTTTGGGTTGTGACACAGATGGGTTTGCTTGCACAGCTCCCTGAACACACACCCAGGGAAGAACTGGGGGATGAGCCCAAATTCACCTGCATTTTGGATCACGAGACCCTTAAAGCTCAGCCTGACCTCCCCTCCCTCAGCCTGCTCAGCTCCCCCATCCACTCATCTCAATCCTGAGGTCCCCCAAGCTTTGCCCCAGACTGCCATCCAGGAGCAGGGCTTGGGAAGGGAAAAGCACCACCCTGATATGTCTGGCAAGAACCCAGCACAGGGATGTGGACCAGGATCCCTGCAAAGGGAGGTAGGGCAGCCAGCCGTGGCTCTGAGGCACTGCCACCCAGTCCCAGGCAGGGTGAGGGCATTTCCCAGGCACAAAAGCCAACCCAGGTGCCACTTATGGGACACACCAGCTCAGGTCTGGTGTAAAATGGGACAATTCCTGGAGAGCAGCAGCTCCCTAGCACCGAGGAGGAGGCGGCCAGCACCGGGCTGGGCTCTGAGAGGATGGGCACAGCTTCCCTCTCCCAACTGGAAGCTTCCACCAGCTCACTCCCAGGTCCCACAGGGACATTTTCCACCTCCTTAGCACCTCTGAAGAAAGAGGGGTGGAAAAGCAGGGGATTTTTCACTTGAGACAGCCTGAGGGGCCTGGAGAGGTCACCCAGCCTGGGAGCTGCTGTGAAATGGGTGGCAGCTCAACCCCAGCCTGACAGGACCTGCCCACTGGGAGAAACTGGGACACAGAAGAACAAGTGACATCACCCCTGAGCAAAGAACAGATTGTCCCTCTGTCTCCCCTCAGTCCTGGCCCCTGGGGTCACCAGGCAGGTTGTCCCTGCAAGGGGAGCACTGCAGGGGCTCCAGAACCTTCTCTCCCCCCCTGCAGACCCCCCCAGGATGCAGGACACACCTGGTGCTCAATGTGGCACCTCTCCTGAACCCACCCTTGCACTCAGGGAGAGACAGGTACCTCTTGCTTTCTGATGATGCTGGAAAACCTGATCTAATTACCTTCAAGGGCCCCCTCAGAGCAATTTAACCCAGGGAAGACAGAGATACTATTACTGGACCAAAACAGCTCTCAGATGAAACATCAATCTGATTTTTTTCCCCTCACATTTCTTTTCTCTTCTACCTTTCTATGGATTAATGGCTAATCACTTGGCTAATTACCACCCCAAGGGTCTCTTGGCCATTTAGCTGACCTTGCATGGGACAGCAAGAAGCAGATCAGTGTGCAGAGGTGGCATTTCTCTGTGGCTGCAGGGATAATTGCACTGAGGGAGTAAAGCTGAAGGGCCCAAGGATGAGAGGAATGCACTGCTGACCCCTGACCTTGCAGGGTACCTCACTGCTGTGCAGGCAACGCTGCCTAGGGATCTTCCACTCCAGGCTTCTTCAGGTTCTGGATGAAAAATAATCATTTGACCCCTTTTCTGAACCCCTGTGATGAGGTGAGTGGCTGAGCCAAGTCCTGCATTTGTGTTGGTGGGGAGGAAAAATGTGCTGCAGCAGGAAGGGAACTACCTTGGAAATACATTATTGCTCCACTATCTCCTTTCCTCTCCTTGGGTCCCACTGGTATTTTGAGGCCCCATTCAGCTCACTATGTGGGCAATGAAAAAGCCATCTCAAAAAAGGACACCTCCAAATGCCAATAACTACCCAGAGCAGATTCCTTAGGACTCCTTGCTCACAGTTCCTGAAAGCCACACCTTAACCTGGGAACAGCCACACTGCCCTGCTGTCCCCCAGGCCCTTCTGCTCTGTTTGCCAGGCTTTGTACCCTTGGTCTTTAGGGCACAGCTTCCCTGGGGGCCCTGCAGGGCTGTGGGGTCAGTGCAAAGGGAATTTGCCAGCTCAGAGCAGTGGCCCCTGTCTGTGACTAATAAAGAATATGAAGAATCACTGCTGGACCCTGCAGAACTTATAAAAGGTTGTTTTGTTCCACACCCATCTCCTCACAGAGTGTATCTGTGCTGGGGGAAATCTGCAGAGGAGAGTCAGTGCCACCAACTGCACTCTGGTGATGGACCACCCAGAGTTTGGTGCTGGAGACTGTCACAATCCTGTTCAGAGCCTGGTTGTGCAATTCAGACCTAAAGCATCATTCACTGGAGAGATGCACTGTGCTGGGAATTCCCTCTGCAGCACAGCCTGTGTGGGCTGTGTATCACACCCTGTGCTGCACTGGGGTGAGCTGGGGCTGAGGGACAGCCCTCAGCTCTGCTGCTCTGTCCTCAGCCACATTGCAGGCTCTCCCTCTGGGCAATCAAAGCCCTGGGTTTGCTGCTATCCCAAGGCACTGGAGGGAGGCCATTCCCACTCCTAAGCATCAGTCCCCACTAGTCATCAGAGATATGGAGAGATGTTAAGGGATTTTATTTCCTTTATTGGGGGGTTCCTTGCTAGCAGGGTGCTCCTGGTGGCAGTGCACGGACCCAGGAAGGTTTAGCCTTATTTTTTAGCCTCAGCCTGAGAGATCCCAAGGGAATCTCTGTCTGCCCTGGCTTCCAGAGGACACAAAGCAGCCTTCCTGTGGCATGTGGCTGTTGTGCCAGAAGCCAGGAAGCCTGAAGGGCTGGCAGGAACAGCAGGAAGATTACAGCCCAACAATTGGATTTCCCACTCCCCTTCCCCACTAACACAATCAGAGCAAGCGCCAAACTGGGGGTGGCTCAGGCTGAGCTTCACGTGCTCTGCCCAAGCACCACATGGCAAAGGGAAGCACTGGAGGCTGCCTGGATCAGAGATCTGACCTTGCCTCATCCGTGTGGGTCTGCTCCCCACCCTCCCTTCTGCAGCAGGATAACCACTGGATGCTCTGGAACAAAACCCAGCGGGTAAGGCAGGAGGAGAATTAGTCCTGCTATTTTTAGATGTGCATGATAAGACAGCTCAGAAAACTGGGGATTTCTTTTCAAACAAAAGATTTATTTATACATCAAATTAAAAAAAAAAAAGAAAAAATGAACCCAGAAGAAGAAAAATAAGCCCCAACCCAGTGAATCTAATTTGGAGATGGTCGGTGTCAGACAGAGGGCCCTGAAGTCTGGAATCCCATTTATCCACAGAGCAGAGATAGCAGCAATCCAAACCTCCCCATCAAAAGCAGTGGCTCAGGGGAAGGAGGACGAGATCAATACCCCAGGCTCAATCACTCCTACCCTGTCTACCAAGCTTGTGCTTAGAAGAGGGATGTGATATTGAAGAAGTGGCAATCAATGCCAATGACGTGATCCAGCCCAGGGCTGGGGTTGTTGCTAGGAGAGAGAGAGAGAGAGAGAGAGAGAGAAGCATCCCCATGCTCTGACCAGAATGAAAAAAAAAGTGTAAACACATGACAATTAAGTCTTAGTGGTATAATAAAAGCATGGGGCTGATCCTGCCCTGCCAGGGTCTGCAGAGCAGGGCTGAAGGCAGTGAGTGTGTGGAATTGTGTGTTCTCGGTTGGTCCCTCCCCAGTCGACGTGTGCCCGACACAGCTGTGCCCCAGTGAGGTGCTCTGTGGCTGGTACTAACAACAACAACAGCAACAAGAACTAAAAGAGCCAGCATTTCTCTGAGCCATCACAGGGGGAAAAATGTCAGCAATAAATACTGCTTTTCTTTCTTTCAAAAGAACACTCAGACGAAGACAGAAAATGAAAAGCCAGGAAATAATAAATTGTAGAGGGAAAACGGCAGTTTTGTTTCCCTGCTCTGCTATCAGCCCATGCACCTGGGGTTTGGTCTAGGGCTGTTTTTCCCCCCTTTCTCCTCAGTTTCCTTTTATTGAGTCATTAAAATTGGGTGTGGATCTCTCCAGGTGTGCAGCAGGCAATGGGAATGTCACCCAGACCCCACAGAAAAAAAAAAGTGATTAGGGAAAAACCAAATCCATTGACCTGATAAAATGGCACCTATGTTTCCATTGTCATGAACTTTCCTGGCCTCTGTCCTATGGACAGCCCACTTGCCCCACTCCCAAGGTTAAAAACAAACAAAGAAGACAACATACAAACAAATTCCAGTGTTTCAGGGGGGTGGGAGTGGGAGGAGGAACCCTCGGGGAGGGAAGTGGGGCCCAAGGGCACTCTGAGACATGAAGACACAAACAGAGTGTAATATACAGGCTGGGCAACAGTCGTTAAAGCAAAGAGGAACACCTAAGCCACCGACCAATACAAACACCACAGAAGGGGACGAAAAGTCCTTGAAGGAAAAATTAAAAAGCAAAAAAAAACCAAAAAAAAAACCCAACCAAAAACCGAGAGGAAATAATTACCCAACCTCCCACCTCCCGGTAACGACACCCCCCCAAAAAATGATCTGTAAGCAAAGCCTCCCTCCCTTCCCCGCTGTGCCCAGCGCTGGAGTGTCCACAGTCCGTGCCGGGGCCGGCGGGGCGTGCTGGGTGTGCAAGGGGGAGCGTGGGTGTGCAAGCGGGGCAGCAGGAGGGCATCGTGTGTGTGTGTGTGTGTGTGTGTGTGTGTGTGTTCTGGGTGTGTGTTCTGGGTGTGTGTTCTGGGTGTGTGCAGCAGTGCCCAGCTACACGTACCACTCCTTTTTGGAAATAAAAGACCCGTCGTTCTGCGACACCATGTTCTCGGCGATGTCGAGCTGCTCGGGGTCGTAGCGGAAGCCGAGTGTCCGTTCGTCGTAGGGCTCGGGGTGGGGCTCGCCCTCGTCCACGGTGAAGTAAGGCCGCTTGGCATCCTCCTCGTACTTGGCAGAGCCGCCCAGCTTGCGCTCGCCCCCCGCGTCCTCATCCTCGTCCTCGTAGGTGCTGCCGCCCAGGGGGCCAGGCTTCTTCTCGTCGTCCGAGTCGTCGGGGTACTGCAGGTTCTGCGCCATGGGCGGGTGGTGCTGCGGGATGCCAGCCTTGCTGTAGCCGTTGCCATACACGTGCTTCTTTGTGCTGTAGTCACCCTTGAAGGTGTGACGCCGGCGCCGGAGTACCACAAAGAGCACCACGGCCACCACCAGGACCAGCGAGACTCCGCCCACTATGCCCCCAATCACCGGTGTGGGGATGTTCGGCTGCACCATGGATTTGTGATCATCGATTGGAGACGGGGTGTAGGGAAATTCTGGGTAGGAAAAGACAGATGGAAGGGGGAACAGTGTCAAACCATGCGGAAACGCGGCCCCTC
>JAOXXN010000290.1:2220887-2231341 GCA_026770055.1 Myrmophylax atrothorax
AACGTGGAACTGAGCTGTGCAAGGGGACTCACTCTGTCATGATTCTCTCTCACCCACTCAGCAGGTTGCGTCCACCTCTGGGCTCCATCTGCCTATCTGAGTCCATCTGTCCCCAACCTACCTAGCCCTACCCAACTCCCAGTAGCTTCGGATGGCTTCTGGTTCTCTCATATCCCTGCCATCTTCCTCACATGCTCACAGCATACCCATGTGAAAGAAGATGGTGTTTGGGTGTGTTTATATGTGGGCAGAGGGAAGGGAAGGCACAGGTCTTTCCCAGGAGACTAAGATGCTGAACAGCAACTCTTGGCAGTGCGGGGATGGCCATTGACCTGCCAGCTGGGCCACCCTGGCCCTGTGTGGAGTCACCTGAGGCTATGGCAGGGCTCCCCACCACGAGCTCAAATAGCCCAGTGGCAAGCTGAGCCTCTGCCAAAATCCCTGCAAGTGCTTAACGCCCCTCTGCTCTTCCCCTGCCTCCTTCCCAAGCAGTTCAAGGTACTCCAGGGAATTCAGTCCTCTCCCTGCTGGCCATGGCTCTGCTGCTCTGAGGGCACCGTGCTTTCCTGACTCCTTGCCTCCTTCCCCTCTCCCTCTGTGCCTGCAGGAGCCAGGAGAGCCCCAGCCTGCTCCCACGGGACTCAGGCTCCCCAGTTCTCCCGTTTCCATGTGGGAAGCCGCACCCTGACCTCTTCCAGCTCCGACTTGCTAGTCCCAATCCGCCAGGTTTTGGGGAGGACATGCTGGGACCTGCTGCCTCCTCCCTGGCCCTTTGAAGGCAGACACGTAGGCACAGCTGCACCCCACAGCACCCAGCACCCAGCCCACAGCCCCCGGGCTGCAGGAACCACAGAGCCAGGAGTCACCTGTCCCTGGCACCAACAGCCTCGGAATGTCCCTGTGCCCCTTCCCCAAGGGACAGACCTGATCCCAGGACACCAAACCTCCCAATTACCAGCACAAACTCTTGGTGAAACTTCTGTGCCAGGTTCTGGGAGCGGGACCTTGGACCGAGATCTCCTGACAGAAGAGGGAGCAGCCCCTTGCAGCCCACTGGGAGAAGGAGAAGGAGAGAAGGCACAGGGATGTCTCGTGCCACAGCAGACAACCAGAACAGGAGCTCCCTGCAGAGCCAGCCCCAGCTCAGAGAGCTCTGCTGTGCTTCAGCCTCAGCTCCCCAGCAAAGCAGTCTGCCTCGCTGAAGGAGTCTTCCTCTCAGCACCAACTCATCCAGCCTTTCTCAGAGACCCCTTGCCCTCCTCAGCCCCCTTCAGCTGCTCTCCCCCTTCCAGTGCCTCCCCAAGGGGAAGGGGTGAGGGTGAGCTGGGCTGAAGGAGCCACCTGACAAGCAGGGCACAGAGCAGGGTGTGTGCAGAAAGAACATTCCAAGAAGAGGAAACACATGCTGCAATTCCATGGGCACACAGCACTTCCAGGGCTTGGCACAAACGCTGCTCTGCTTCCACAGCCTGGCTTAGAGCCCCCACAAAGGGCATTTTCTCAGCCAGAGAGACACTGGAGACTGCCACAACCAACCTGGGAGGATGAGCACATGGCACCCAGCCTGCCCCCACCGCTGCCTCTCACTCCCCTCAGCAGAGCAGGGGCCAGCGAGACACAATGTGTAATTAGGTTAATGAGCTAAGCGCGGATTTAATTGGGATTCCCTGATTTACTGGTCTGTCTCCTCCCTTTGTTTTACTGTTGGTGCAGGTTCCTAAAAGCTGCCCTTGCTAAAGGCTCTGATATCAGAAAGGTCTTACGGATCTTTAATTGTATTTAATCATCAAGGTAATTAATGATCCTTGAGCAAAATGGAGATTGCATCTAGAGTAGTTCCAGTCCTGCCCTTCAGCATCTGTTGTGTCTGGGCTGAGGCATTCTGCAGACATGCAGGGAAGGGGCTGACACCAGAAAGACAAAAGGATGGCACAGAGAGGAGAGTGATGGCAACATAAAGGCTTGGGGGTAAAAAAGCCACATTTAAAATGGAGAAGGAGCTGAGGAGAAGAGAAGGAAGCAAGGGAAGGGAAACAATGCTATTCCTTCTCATCATATGTGAGCACTGCCCTGTCCCATGGCTGATTCATGGGATGGAGGGGAAACAGAACCCTCAGCAGCATCTTCAAGGTGCCCCATCAGGCTTCTCTGTCCATCAAATGTCCAGCTGTCTATGAAATGATGTGGCATGAAGCTCTCAGGGGCATGGCAAGGGGGAGGCTGGTTCCCACCATCCTCCCATGGTCCACCCCCAAAGGCAGAGATCCAGCTGTGGTTGGGCCCTGGGAACTCAGAGGACATTCCTGAGGCTACCAAAGTGCTATATGTGCCACTGGAGTGGTGTTCCCAAAGGGACAGGAGTCCAGACCCCATTTAATTCCAGAGCCTGGAGTGTCAGTGGTGTTCCCTGTGCCTCCAAACTGTCCCATCCTGACAGTGCTCAGACCCCAGCACGTTTACTCCCAGCAGATAATCACTGGCTTCTGCTGTTCCCCCTTTTTCCTTCCTTGCCTCCCTCTGGCCCCATTTCACACCCCTTTTCTCAGGAAGGCATTTCCAAAGTTCAAACACCCTGGGATGGGAGAAAGGGAGCAGTAGGGCAGCAAGTTGCAGCACGTCCCCTCTCCCTCTCCCAGGCCACAACTGTGTAACTCCCATCCCAGCTCCCAACCCCTCGTTTCTCCCAGAGCACAAACAAAGCCTGTCCAACCAGAAACTGGGCTGCCTGCTCTGACTTGCCCCAGAAAGGCAGCTTTAGTGAGAAATGTCAGCAGGAAAGCAGCAGGGACATGGCAGCAGTCCTGTCACTTGGGTCCTATCACACAAGGGCCATCCTGAGCTCAGGGAGAGGTGTGCACAGTCTGTGCTGGCTCGTTGAGGAATGTACCCTGGCTCCCAGCCCTCAGGACAAGGGAATTGTGCAGGAAAACCTCTCCTCTCCCCTCCTGCAGCCTCAGCAGGGGCAGGCAGGCTGAATGCAGCTGGTGTGAGAATCAAGGGCAATGCACACATGGCTTATGATCCAGGGGTGGAGCAGGGCAGCCTGGGAGTGGGGTGGCATTTGGGACTCCCCTGTAAAGGAAAAATCCAGCTGCCACAGCAGACCCACCAAGAAGGCTTCCCTCCTCATTCCTATTCTGGTGGGCTCTCAGTGTTGGAGCACAAGTGAAAGCTCCTGGCGTGGGGCTGCAATGAACCTGCTTTTATCCTGTCACTGCAAATTAGCCCCAGTGTGGCTTCAGACCAGACCCAGATAACAACTCCGTGAGCTGGGACTTGCACAGAGAAATGCTTGGGTTGGGCTTGCATTTCAAACTGGGCATCAACTGGGTTCATTTCAAACTGGGCATAAACTGGGTTCATTTCAAACTGGGCATCAGCTGGGTTCACAGGCTCCCTCGAGCCTGGAGCAGCCCAGAGTCGAGGTTAAGGGCTGGGGGCTGAGTTCCCCTCCAGATAATGAAAGCCCAGTTTTTCCTGGAAACTTTGGGCTCTATTACCATGAGAAAGGCTCTGTGCAGAGCCAGTCCTGACAGGGAATCTGCCCCTTCCCACTCTGGAACAAGCTGCCTCACCAGGCAGGTTGCAGCTTGCTTGGGCCGTCAGCTTGGCAGATCTCATTTCTAGTGGGTTTTTTTCCTCCTTTATTGCCTATCCATGTGCCCCAGGGCTTGAGAAAGGGCTGCCTCCTCCTTCAGAGCATTAGCAATCATGGCAATTTTCCTCACTTGGAATATTTCATGCACAGGCCCTTTTCTCCCACGCTCCCTATCCACCTTGCCCATCCCACGTCTGGCCATGGCTCCTGTGCCAGCTGTGAGCCCCCAGGGCTGGCAGACACAGGGGCCAGGCAGTGCTCCTGTTGCCTCTGCCTTACCCCTCCAGCCACAGCACAACTGAGCAAACAGGAACACCAGAGGTGAGATACAGGGAGAGAAGGAGTGCCAGGAGCAGCACGGGAAGGAGCATTGCCCAGAAACATGGACATGGAGCAAAGCAGCACAAAGGCACAGAGAATGGGAGGGGAGGAACTCACAGCCCCATCCATAGAGACAGGCCTTGAAAAACATGGGGAAAAGAGGGCTGGAAGACTGAAGCAGTCTGGCTACAGGCACAGCATGACACTGGAGTTGGTGATGCTCCCACTGGCAGAGCAGGGTCTCGGTCTCCCTCCCCAGGCTGATCTTCACAGCCCCTGATCCTGGGAACAACTAAGCTGATTGCAACAGCAGTGAAGATCTGCATCAATCCTCTCTTCCCTCCCGACACAGAAGATCAGGCTGCCTGATTGTGTCATTTATTCCCCTGTAAACAAAGCAGCCAAAAGAGAAACCCAGCCCAGAAATGAGGAACCTTCCTAGAGACACAGCTGAGTGCTGAGCAGCTGGGCAGAGCAGGAGGAGCAGGGCTGAGGCTTCCTGGCCTGACCTCATTTGTGCCAGAGCTGCCTGGGGCTGTGAGCACAGCCCTGTCATCTCTGCCAGGTGTCCAGGATGGCAGAGCCCCCAGAGGTGCCTGGTGGGTCTGTCCTGCCCTGCCCTGGTGCAGCACACGTGGAGAGGGCTCTTTGCACAGGAGTCTCCTAAAACAAGCACCCTTGGCCACAGCTCTGCAGGAGAACAGAGGCAGCACTTCAGCCCTGGTGCTTCAGGGCAGGAGCTGATCATGGCTTGCCACACCAGGGAGGAACTGCCCCTCCAAGGCATGGTACTTACTGTCCCTTCTTTGCTACTGCTTGTGCCAACCCCTTTCTCTGGGCTGAAAGGCACGATGAGGCCCAAAGCCAATATCTGCAGAAGTGGGGCTCAAATCATGCTGCCTTCCAGCAACTGGACTATTTTATATCCCACAAAGCAGAGACTTCAAACAGCTCCTGCAGCTCACCCCCTCCTGTTGGGATGCAGACTGCTGGACTCAGGAGCTGGACTCCACCGTCCTGTATATCCAAAATATCCAGCTCGGGATATTTTGATTCTCTGACTGCTGTGCAGGATGGCTTGGTGAGTAACCCCCACAGGCAACCAGAGCTGTGATCTCACACAGGCATTTAAAACTGCCCTGTTGTCACCAGGCCACTGCACCAGCATCTGCAGAGCCAGGAGACCCTGCCACAGGAGGAGGATGTGCTGGGCTCCCCTCTCTGCTCACTCCAACCTGTGCCACAGCTTGGCTCTCATGCACCCAGAAGCAGAGCTCCAGCTGGTTTTGGGGCCAGGGTCCTGAGCTCCAGCACCCCCAGCCAGGGCTGTGCTGCACCAAGGGAAGCCCTGGGCTCACTCTGGAGCTGCTCAGCGTGGCTGTGGTGCCAGGGCCTGCTGGCAGCAGCCCTGCCTCCTCCTGGGGGCTGCCATGTGAGGGAGGCAGGCTGTGCTGGAGCTGCTTGCCCTGGGGTCCCTGCCAGCGTGGTGATTTCCCTGTTGCGTGTCAAGGGCAGGCAGCAAAGCACTGGCTCCCCCTCTGCTTCTCAGCTCTGCCCTCCCAGCAGGAAGGGCAGTGGAGTGCCAGGCTCAGAGACACGCACAGAGCCACCTGACTCCCACTGGTGACTCCTTTCCCTTTGCTCCCACCCTCCCATCCTTTTGCTCTGCCCTTCTGGCACCTCTGCACACCACATCACTCCTCTGTGCCAGAAAGGGCAAGCTGACAAATTTAGAGCAGCAAAACTCAGCCCTGGCACACAGGGAGCCAGGTGTGTGGGAAGGGGAGGGCTGGAGAGCCTCACCTGACCCTGCCTCGCTGCAGAAACACTTCCCTGCCACCTCTGTCTTGAAACCTCTGCACTTCCCAACCATGAATGCAAAGCCATCCACCAGCTGGAAGCACCACGACAGTATTTCAGCCCCAACCCACTGTCCCTGTTTGCCACTGGCAGCTGAGGAAGGATCAGGCCCAAGCATGCACAAAACTTGCTTTAAACTCATCTCAATCTTTGCCTTTGTCTTTTTGCACAAAGGCAGAAACAGAAGATCTTGAGGGATGCAGAGAAGTCACTGACTGAATGCACAGCCCAGGAAGCCTCACCAAGGCATTGTGAAACCTTTGAACTACTGCTCAAATGGAGTTTAAATAGAGTCCCAGGCCTTCTACTCTGAGGGTGATGAAGAATGAAATGAGCTGAGTATTTTTCGATGCACACATTGAGGACAAACAGCTTTCTCATTGATAATGCCAAGGGCTGGAGCCAAGGCATTCATCAGCATGTTTTGGCATCCCTTGGGACTGCAGGATCCTGCCCATAGCAGTGTTAAATGCCACATTAACAGGAGCAGGAGTGCAAGAGGAGTGCAAAGACTCTCAGCAGCTCCAAGAACCACAGAAGCTGGTGCCAGAATTCAGCTTTTGGAGTCAACCCCTCCTTTAAACAAAGGTCAGTCCTGCAGTGCAGACAGCAGCTGCCAGCCAGGCCACTTGGCTGGGCTTGTCCTCTGCAGCACCACAGCTGCTGTCCCACAGGAGGCACTGCCCTGGGACCCACCTGCACTGGGCAAGGCAGCTGAGAGGGACAGGATGGTTTAGCTTCAGTCGAGTCATCCCTGCCCTGTCTTATCCTCAGCCTGAGTGCCAGGCTGCCTCTGTGCCCTGCCTGCCCAGCCTGTGTGTTTTGCCCTTCACTCCCCCCACAAAGCTCTTGCTGTCACAGCAATGGGACTCCTGGGACCGAGCCACCGGTGTGTGAGAACCAGGCAAGGAGATGAGTCTTGGAGAGACAGTAATTACTCCTGTCATATTAATAAATTAATAAATCTCTCATTTATTCTCCAGATTTAATTTCCAATGCCTGTGTTTTCTCTTCCTGTCACACAAACACACTGCTAAAAAATGTTGGGAGGCACAAGGAGTGACAGAGAGAAGCAGAGAAGGGGAGCAGGAGGCTCCAAGAAGGGCCATCTTCCCCTCTGTGAAGCTGTTTAGCATCTCCATCCAGTGCAATGGCTCCTAAAGTTGCAGTGGCAGAAAGGTGAGAGGAGCAGAAACTCTGCCTGCAGCACAAGCAGCCCCCCTTCATGGACAAACACAGCTCACAGTGCAGACACCTTCCTCTTGGCTGTGTCAAGAAGAGACATTCCTACCACACAATTCAGGCACTGCACAAGGAATCCTCCCAGGGCTGGATAAATCTGAGCCTGAACATGCCTATTTATTTCCCTGGACATGAAGGAATCTGAATGATGAGCTCCATATTCCCATTTGGTGTCAAAGCAGGGTCTTGCAGGGAACTTTCCCTCTGACCTGGACACTGCTGATCCAGAGACTTCGCAAACACTTATTCAGGAGACCTTTTTCTAAAGGAGCTGCTGAGCAGGAGATCCCACTTCAGGAGGGCCTGTTCTTCTCAGAAATGACTTCTGAAGTGCTGGCCTCCTTCGTGGGCCTTAACCTGGACAGCCCAAAACATCAGCTGCAGGGAGAACATCAGCTGAACCTCCTCCAGAGCCACCCAAATGTCTCAGCAAAGGCCCTGCCTTTTCTCTTCTCCCTTCACAGACTCCCCCTCTGTGAAAAGTGACACTGGCTGTGGATCAGATTTCTGACTCATCATTTAAAGATGATGCATCTTGGCCCACTGCTCAGTCCAGCCTTGTAAAATGACGCTTGGTCCCACCCCCTCTTGCCCTCCTCTGAGACAGAGGCAGCAGAAGCCCAGATGGGTTTGTTGCAGGGAAGGAGGCACTGATGCTTTGGTGCTGCAAGGCCCTGTCCATGTTTCCCATCTGGGCAGAGAGAGGTTCAATGGGAGCACCCATGCAGCAAAACCAGGAAGGGCATGAAAATTAATATCCCACCGTGGGCCAGCAGGTCTTCTCCATTCCACACACCTCACACACATCCCTGGATGACCCTGTATCCCATGCCTGGCTTGCAATTTCTTGCTGGCAAATACACAGGCATCCCAGTGGTCACAGCTGGAATAAGAGTCCTGTCTGCAGTTAAACCCCTCTGCTTGAAGCACTGCTCTCCTGTGCACCCCAGACAGCAGGATGGTCTCTGAGCATCCCATCCCAGACAGCAGGATGGTCTCTGTGCATCCCAGACAGCAGGATGGTCTCTGTACACCCCAGACAGCAGGATGTCACCTGTGCACCCCAGGCAGCAGGATGGTCTCTGAGCATCCCATCCCAGACAGCAGAATGGTCTCTGTGCACTCCAGACAGCAGGATGGTCTCTGAGCATCCCATCCCAGACAGCAGGATGTCACCTGTGCAGGTGAGGGGCACAGCCAGAGCTTTGGGGAAGCAGAGGGAAGATCCCCCAAGGACGGCCACAGCCCATGGCCATATTCTGGGCACAGAAGGTGAAAAAAAAAAAAGAAGAACAAAAGGCAGCAGCGCTCCCCTGCCCCTCCCCGCCGCCTGCAGATGCCCGCTGGCCGCTGCCAATCCGCCCGGGCAGGCGGGCAGTGCCACCCGCGGGGACAGCCGTGTCCCCTCCCGCGGCACGGAGGGGCTCGGGGCCGGGGGGCTCAGCCCGCCCGGAGCAGAACAAAGCCGGGAATCGGTGCAACCAAAGCATGCCCATGCTAATGAGAGCTCCGGTCCCTTCCTGCCGCCCGTGGCAAATTGGAGCGAGAATTGAAGCGGGTGAGGATGCAACTTTTATGCCGATGAGCGTCGCTGGCTCCGACACCAATCCGCTGCCTCGGTTGATTTTTAATTGACTCCTGCTAAGCCGGAGTACACGCTCATCCCTTCCGAATGGAACAGCTGTTGAAGCTGAGAATCAGCAGCATAAAGTGCGGACGTATCTATTTTGTGCTGCTCACTCCTTAGCGCTCCGTTTCCAAACCTCAGCAGCCCGCCCAGAACAAAGGATGCCTTGGTGCAGAGCATTAACCCCATCCTGAAACCTCGGAATCCCCATCCTGCAACGCTCACATTCCATCCCGCAACCCCTGCAGCCACATCCTGCACTCCTCACATCCCCACCCTGCAAACCCTGCATATCCGATCCTGCATCCCTGGCATTCCCATCCTGCATCCCTGGCATTCCCATCCTGCACCCCTCACATCTCCATCCTGCATCCCCTCACATCTCCATCCCTGCATCCCTCACATCCCTATCCCTATATCTCCCACATCCTCACCCTGCAATCCCTTCCTTCCCAGTCCTACAACCCTCACATCTCCATCCTGCATCCCTGACATTCCCAATCCTGCATCCCTCACATCCCCATCCTGTACCCTTCACAACCCCATCCTGCATCTCTCACTTCCCAAACCTCCACCCCTCACATCCCCATCCTGCAACCCCTGCACTCTCATCCTGCACCCTTCACATCCCATCCTGCACCCTCCAAACCTCCACCCCTCACGTCCCCATCCTGCAGGGTGACTGGAGAGGATCTGCCCCCGAGGCAGCTCAGCCCACACAGGGAGTGTTTTAACCAGCAGGGTCAGCACCAAGGTCTCCATCCTTTCCACAACTGCCCAGCACACAAACCCCAGCACGCTCAGAAACAAGCCCTGACAGGGCCCTGGCCCCTGGGGGTGGCCAGCTGGACTCCATGACCTCATCCAGTCGCTGGGTTTTAGCAGCACGATGTTCCAGTCCTCAGGAACCAGAGCTGACATGCTGCTCTTGGTCCTTCTCACAAGTAAGCCATGCCCTCCTACACAAGGAGAGCACCAGCTGGCCAAGCCTTGGCCATCCCTCTGCTTAATCTCAAGGGGTGATAATCCAGAGACCTGGCACTGCAAAATATACTGGAGAACCTCAGGGATTGCCCAATTCCTACAACGAGCTGAAGTCGAGGTGGAAACGTTGCGAACAGGAGCAGTTGGGCTCCAACCCCAGGATCCTCCAAGCAGGGGTTGAGCTCTCTGCCAACACAGAGCAGGGGGCTCTGGCTGGCCCTGAGTACCCACAGGGTTCACTCCTCCCTCCCTGCAAAGGGAACAGCCAATTTCTAAGGTCAGTGTGCCCCTGTCTTTCCAGGCAGTCTGACCATGGAGTCTGATTGGGTACCTGCTGGAAAGGTGGCAAGAATTGCTAATGGGGAAATAAAAGCTCAACCTCTCTCCCTCAGGAGTTTGCAACAGGGTTTCTGCATGAATAGTCATCAAGGGCCTGGATCCTTAATACCATCAAAGCCAGAGGGAAGCCAGAGCTTGTTATAGGAAGGAAAACCCTCTCAGCTTTTGTTTCTTGGGGAGCAGAATCCAACCATGGGAACAGACCTGGAGGAAAACTCCGAGAAGGAGCGGGAGGGGAGTGGATGCAGATAACAGCTTGCTAGTCTGTGTCAGCAGGACTTACTCTATAAATAATATTTCACACCAGGGGCATGCTGAGTGCCAGTCATTTCAGATGCTTTGGCATTTATTAGAGTGGTTTGCTGGGAGCTGAGGTGTTTACAAAATCTGTCACTGACCAGTGTGTTCCAATCTTAAATTGATTAATTAAAAGCTGACCCCAGGCTTTTTTTTTTTTTTTTTTTTTTTTTTTAATTATTGCCC
>JAOXXN010000290.1:2231441-2249412 GCA_026770055.1 Myrmophylax atrothorax
AATTAAAAGCTGACCCCAGGCTTTTTTTTTTTTTTTTTTTTTTTTGGAAAGTCTGGCCCTCTCAGCCTAGCTCTAAACCCAGAAAAAGCAATTTTTATCTTTGTGCCAACCGAACAAATCCAGCTTCAGCCCTCTGATTAAATATTAACTACTTTTCACAGACCACAGGCAAGCTCCACAGCTATTTATTGCTCCAAAGGCAGCTGCAGCAAGAAACAAAACCAAACCAAACAGAACCAGCCAGGAACAAACAGTGTCATCCACATCAACAAGTTTCCCTTGTGTGCTTGAGTCAGCTTTGAGCCAGGGAGCATTTAAGAGCACGTTTCACTGGGCTCGGTGCTCAGGGACTGGCACAGCTCCCCCAGACCCAAAGCAGCACCCCCTGAGTGGGTGAAGCAGCTCCAGCCCAAACCATGGGCTGAGGACATCAATGCTCCACTGGGGTCTCACACAACCCTCTGTGGTGCTCACAGAGCTGGGAACACTTTGTGCCAGGGAAGTGGTGACTTGCCTGATTTATCGCCCTTCTCAGAGCCCAGTCTGGGACTGGCAGTGCCTGGCAGTGACATTCAGGGACACAGAAGGAGGTGAGTGTGTGCAGGAGGCACAGAGCCCATGGAGGGACTGAGCAGTGTTCAGCCAGCACTGAGGGCAGTGTTTGTGCCTGTGCAGCCACAGCCAGGGACAATGTGGGACACTGGAAGGTCAACACCATGTCCCCACACCAGCACTGCCCAGTGGGAGCCCCTCTGCTCTCAAAGCATCTCTGAAGGCTTCCCCAGGCTGCCCCAGGACCACTGGATCCCCTGGAGCAACAGCACAAAAGGTGATTGTTCCCCATCTTATTTCCAGTTATTATTGGGACTAAAAAAGCAGCTGTGCTTCTGTTTGGGCCCTGAGCCAGGCTGGGATCCCCCTCCCCACCCGGTTTCACAGACATGTGCTCAGGTTTCTGACGCACGGGATCAAATAACCCATCACTCAGGGTAAGATATTATCCCCTATTACCAATTCAATGCAAACAGCTCTGTCTTCCCCAGATTAAAAGCCAATTAAAGAACTTTGCCTTTCAAGGGGAGAGGAGGAAAACTGAGAGGAGGTTTTTGTGGGGTTTTTGTTGGTCTCTGCCAAGGAGGAAACATCCCCCATAAGAACTACCACTGAGTTCTTTTCAAATCACATTAATTTTGCTCAGAACCCTTTGCGACTCAGAGGAAAAAGAGAAATACAGAGAGGACAACAACAAAAATCTCAACCACCCATGTCCTGAAAAGGAAAAAGAAAGAGTTTTTATTTGCAGGAGGATCAATGGTGTTTGCTTAAGTCAGCAATTGGTGTTTTGGGTTTCAAAGCTTTCCCAGGGCAAGGGAGCCTCACTCTCAAGGTGAGAGCAAGCTCATAAATCTGGGAGAAGCTTCAAGACCAGAATATGCTGATTCCCCACTGCAGGGAGGGCAGAGGCAACAGGAAAAGGGCATTTGCTCTGCAAACAAGAAGCAGGATGAGTGCCTGTAAATCGCTGGTCACAAGGGAACAGGTGACATTCAGTCCTGCTGCACTCAGGTCTGGGATGCAAGGGAAGAGAAAGGTGACTTCAAGCCACTCTGCACTCCCAAGGGCCATGTGAGCCTCTGGTTTGTCCTCTCAGCTCCCAGCACAGGCCAGTGAACCTTATGGCTGCTTCTGTATTTCCCACAGCTCTCACTGGGGAAACAAAGACTTACCTTCAAGACTTGTTCCTGGCTCCAAATCTTAAAATCATAGAATGGTTTAGGTTGGAAGGAACCTCAAAGATCAACTTGTTCCAACCTCCCTGCCACTAGACCAGGTTGCTCAAGGCCCCATCCAACCTGAAATGCTTCCTCTTGCCTCCTGCCCTGGGAACAGACATGTCCAGAGCTGTGTCCAGGGCAGGGGTAAGGGCAGGGATGGGAAAATCTCCTGTCTGGGACTGCAGCCAGCACAGAGAGACTCCACCACAGAGTACAAAGATAACTCGCCTCATCGATCCTGCTCCCCCAGATTTGGGAGAAACAAACAAAAAGCCTCATCATCAAAACCCCCAGCCTGCCTCTGCAGCAACTATCCTGCCCCAAAGCAGCTCTGTGTTTGGAATCACAGAACCAGAAGGGTTGGAAAAGACCTCCAAGATCATTGAGTCCAACCTTGTGCCCACGGTATGGCTAAGCCACAGATGTCCCCCAGCTTTCCTGCTGGCTGCTGCAAGCTGAGGGCATTAGGGGTATGGAGTTCCTGAGAGCAGGTGTTTAGCACACCCATCCACCTCAGCAGGCAGGTAGGTGCCCTCCCGAGGTCCTCTGCAACCCGAATTAGCTGCTGTTTCTATCAGGATGCTAAACTAGCACAAAAACATGTCTGTCTTTCTGTCAATCTGTCACCTTGCGTTCATTTCATTTTCGTCTGTCAAGCATTTGGCCCAGATCTTACTGTCAACAAGCAGATAGTTATTTACTGTTTCCCCTTTTGTGGGTTTTTTTTAAAGCCCTTTCCACTTGAAACACACACAGGCAGGCAGAGCCATTCACACACAAACAGCAGGGCACCACTTCCACCAGGCTCACTCTGTTCCAGGCTTGTTTAGTGGCAAGACTGGGAGTAACTTGGTCTGACAAGTGACTCTTCACATCAGACCCGAGCTGCCAGACTCCTCCTGGCTGCACACACGGGCAGGGTGGGGGCATCTGCCCAGTCTGCTGCACGGGCTGGGCTCAGTGGTGCTGGGGCTGAGCAGGAGGCCAGGGCATGGCTACACTGCACAGGGCCCAGCACACACCTGTACAGCCTCAGATACACCTGTACAGTCTCAGATACACCTGTACTGCCACAGAACACACCTGTACACATCCAGACAGCCCCAGCACACACCTGTACAGCCTCAGATACACCTGTACAGCCCCAGCACACACCTGTACAGCCCCAGACACATCTGCACAGCCCCAGCACACACCTGCACAGCCCCAGCACACACCTGCACACACCTGTACAGCCCCAGCACACACCTGTACAGCCCCAGACACATCTGCAGAGCCCCAGGACACACCTGTACAGCCCCATCCCACCTCACTGCTGCTGCACACCTGTATGGGACACCCAGCCTGGAGGGGAATTAAAGGGGAGAGCAGGAGGACCTGGGGCCAGGACAGCCCCGTGGGGGGCACGGGGAGGAGCCAGAAGGGTCCCTCCCTCTCCCCTCCTTTTCCACCAAGGAAAAACAAGGCAGACTGTTCCTGCCTGGATTCCTTTCCCAGCGTGCCCAGCCCGCAGCTCATCAACCCATCTCAAGCCCCCTGTCGCCATGGCAACGGGCCGAAAGAACAGATGGTCCTGGCAACCAAATCCCCCTCCAGGGGAGCACACAGGGCCACCCTCCTGGGGACAGAGGGGACACCTCCTCATGCTCCTCTCCCAGCCATGGAGACATCCCCAGGCTTGGTGCCACCTCGGGGTGTCCTTGCAGCAGGGAGGGACAGGGATGTTCCCCTCCCAACGGGCCTGAAACCTCTGAGACCCACCACCCACCACCTGGGCTTCACCAGCTATGGCAAGAGCCACATCTCAGCAATCCAGAGCATCTCCCTGCCCACCTCTGGCAAACCTGACCCCTGAACCAGGGGACTGCACGGGGGACAGACCTTCTCACCCCTGAAGGGAGTGGGCACTGGGCTCTGGGCTCCCCAGAGGGATTCATCTGACCACACCAGCATGAGATCCAGGGTGTGTGAAGATAAAACCCAGCCACTAATCTCCCTGTGGATTAAGCGTCAAGCCTGCCCACGTGGGGCCGTGGCGTGGGGCTCTGGAGCAGGAAAACAACCTCTGAGCCCTCCTGGAGATCCCCACAGCTCCTCTGGAGTGTCTGAGAGAGGTAGCCAGGCATGTGCCAGGCACTCAGAGAGAAGAGGGTGCTCTCAGGGGCACACACCTTGGCTCTCCCCGTTGCATTTGCAGGAGCTGCAGACCTGATACAGCTTGTTGTGTTCAGCCCCACAACTGGTTGTTTTTCTGAGGAAATCAGCAAGTGTGAAGCTGCACTTCAAAGCCTACAAAGCTGCCTGGGCCTGCAGAAGAGAAGGACTCTCTATGGGAAAACAGAGGCTACAGACATCAAGAAACACTCTTGCAAGAAAGAAAAAAGTGTAAGAAGTGGCTTTTCCTTTAGGACCCTTCTCACAGGCTGCCTCATCTGCTCAGGCCCATCTTCTGAAAAACCCAGAGCAACACTCACTCTCCAGAGCCAGTTTTGGAGCTGTTACATTCATTAGCACAACTTCCTTGGCTCCAGACAAGCCTCTGTGGATGCTGGCTGAGTTCTGCAGCCTGTGCCCAGTCCCACGGGGGCACAGCTGCCTTCCCTGCCCATGGAGTCCCAGGAGACTTCATCCCGCTGGGAAGGAGCATTTCCCAGGGCTCCAGAGCCAGAGGGGGCTGAGGACGCACAGCAGGCGGTGCCAGGGTGGGAGATGAGTGTGCTGGGAGCCAACCCCCTCCTGCCTCCCAGCCATCCCCTCCCTGCTCCTCTCCGTGGCCCTGGCACGCTCACAGCGCTGCTGCCCCGGGGGACCAGCCTGGCCCGACCGGCTCCCAGCCCACACCCGTGGGAAGCTCCAGAGCCCGTCCTGCCTCTCAGGTGTGGCCCTTCCCCTGAGGGCTCCCAGGGCATTTGGTGCCAGCTTGGATGTGGCCACTTCTGCTTGGGAGAGGAGCTGAGCTGTGCCAGGGCGCTCCGTGCCAGGGCAGCAGCTCAGGGGAGGCTGCACATCCCTCTGTGGATGGGTCTGTCCACAGCACCCCTTTCCAGTGCTTCCCCTCCTTCACAGGAGGTTCCCAGAGAAGTTTTTTTTCCTGCTGGTGTCTGGGTTCGGCCCTTTCTTGCTCAGCCCCACCAAGCCCTGGAAAGCCACAGCTTTTCTCTGCAGAACAGGTTGGGTGCAGGAGCAGCCGTGCCCGCTTCCCACGTGCCAGCACAGCCCAGCCTGGCCCACGCCCTCCCCTGCCCCAACAGCCCATCTCTGCTTCATTCCCTCTGCTCCCTCTCCCCAAAGCTGCCTCCCCTCCCTGTATCACAAACATTATTCAGCTGCTGGATAAGCAGCTCTCCAGCAGCTCTTTATTAATCCCACTGGAGGCAGAAAGAAGAGGAGTGAAGGGGTTTAGCATGGCCAGGACAGAGACTGATGTTCCACAACACACCTCTGCAAAAGAGAGCCATGTCTTTTTCCCAGAAGGTCTCCTGGGAAGCTTGGGTAGTGATTAACAATTATCAAACTTTAGACCCTCCATCTCTCTCTGTGTCCTGACAGGATTTTGCAATAAATCCTCCTGGTTTGCTGGGGGGCACTGGGGCTGCAGGGATGAGGAGGAGGGTGCAGACAGACTCCGTGGGCAGGCAGGAGGCAGCTGCTGACTCTGCTGCTTTCTTTCTTCTACACTGAGCTTGGATATGAACCTCCTGTCCCTCCTTCAATGCATCTTGCAGCTCCCTTGGCCACAAAATGAAATGGCTCGTTGTGGTTCTCCCTGTAGTTCCCCCCAGCCTTGGAATGCCACAGACTCCTGCATATGGCTAAAATTGTATTCTACCCAGGAGAGAGACTAGAAAGCTTTTCCAGCATCAAGACACTTGTTTAAATCCATCTGCTGTCTGAGGCAACTGTAATCAGTGCCATGTGATGGCTCACACGTGCATGGCTTGTCAGGCCTGGGTCTGCACTGCTACCTGTGCCCTCTGATGGGAGGGCCAGAGTTCTGGAAGTGGTTATTCAAGCAACAAAGGGTATTTTTATTGTCACCTGCGTGGGGCAGCTGAGTGTTAGGAATCTTGCTCACAGCCATTGAGGAATTAGGGGCAAAAACTAAACACATTGTAGGGATCTGAAGACTCACACTGTTGCCCTGGCATGGCATCCTTCTTGCCCCAGCACCCACAGATCCGCCAGGGACAGAGCACAACGTGCAGCTCTGTCACAGCCTTTCCTGGTGTGCTGCCCAGCAAAGAGCCAGGGTGTGGGTGGGAGGGCAGCAGGGCTGTGGAGGGATGTCCATCCCACACCTCTCACCAACCTGCAACCCCCCAGACAGGGACTGGAAACCAAAAGTGATCCAAATGCAAAACCAGTGGAGCAAGAAATCAAGAGACCTTCAGATGAAACCAGGCAGGGAAGCCAATGGCCCATATTCACCCACCTCCTTGATGTCAACCCACACATCACACACTCAGAGCAGACAGAAACTGGGTCCAGTGTCCACACTGACAGGATATTTGTACATTGAAAGCACTTCCTGTCTTCTAAAACATGTGGGCGAGGAGCTGTTGGCTCCTGCCTGCTCTGAAAAATGACAAAATAAAGGGGAGTCGCCTTGCCCTGTGCTTTGTAAATGGTCTCCTGCCCAGAGAGAGCACAGTGGGGAGGAGGAGCTGTGCAGGGCACCCTGCAGACACGGGGCAATGTGAGCACAGGAGGCAGGGCCAGCAGCTCCCGACCAGGGAAGGCACTCAGAGGTTAGGGAGCTGGCCAAGGAGATTCCAGGGAGCTTGTGGCAAAGCCAAGAACTGCTGCCAGCCCTTCTGAGCTCAGCCTGCCTTTGCCATCACCTCCAGGCCATTCTTTCCCTGTAAGTAAAAGCTGATTCATGCCTGGTAGGAGTCGGTGTGAGGCAGCAGATATTGCCATTTCCAGTGAGGAACTGTAAGGTACTCCACGGGCATGGCAGCATTTGAAATGTCAAGAATACAAAATAAAATACATGTACTTCAAGAGAGTGATTTCAGCCTTTTATTTCCAAAGTGAGTTTAGAGGCAGTGAAAGGTCTCAGATCAATACCAGGAAAATACTGCAAATTGGAGTCCTCCCCTTCACCACAGAAAGGGTACAGCTGAGACAGCATCTGCACCACCAGCCTGCCCACAGCCCCTGCCAGGCTGCCTCAGCTCTGACCTTGAGGACTTGCCTTGAAGTGTGAGAGGGGAACTCCCCCTTCCTCCCCTTCCCAGGCAGCCCTGGGCTTTTGTTCCCCAGCAGAGAGAGCTCTGCTGATTGATTTTACTTGGGTACACTCTGTCTGGAGAGGAAACTGAGGCTTGAGGAACCCATGCCATGTGCACACCACGGAGGAACCTGCTTCTTCAAGCAGTGCAGAGAAATCCTGAGGGGTTCAAGGGGGTTTTGCTGCACAGATTTTGAGGCCAATCCAGAGAGAGCTGAACTACCAGGCTACCTCTGGTAGTGCAATGCATTCTGGATGCAGAGATGCATTGCCTGCTCCTGTGCTCCACTATGACCAGGCCTGTCTCCTCCTGCCCTGCCCCACAGCTGCCCATGCCCTCGGTCCCTGCCCTGGGCATCCTGGAAAACTGCTGCTATGGGTCCTCCCCATCGGAAGCTGGATCGATACAGCTGTCAGGCCTCGGCCACATTACCCCTGCTAATTGGAATTACAATAGGCAGACTGCAGCTCTCACTCCATCTCTCTCTTGCTTGTCATAATGTAATCAAACTCTCTCTCGCTCTCTCTGTCATGGAGCGTGACAGGAGCAGAGGCACTGCCAGCCACGAGGCTCCTGGAGATGAGATTCCTTCAGCTCAGGAAGCTTTCCTGAGGCTGGGAAGGGGTGGGAAAGGAGCCCCTCACTGCCAAAACTCTCCAGCCCGCCCTTGGCCAAGCAGGTAAATGGGAGAGATGACCTGAAGCCCCACAGCTGGGCAGGGACCTGGCAGAGATGGGAATGGAGGGATGCTGTGGGAAGAGGGGGCAGCACCAGGATAAGCCCAGAGGCAGCCACAGTTGGTTGTAGAGGTGGAAACTGGCCATCAGCAGAGCCCAAACATTCACCTGGCCATGCCAAGGAAGGAGCCTCCCTCTTCCTCCTCACTATCTCTTGGCAATCCCAGCTCCTGCTCCCCCACCAGGTTCCCACCAGCTGCCAGAGCCAAAACTGCACGTGGGATCACTGGGTGAGCCATGAGGCAGCTTGGCACGGACATGGCACGGGGCACTGAGCAGACTTGGGTGGCTGGGCAGCAATGAGCCACAGCTCTGTGCTCACACGGGAGGCCAAGCACATCCTGCTCCCCCCAGCTCCCATTTACGGAGCCAGGGCAATCCATCGTGGGCAATGGATCCAGCAGCTGTGATTTGTTGAGCATTATCAAACTGCAGTAATGCAGGGCTGAATTACCCAGAGGAGGGAAGGACCAGCAGCCCTGACCTACTCAGCTCCCCTGAGAATGGCCATAAACTAAACTTAAATAATTAGAGTGCTTGGGTGGAGATGCAGCTTCTAAGTATTCTTAGGCTCACGCAAATAAAGGGAATAAATTCTTGGAAGGTGCCAGGCTGGATGGGGCAGAGGGAGGCTCATTTTCCACATCACTTGAGAGCAGCAGTTATAAATCTCACTGAAAGATGCACCTCCCCAGGCTAACGATATTTTTAAACTCTGAGAGAGAGAAGGGAGAGAAAAAACACATTTTAGTATTTACACCACAGGCGAAAAGGGTATTTAAAAATCAGGGTACATTTTTGAAAGTCTGTTCCTGCCATGCCATGAAAGAAAGAATTTTCTTTCTATAGTGTGAGAGCTGGCAATATTAGCCCCAGAGAATTCATTCCTACCACTGTCATTCTGTTGTGAGATGAGAAATCAAACTCCCAGAAGGACTGGGGTAGTCAGGGGATGAAGGTTCCTTCACTGGCAAATTGCTAATTCAGCTCCCAACTGAACCAGCAGCAAATGCAAATGGAGTCCTCTCAATGCTGAGGGTGGCTCCTGCCTGCTTGGTGTCTGGGAGAAGGTCCCATGGGAGATGAGGCTCTGCACAGCAGCACCCTTATGGGTGCAGCAGCCTGGTTGGCAGGGCCAGGAGCCAGACACAGCAGGGATGGGCCCCAGCACACAGGGGCCAGCTCGTGGGTGTCAGCTGGAGCACATGGCACTGCAGTCAGAGCCAGGGTAGAGCCCACGTGGTGCTCTGCCCACTGGAGCAGACGTGGTCAGAACACCTGAGCTTTGGGGCAGGGAATCCATCCACCAACTTGTGCAGCATCACCAGGCCAGTTTTCCTGTCTGTCACTTTGCTGTCCTCCAGTTCATTCATGTTTCCTTCCCTGTGCGAAGTGGGGAGTGGGGTGGGCTCATGTTTTGGAGGTCATCTAGGAAATCTTGTCAACAGCCTGAATGAGGCTGCTTGGCAAGTCTGCAGTGGGAGGTGGTGATGTGAGAGTTCTCAGCCTGGCTCTCCTGCAGGACCCAAAGGTGAACTGCCAGGGCACTGCCTTGCCCTGCACCCACTGCATCCCTCCTCCTGCCAGAGCCCTGCTCCTCATTCCCCCCGGGTTCTCGGGCATGGAGAGCACTGCCCCTGTTACAAGCTGTGCTCTGTGCATGGCCCTCTCCCTCCCAGCCCTCCCACCCCCTGCCAGAACTGCTGCCATCCTCCCAGAAGGATCCTATCAGCTCCTATCAGAGGGATACATGAGCACATCAGGCATCACAGCACCAAGCAAATCCCCAAACAAGCCACCTCTGAAGATCAGAGCACACTGTAATCACTCCCTCTGCAAGGAGAGCCCAATAAGCCCTTCCCCACCTTCCCTGGGTTCTTGCTGAACCTGAGCATGAGATAAGTTTGGCAAAGCCCAGCCCCATCACCAGTAAAAGTCTCTTCATAGATCTCCCCCACACAGAGCTCCTGGCCCCTCCTGCTCCCCCACCAGCCCCATTCAGCACACAGATGTCCTGCAGGAAGGAGGTCTGAGACCACCCTTTCTTCAGCCCCTTGGCACACAGAAGTGAACTCACCCTTCCTGAGTTAAATACCCCATCCTGCCCAGCTGTGGGGTGCAGTGCTCACACCAGGAGCACCCAGCAGCACTGCTGGGCAGCCCAGAGGGGTCCTGTATCCCATGGAAACTGGCAGCTGGGAGAAATTACAGCATGGCAAGGATGCTGCTATGCAACACATCCCCAATCCTCCATGGCCATAAATGGGCACAGCTTTGGTTCTCCCTGATAGGCAGAGATACCCCTTTCTCCAGCACTGCCCCCAGCCACAGTGCTGGTGCAGCTGATAAGGGGAAGAGCACAAAGAGGTCCAGGAGTGAACAGCTTGTGCAGTTGTCCCTGCTGTGCACCACCAAACCTCTCTCTGCTGCCTTCTGTTCCAGCTCTTGAAACAACATTGCTTCTCACATGGCACAGGCTTTGGCTAAGTAAGGTGACAGGCAAGAGCAGCAAGGAGATACAACCTCTTCCTGTGTGTACTTACAACCCCTAAACCTGATTACCTATCCTTAACCTTTTCTCTGGTTTTGGCCACTCCAGGCTAGGAAGGCCATCAGCACTGGTGGGAATGTGGCACTGGGCTTGCCTACAAGGGGTCTGTGCTGACTACCTAGCCCAAAAGATGTCAGAGACTAAAGCCCATTAGATGCCTTTTCCTAAGAAAAAAGTAGTCCTAGCTTGATGCAGCTTTAATTCTCAGTGAAAACAGTATCCTCCTGACTGCAGGCTCTGTATGGAGTTATTTCTAGTCCCAGTCCACTGGAAGGGTGAGGAGATGTTTCAAGGCAGGGGAAACCTCCACCAGGGCCATGGGTTTGGGTGAGGGGTGAGTTATGACTCCACAGAACTGATAACTCACCCAGCACTGGACTCTGAGCTGAGCTGGCTCATTTCTTTGGGCTATTCAAGGACAGGGTAAGGGTTCATTGCTCCCTTGCTGCTCCCCCTGCCCTGAGTGCCACAGTTCCTCACACAGACCAACATAACCATCCTGTATCAAGCTGTTTTACACAGAAATCAGGAAAAGAGCGACAGAAACCCTGACCTTTCTCCTCAACTCTCCAGCTCTCTGAATGTGCCTCCCAGTAAACCCTGCTCATCATATTAAACTCCCCCCTGGGTCTATGACTTCTGCCCATCATGGACCATTTGTAACCCCTGGCTTTGTCAGGACACTCAGCACAACAGCCTCTAATTACAGGCCTTTGCTTGAGCTCTTGACTCACACCAACCTCTTCTACACATTAGCATCAGACCCTGAGTCCACAGGCAGAACTCTGTCCCCAGACTGTCCCCTTGGGCTGTCTTTCCTGGGGACAGTGAGAATGGTCAGTGAAAAGCTCCTCAAGCAGCATCCCCCTGGATGCAGAGGGTCTCCTGCCAGGGGATAAGGAATAAAACCTTCTTTAGCCACGTGTCCAAAAAGTAGATACCAGCTGAAATCCAGCATCCCCAGCTGATCCACGGGACTGCAGCAGCCTGTGTGCAGCCTCACACAGAGAACAGAGCTGGCTCTGCTCTCAGGTGGCCACACAGCTCTTCCTTCCAGCCCCCTCATGTCCTGCACAGACAGGCCTGTGTGCTGGGAATGGCTCTCACCCATCACCAGAGCAGAAAGGCTGCGTGTTCCCCACTGGCTGGGAGCTGCAGGGACACTCTGTCACTCCTGGACAAGCCTCTGGATGCCTCACTCCAGCACGGGGGGAGGAATGGATCCTCCAGGAGAAAAGACAAAGGGACCCAAATGCTGCCTGATTACAGACCTTCCCCAGGTAGAGAGAGAAGTGCTGAGAAGAGAGATATAGGCTGAGTCCTCCTGACTAACCAGGCTTGGGAGTACCTGCTGTCTCCCAGCCAGGTGGTCCATCTGGTGCCTGCCGCTGCTCCAAGGCAGAGATGTGATTTGCAGGTTCTGTACTGCATCTGTAGCAACCCTGCATGGTCAGGAGCAGATGGAGGCACTTTGCTGTTTCCTGCAGCTACAGAGGTAAACAGGCTGGGATGGGGAACAGAAAAACCCCATGCCTGTGCTTTAACTTCCAAGGAGGAGGGTCACACAGATCCTGCCTTTCTTAAGCTCCTCTTCCTGCCCACCTGTAGGCTGAATGGGGATGGGAAGCAGTGCTCACACCAGAACCCAACCAGTGTGGCTCAGGGCCAGGGGCAGAGTGAGGGAGAGGGGCAGAGTCGGGTGGATAGTGCTTAGAAAGGCTTCCCTCTTGCATCACACCAAATAATGTCAAAGGAGGATTATAAACCTCCTGCAGTGACTGCTTTATGGTGAGGGAATGGAGAAGAGATGGTTCATCACATTAGGTCAGTTCCTCCTTACCTGTCCCCAGCACCCCACAGAGATGCTGAAGGGGAAAGGCAGTGCTGGCCAGATTTCCCCTGCCCCTCCCTCATCTGGGACCTCCTGTCCTCCCTCCCAGGCTGGGGAACAGCAAGGCACTGAAGCTCTCTCCCCCTCTCACGGCCAGTAGCTGCTGTTTGTCTGCCTTGGGACTGCAGCAGAGCCGAGAGCTGCGGCAGCTCTGATGATGCCAGTCTGTGGGAACGGCTGCACCAGGCTCCAGACAGGAGAAACGCTGGATGGGCACCAGGTGATAAACTCCCCACGTGTCCCCGGGTGCCCTTGGAGGCTGGGACACAGAATGACAGCACAGGGCATATACAGTAACACAGTGCTGGGAAGGGCAGCCCTTGAGCCTGCAGATTTCACTTCCCATTTCTCTGTGTGACAAGAGATGGGATTGTAAACGCAGGACTTTAAACCCAGCGTGGTGGCAGAGGGGAAGGACAGGGAGGTGACTGCCTGGCTGCCACAGGGGAAGCTGTCCTTCCTCCTGTGAGTGATACTTCTGCATTTGAGCAGCTTGGGTAGGGGTTAATTTTCTGCTATGGGAATGAGGGGTTCTCCTTGAAACCCCACCTGGGAGGGTACGTGAGTGTGTGCATCAATCTAGTCTGGATTAAACCTTCCCTGGGAGAAACAATGAAAACTGTACACCCAGGAGAGTGTCTGTGGCTTAACAGCAGCCAGGAGGAAAGCAAGACGATGTATCATGAGAGGTTTCACTCCTTAGTTAAACAAATTTTCACCTGGCACACTAATATGGGTTAGGGAGCTCTGGCTGCACAGCTCCGAATTCTCTGTGCTGGGATGGCTGAGCTCTGGTAATTAACACAATGAGAGCCTCCAATGCAAAGCGGGTCCCAGCTCCAGTGGCTGGCGGCACCAGCTCACCCTTCAGCAGCAATGCCCTGATTTAATCTGACGGATTGGGAAAAGCAAGATCTCTGGGGGTTGTGAGATTGGAGCACCTTTGTCCCTCCCTCATTAGTTTCTGCTCTTTGCACTGATAAGCCTGAGAAAGGCACTGAGCAAGAGCCACCACGACCTCGAGCAATGATGTTGCAAGAGGCAAACCCTTTCTCAGCAGCCCTGAGGACCATCCATCTGAGCACTGACCAACTCATCCCTGCAGCACTCACAGGCAGCCTGACTCCTGCTCTTCCCAAAAACTTTGGCTTTGAGCAAACTACTCCAGTGAAAGGTGTCCCTGCCCATGGCAGGGGGGTTAGAATGAGATCGTCTTTACGGTCGTTCCAACTCAAACCATTTTATGATTAAAACATCTCTTTGCCCTGGTGCTGCCCCACCATTCCTGTCTGCTGGCAGTGCTGTGTAACTCCTCAGGGCACAGGAGAAGGGGAAAGAGCCTTCCTCTGGCTAGTGGTGGCCACTCACTGCTCTCCCCCTGGGGCTGTCCCCACTGTCCCCAGCCTTAGTGGCACTAGCAGAGGGCAAGAGGGGCCTGTGGAAGCAGGTCACGACAACCAGCTCTTCTGGTTCCTGTGGTGATTCAGCCCAAGTGTGAGTGGTGCCCCAAGGATCCCTGCAGTGCCTCCCTTTAGGCCTGGCTTTGTGGCTGGTCCAGATGCAGTGCCAGGCTCTGCCAGCGCCTGCATCCTGTCGGGTACCAGTTCATCCCAGCACTCATCCCACTCTGGATGTGCTGCTGGACCGGGTGATGCCCCTGTCCCTGTGGTCTCTTTGCCAATGGCTCCATGTGCACTGGGCTGGGAGCTCGTGCTTGATTAACTCTGCCGGTTCAGGGAGCAAACAGCACCAACCAGGGCCAGCCCTGGCTCTCTCTGGCCATGGGGCACACACCCTCCTGCTCGTGGGCTCGGAGGGGGCTCACTCACACACAGAACAGACACACACACGCACAGAACAGACACAGGCACACACACTCACACTCACACACACACGCACAGAACAGACACAGGCACGCGCTCACACTTACACACACACAGAGAAGAGACACAGGCACACACACACACTCACACACACGCACACAGAGCCGTCACCTCACCCACATCACGCTCAGCAGCTCACCACGCCAGGGTAAAACCTGACGGATCAGTTCCACTGCAACAAGCCTTTAACGAGAAAGTATCAGCAAAAACCTCCCTTTTGCTTCCTGAAATAGCCTGGTGCTACTGTTTATGAGTTTTCAGAGGAGACAGGCAGGGGAAAGAAACAATTAACAACCAAGAACTGAAACGAAAGGCTGAACAAGGCTCTGGCAACTTTGGTTTTGCATTTTGGAAGCTGCTAGGGGATATTAAAGCAGCTCTTTAATGGACCAGATCCTGCAGTGACACACTTTGACTATTCCCAGCACACCAGAGAGCTGTTGTACCTCCCCAAAAACGAGCCCTCCCTCCAGCTGCAGCCAAGCTTGACCTCAGCCCTCCAGGTCACTACAGCTCCGTTCAATGCTGCTTTCAAACGCCGTGATGGAAAAACCCTGTGTCAAAGCTTCAGCCACCTCTGCAGCTCCCCCCTGCAGAGCGTCTCAAAGCCCTTTGCAAAGTGTTCACAGGCCCCTCTGGGGGCCCAGGAGGCAGCCCAGGGATAGCAGACAGGAATTCATCCCCAGACAGAGGGGAGCACTCGGAAACAGAAACCCAGATGTGCAGATGAAGGACCAAGCACAGGATGATGCCTCTGCTCTCTGTGGTTGCATCTCAAGCTGTACGAGTTTCATGGCAGGGATAAAAAGATTGTTAAGACTTGTAAAGCATAAATTTAACTGCAAGTGTTCTCAGACTCAGCAGTGGAACTCTCCTGCCCTTCCCCCAGGGCTTTTCAGTAGCCCCTGTTGATACAAATATCCTGAAGCCCTAATGTAGCATGAGTTGATACCTGGTTTCAAATGGATGGGCAGATGTGCACAGAAGGCTGCAGGAACCACGAATTGAATCCGTTCTGGACGATTGAACCGATCACATTAAAGATAATTTGTAAAGCAGATTTTTATAAGAGACTCCTTACAGCTTTTACAGCAGGGAACTTTTATTTCCTTATCAGAAAAAAAAAAGCTAACATTATCTGAAGGGGGAGGCAGCATACGTGGATGGGAACAAAATGAATTTGCATTGATCAGATGGACATGAAAGGTTTTTCAGAAGGCAAGCAGTGCCTCCTGCTTTCCTGTCATCCTTCTCGGAGGCTGAGAAACCACATTTGCCAACAAATCCACACAGTACTATTCACTTACAGTAGAGGATCCCGAGTTCCCTTATCCCCTTCTTGATATGCAAAGCTTGTCTGCATTCAAAGCTTACATATGGCCTGTTTTATAAATATATATGTATGTGTACATATATATATATATATATATCTCCTCAGTTGAATTTGGCACAATACATTGTGAACTTGAGGAATTACCTGCCTCGGCAAGGCATCCAGACCTGGGGTCTAGCAAGGACTGCCAGACTGCCATGGCTTTGTGCAGCACAGAGCACAGCACTGTGCTGGTCCTCCCCTGCAGCTCAGGAGCCATCCCCAGCACACACAGGCACCCAAATGAACGAAACAAATGAAGGAATAAAGGAGCAACACGGGATCAGACACCCCTGCAGCCACGGGGCATCCACCACCGAACTGGTCCAGCCGAGAGTGGCGCCCACACAGGCTGCAGGGCACCCAGAGAGCAGGGCAGGCTTGGGGGAGGATTATCCTCCCAGAACATTGCAGAGCTGGCTGTACCCCGGGCTTGGCAAGGCACCACTAGATGCACCACTGGCTTATCCTGGCAGAGCTGTCAGCGAGACAGTGCAAGACAAACTACCACGCTACTGCAGTGGCAGGAGATGAGTTTGCCTGACTCCTGGCAGCAAAGCCTTGGGAACAGCCAAAACCAGGATAAGTGGGGGAGAAAAGTGGTTCTTGGCAGGACAAGGTGAGATGCCAGGCTGTGTCAGGGTCACTGTGTGTCTCCTTGGTGAAAGCAATTCCTAGAGGGACTGGCAGAGCATAAAGCCCTTTTGGTTCAGTCACCACAGCATTACTCCATCTCCAGTGCCTTTCCCTGGGGTTGTGGGGAGGGTTTCCTGCATGGGGCTGCCAGGTGGAAGGATGAGAAGAAGGGAAGACCAGGTGAAGAATGACATGGAAAGTTCTGAGGCGCCTTGTGAGGAGCCAGAGCTCAGCCAGGCACCTGCCTGGAAGCACAGGGAGCACCGCGAGCCCGAGGCTGTCCCTTCCGTCACCTCTTTTTGCAATGCACAGCAGATCCCTTTGTCCCGGGCATACAGAGGCAGACCCAGCCCTGGTTTCTCATCACCCTGTTAACCTTTTCCCTCTCACAGCCTCCCTGGTTTCTGGACCACCACCCACTCCCATTTCACCTCTGTCCTCATCCATTTTACCCAGACCACGCAGTCACTGTGCTCTGTTATCTCCCGTGCCCTGGGTGTTACCATCTCTGTCTTTGCCAGCAGCAGGAAACTCTGGGCCCTGGCATTTCCCCTGATGGCCCATCCTTTGGCTCAGACCTTGCCAACTGCAGCCACATCTCCGAGTCACAGCCCAGCCAGCCTGGCTGCTCTCCTCAGACGCAGCCCCAGCCCAAACACAGAAGGAGTGGAGGCAGTGCCACCCTGCCTTCACTGCAACTTCTCTCCAGATGCAGATCCCACTCCTGCTGCAGGCACAGGCTGCCTCTCACCCCCCTGCAGAACGCTGGATACCGACTCGGGGTGGCCCATGTGCCCGCTGCCAGCACTCCAGCCCCAGCCACCAGCAGCCTAGCCCCAAATAGGCAAACACCGGTTCTATTTGCATCTCTCGGTTCATTCACAAGCTGTAAACCCAGACTGTCGATCCCCTTTCCATGGCTCCGGCTCCGGAAAGCCCTCCAGGACGGCATTAACCCACTCCGCACTGGAGCAGAATAAATGAGTCCCCGCAGGGCACTTCCCAAAGTGGGTCACTCTCCTGCTTCCCAGAGCTGTGTTGGAAGCCAGGGACGGACCGAGCCCGTAGAGGAGACACTGTTCTGTGACCGCCAGGGTGGGTCCAACGAGCTGGGGAGCAGCCGATCCACATCTGTGCCCATCTCCTCCTTTCCAGGGATGGATCAGAACCAAAGGGATGGATCGGAACCAAAGGGATGGCTCACAACCAAAGCAATGAATAAGGTGCCATCAGGCAGCCCAGCGCAACAGCAGTGAAAGGAAGCTCTGAAACCTGGGAGCGGTCCAGCCTCTCCGCAGAGGAACCCGTGGGAAGTGTGTGTGTGTGTGAAGGGGATTTCGTGGATGCTGGAGAGCCGAAACCCTCCATCCCTCCTCCCGAAACATCTGCGCTCGGTGCCCGCCTCGTGGCTGCCTTTCCCGGGCAGCCTTGGCTGCCGCGCCTCGCCAGACGCTGCTCCATCCAAACAGCCACCGAACGGCCTCGGCTCGCAGGGCTGCGGAGCTCGCTGGCTGCAGCTGCTTCCGAAACACACGGGCGTGCTGTGCCGAGCCGAGCCGAGCCGAAACCGGCCCCGAAACCTGCCCCGAAACCGGCCCCGACGCTCTCCCCCCCTCCCACAGATGCTCCCACACCTGCTCCAGCCCCGGGCGCGCACCCCACAACGCCGATGCCGCCCTTGCCCGCACCTCCGCCGCGCACCCAGCACCCCTTTCCCGCACGGGCACCCCCGCGCCGGGGCTGCCCCCCGTGCCCACGGAACCCCGACGGAGCGGCTCACCTGGGAGGAGCGCGGCTGCCAGGACGCAAACTCCGATAGTCCAGCACGATGCACGGCAACTTGTCTGCAGCCGTGAAGCCATGAGAGTTCCTGGGCAGCGATGGGCGAGGGG
>JAOXXN010000290.1:2255395-2279801 GCA_026770055.1 Myrmophylax atrothorax
TTCAGCTTAATAAAAGGAAGCCAAATTGAGACAAACATGAGATGAGATCATAAATATAAGAAGCATTTCGTGCAGCAGCCCACGGCACAGGGGGCAGAAAAAGCAGAGGAGAAATAAAAGATGAAACCATCAGAAACACTTCAAAGGGCATTGCTGATGAGGTCCAGCAAAAGGGGAATTCGCTCTCTGCTCTTCAGGCTTGTCTCTCAGCTCCAACATCTGAACGATGTGCTCTCCAGCACCAGCACAGCCCTTCAGCTCAGGCACTTATTGTATCAGGAAATGGCATGTATTATTGAACAGCTCTGTGCCCTGCCTTCCTCAGGGCCCTGGCAGTGCCCATGCGTGGAGAGGAAGGCAGGGCACAGAGTCCCAGCCCAGAGCCTCCTGACGGAGGGTGTTAGGAGCTGCTGTGCAGCCATCCATGAGGGAAGAGCCACAGAGAGGATTTCTGCTGTGCTGGAAATCCTCTGACACGCTCTGCTTCGGGTTGGACTCAGGAGCGGGACACGCTGCAAATTCGCAAGTGGAAATAAGCCTTTTGCTCTCGGTAGTTGGACAAATAGGCTTCTCTTCTTGCCTAAGCTCTTTTGGGACCTGATCTCTGGATCACAGGGTGAGAAGGCGAGAGGTTTGCAGGCCTGTCTCATTTGCAGGCTGTCAGCCAACAGCACGAGGGTGTCAGTTTGATGCTGTGGAGCTGCTGCTGGGGAAGGGGAGTGATGCTCCTGCAGCCATCACAAGGGTGGAGGGGCACGTTGCCTTCAACATGGGAAAGCCACTGTCACCCCCTGGAATCCCTGAAGTTGGGCCAGATCCACTGCCCCATGTCAAGGTGTATCTCTGGAGCAGCTCTGGTGTGTTAAATTTAGCAAATCCAGCCCTGACATGGGAATTTCTGGTGTAAAACTGGAGAGAGCTGGTCCCGCTCCCTGTCTGGGGGCTGCCCCTCTCAATCTGTGCCATTTGTATCTAAGGCACATCCAGAAAAGATTATTCTCTCTATCCCTCATTTCCAGCTATGTCATTAATTCCTGGCTGTCCCAAATGAGCTGTTCCCCTGCAGACCCTCTGCCCCCATCCCCCAGGCCAGGTGGGCATCAGCCTTGGCAGCCTCCAAATGGGCCATGGCAACACATCCAAGGAATGCTGATTTATCACCCTCGAGGTTGTCAGCATAAACCTTTGGTAAACAGAGACTGCACAATAAAGGCTGAGTTTACCTTGTTGGCATTACTGGCTCTCCTGTTGGGGTGCAGGGGGGCTGTTGCCAGCCTGGGCTGGCACTGGAGGTTTGCTGTGCACGTCCCTCCACCACCCCAGGAAGGGAAGGGGTTTTGCTCTAAACAATGCTGTGTGAGCCCAGAGTAATCCCCCTCCCAGCCTGTTTTGTCAATGCCAACTGGGCCTGGCTGATGTCTATTCAGAGGGATTTTGCTGCAGTCTGAAGAGTTAGCAATGTGAGTTTGGAGGGGCTCCAAGGGAAATGTTTCTGTCAGCCTGGAATGACTGCAGAGGGGGCAGTGGAATGATGGTACTGCTCTCTCCCAGAGGACAAACCTCTCCTCGTGGGCCAGTTCCCTCCTCCTGCCTCATTGTGGGAGCAAATCATTCTCCTCCACCCAGGAGTTTCTGCTTTCTTCTGCAGATGCTGGAGGGAGGGGGTCACCTTCCCCATGCTGAGCTCCCAGGGAATCCTGAGACCTTTCCAAAAGCACTGTGTAGCTTTGCCCATCTCCCTGGGACAGCTGCTGGCCTGGCACTGAGCATGGCACTTGTCCCCATGGCAAGTCTATCCAAACTTCCAACCAGCCACAGACCCAGGCTCTGTCTACTGATTCCTACTAGCTGTTTAGTTGGGGGTTTCTGTGCGATGGAAAAAGATACCAAGAAAAAATTGGTAGATCTCTGGTGCTTTACAGCCTTCCCAGAAGAAGAAAGGATTCATGCAGGCTTTGGACTTGGGGGAACTAAGTCTAGTTGCCCTCCCTCCTGGTGTGGCTCCATGTCCAAGTGCTGTGAGCCCCTGCCCCTCTGGGCACCCACTGAGAGTTGCAAAGTGACTTCATGAGTCACCTCTTGCCAAGAGGGGAGAAAAACCGTCACGTTACATTTTTGTTTGCAGATTTCTCCAATGCAGAAATGAGCTCACAGTGGAATCTCTCTGCAGGGTGTAGTCTCTGTGGCCATGATTCTGGTGGAGGTTTGGTGATGGTGCTCTCCTGGAGTGACAGCTAAGGCAGCATCTGCATGGAGCTTCATGGGAGGAAAATTCAATGTGTCTTCTATGGACTTGTGGCAAGGAGACAGAAAACTTTCAGCAGCAGAAATAGACTCCTGAGTTCAGCCTGTATTTCTGGCACCTTTTTTTCACCCATGTAATTTTCTGTCTTCAAGGCCAGATTGGGCTCAGTTACTTTTATTTTTCCCCCTGATATAAACAATTGGGATGAGAATTCACTTTGCAGATTTCCCAATGCCTGTTTGTGATAACTATTCTGCCAGTGTACTAAGATCTGGGGCTGAGTCTCCATCATCTCGTGCCTCAGTTCACCAACAGACATGTCACAGCCAACAGGAAAATGTGGAGTCCAAAAGGCCTTAGTGGCTGGAACAGGCTCAGCCAGAGCTGGGATAAATGAGGAGCTGGTTTCCATCTGGATCATTATGGGAAACTGGATCTCTTTGGAAGTGATGTGCTGTGAGATGGATAATAGCAGGGACAAGCTGTTAAGGGCTTTTTGTCCTTCTGTGGGCACCAAAGGTCTCTCTTCTCTTTTCAGATACCCTGAGAGGAGTAGGACTATGGGCTCACTCCATTTGTCAAGTGATTCTTTTAAATGTATTTAAATACTTTTACAGCCTCTGTTAATGAAACTTTGGTGACCCTGGGGCTCCTGAGGGAATCCATCTGCATCTAAGTGATGGAAAATGAACTCGTTAATGGCTGGGCCCTGCTTAGTCAATAACGGATATCGATCCCTGGTGATGAAGGGCTGGATGGGAAGGGGCTTGGCTAAATGGGCTTCAGCCTCAGGATGAGCAGGGCTGGGTGGGCAGTGCAGAGCAGTGATTGATGAAGAGGATCAGATGGTGGCTGGGAAAATGCCTTGGGTTTGCTGCTAACTGCAGAGATTTAGAAGGGCTTGCCAAACCGAGCTACTCGTGCCTGAAGGACATGTGGAAACCTGTGTAAGAGCTGATTGCACTCTCTGCTTCTGCCTGCTGTGCTTATACACCACCTCCCTCCACGGGGGTCTTCTTTCCCTTTGGATGGCCCAGTTTCCCTCTGGGAAGGAGAGCTGTCTCTCCAAAACCGCCCATCCCTGCTCCCAGCAAACCTCATTTCCTCTTGTCACAGCAGGTTGAGCATGGGGAGGGAGATCAGAACTCCTGCGTGTGCTCCCACTCTGGATGACACAGAGGATAAAGGCTGGCATGTCCACAAAGCCAGTGGAAAGTCATGCTCTGGGGGGCTGGGAACTGCTCTGAAGCACTTTGGAATATTTCTCATGCATCCAACAGGAGTTATTTTGGGGAAGGGCTTGTCTTGGTCTTACTAGCAAGAGTTTGCTAGCCCTTCCCTTGGGCTAGGAAACTCCCATGAGCTCCTTTCCCAGTGACTTTGGAACACTTGCCCATCAGTGAGGGAAAGAGGGAAAGGGAGAAGCTCAGACCTTGCAATTTGGGAATCTGCTGCAGGGAATGTGAATGACCTGTGTGGCTCTTGCTCAAAGGGAAAGGTGTGAAGGTGGGGAGGAGGATGACAGGTTGGAAGAGGGAAATAGGGAACAAGAAGCATATTTTTCAGCATGTCTGGGTACAACCCTCCTGTACACACCATCTGTGCACTGGGAAAGCCATGTTGGGTCTTTTAAGGGCACTGATCCACCCTTTCATCTCTCATGCTGGGAAAAACAGGTACCATGGAGCTGGGAGCAGAGCCCCAGGCAGAGGACACTGGGCATGTTCTGCTGGAGTCCACGGGGTGTGCTGATTGTCATTCCAGAGGAGGAGGGCCCAGCGAGATCAGAACAGCAGGGCTGGCTCTGCTTTTGCTGCTTCAAGGGGGTCACCCTCCTCTAAAGCAGCACAACTTCCAGAGATTGCATGAAAAAAAGGCAAGTTTGGTAAAGTCAGCAAAAGCTTTGTGGCTCTGGAGCAGCTTTGGATGTCTGCAAAAGGCTTTGAGACCTGCTGTGGCCAAACCTGAGCAGTTTTATTATGGTGTGAGTGTCTTGTGGCCATCAATGATTCCCACATCTCCTGGGTCAGATCCTCAGCTGATAAAAGCTGGGAGAACTGAACTGATTTATGTCCACCAAGGATCAGCTGCAGGAAGCCCACATTATACCATCTGATGAACAGCCTGCTCTCTCTCTTCTCTCCCCACTTGCCTTTAGTCACAAAAATCTGCTTCATTAACAAACCCTCCCTAATCACTGCCCCTGAGCAGCAGAGCACTCTGCCCAGTGGGGCTCTGCGTGGAGCTTCTTCCCAAGGATTTTTCCAGCCAATATAACACGAACTTTAATGCTTTTGCTTCTCCTTAGCCAGTCATTGGAGGCTGTGGAGCAGTGACTGTGCACTGCTCGCTGTGCTGGGAGTCTCTCAGGGGTGGCTGAGGAGAGCTGGGAATCTGCTCACGTCCTGAACAACCAGGCATCTTCCTTCTCCAAAGAGGGGATGGTCTTTTAGCTAAAGGCATTTAGTCACCAAGTGGAGTCTAGGGATGGTGGAGGTGACACTTCAGCTTTTAGGCATGTCATGGAAAGCACATGGGGGTCTTTAAGGATTCATTTTTGTGCCAGATTTGTCTTCCAAAGAAAAGCTCTTCCAGGAAACACAGTTTCCTGGTCTGGAAGGGATTAGACAGTGGCTGTGCCATGAGGGAGGGAAGGATGGGCATTGAAAAGAGCAGGTTCAGCCGTGGCAGCACCATCAGGATCTGTGCTCAGCAGCGTCTGCCAACACTCCTCTCGCCGTGGGCTGCGCTTTCAGCCCTCTCTGCCATCATGAGTGATGGAGCCCCACACCCAGCGCCGCCGTGCGCCGTCAGGAGGATAATTCGAGCTGTTCTATTCCCATCCTGGCAGGGAGCCACTTGTGTGAGACGTCAGAGTGCCCCCACACAGTGAGAGTGCCCCCACACAGCCCCTGCAGCAGCAGCAGCAGCAGCACAGTGTGTTTGCCATGGGGAGCTGCGAGGTGCCAGGGGAGCAGCCCAGCCACGCTGGCCCGTGGGTGGCTTGTTTGCCATCCTTCCCACCCCCTCGCTGATGAGGAGGCCCATTTTGCTCCCCTTCCATGAGCAGAAATAACTTGCATTTGTCGTAAATCGCCGAGGCTGCAGATGGTGAGTCACCAGTTGATCAAAGGCAAGACCCTTTTCTAGGCCTGGGTGGAAGACGAGATGCTTCAATAAATCATTAGGAATCAGCAGCAGAGTTTCTCTTGGGTTTAATGAGAAAACCTCTCCACCCTCCTCCTTTGCCCCCATGCCCCCGGCTTTGTGTGGTGTACATTGCAAATCCCAGTGACATGAGTGGGCAAACCTGATTTAGGATCCCTGTCACAGCTGTTCCTGGACATTGGGCAGCACTTTTCTGCCCTACCCACCAAGTCTGGGCAGCAGCAGGGGGGAAAGCATTGTGGCTGAGGGGGATTGATGTGCTGGGAGCAGTGAATGAGAACAGACAGAGTGTTGGCATGTGCCATTCACCAGCAGGCAACGAGATAAGAATGTGGAGTCCGACGGGATCAGCATCAGCTGGGCATGAGCGTGACATGAGTTGGCGTGGTGGTGACAGGAGCTGGGACACAGGGGGGGTAAACTGCCAGCCTGTGACATAACTGCAACAGGATCCAGCAATCCACACTGGGCACCTCTTGCAGGGTGGGATGAGGTGGCACTGGGCAGGACTGCACAGGCGAGACGAGCAGGAACGTGGCAATGGGGAGAGAGGAGAGACTGAGCCCAAGCCATGCTCTGCCAGCCTCTGATTGCAGTGCCCTGCCCAGGATGGGCTGCACGGGAGCACGACATGGTGTGAGAGCTGCCAGGGAAAAGGGAAAGACCTGGAATTGTTCCTGTACACTCCTTTCATCTCCACACCTCCAGCCAACCTCTCCAGGAAGGGAGAGATCAATAGCTCTTGAGTCAGAGACTGCTGAAAGCTGAGCAGATGAAGGGTTTGCCATCTGTGAACAAGTTGTTCTGATTGAATTAGAGAACATTTAACATTTACAGATAATTAGAAACAACCACCCATTACAAAGGCAGCAGAGGGAAGGGAAGCTTTTGAAAGGCAATTGGAAGCTCCTTGACACACCAGCCAGGGCAGCCTTTCAGACACAACTTCGGAACAATTTCAAATGATCTGTGCTCCTTCCATTGCAAGATCTTGGGAGCCAAGTCTGTCTCTGGCCCTCTCTTCTGTCCTCTCCATTACTTTTCAGCTGCCTTTGGCTTTTCCTTCCAGCCAGCACATTCTGGGAGGTTTTACCTTTGGTGCCATACTGGGCTGTCAGCTGTGAGGGAATGGGAAGGAAATGGCTTTCCTGCTCCATGATTGTCACAACCCTCTTGGCCTGGAGTTGGGCTGTGCAGCCATGGGAGGCACATCTCTGAATGAATGCAGAGGCTCCTGTGCTATCCTGACCTCTGCAGGAGAGACCTGGACCTAAAACTGGTTACTATTTTTTCAAACTATATTACATAGCAAGAGAAATATTCTTGTAATAGGAAAAAACCTAAAATTTTTGGTTATAGATTAAAAAAAAGTAAAAGTGTTATCTTTTCTGCTCAAAAATACATTCTGCTCTTTTTATCCTTATGTTTCCTTAGTATGTTTTTACATCAACAGTATTTTAAAAAGCATGTTTCCCATCCTTTTCTTTTGAGCAAAAAGCAAAGCTATTGGAAACTTCAAATTCCCCCAAACACTAAAAGAGATGATTTCCTTCCCAAATTTCCTCTGAAAACTAACTGGCATTTCTCAAGCAGCTCGAGCAGTAATTGCCTTTCAGCAGTGATGGTAATTGTGTGGCATCTGCTGCAGATTCACCCAAGAGGTGAAACCACAAAGCTGCAGCTGCCCTTTGGCTGGAAGAAGCTTCACTGATGGGTTTTGGGCAGCGGCTCCATCACTTGGCCTCTGCTCCCAGTGCCATGGAGCACTCCCTGGCACTCCCTTCCCAGTGGCATTGCTGTGCCCTGCAGGAAAGAGAACCCAACCAGGGAACAGGTGAGTCTGCATGTCGGCATGGAGGGGGCTCTCCCCTTAACAGGAAACAAATGCCCAGAGCAGCTGTGGCTGCCCCATCCCTGGGGGTGTCCAAGGCCAGGCTGGACAGGGCTTGGAGCAGCCTGGGCTGGTGGAATGGAAGATGTCCCTGTCCCTGTCCGTTGGAACTGGATGACTTTTAAGGTCCCTTCCACTCCAAACCATTCCATGATTCTGTGAAACGGCAAACGAAGTTTTTCCACAGGTCCCCAAATCCCCGAAATGCTGCCTGGGATGGCGGTACCGACCCGGGCACAGCTGGCACCCCAGCCCTGTCCCCAGCAGCCGATGTGCAGGACCCTGACAGACATCTAGTGGCATTTTCTATAACTACAGGCACGTGTGGCTGAGGAGGGGGTGCCCCGGGCAGTGGGGAGGGCACGGTGCCAACACAGAAATAACCATCGGCCGCGGGCACCGGGAGCTCTGAGCCCCCATCCCCTGCCCCGCCGTCCATCCCATGGGAGGAGAAAGGCAGAGATGTGCGATCTCGCAGCGTTATTTCTTGGAGAATCAGGCTGAAGGCAAAGGAATCCCTGCAGAGGCTCACCCAGCCCCGGCCCGTCCCACTGGCACCGATCCTGCTGGTGCTGGGCAGGGAGAGGGCATGGTGGGCATCGGGGTGGGCAGCCCGTGCCATCCTAGCCAGCACGTGCCCACATCCCGGCTGGGAGCACGAGCAAAAGCCTCCAAGGGGGTGTCAGACACAGTTACAGCGACACACGATATTTATAACCAAGTGTGGGGGAAGGTGTCACATCACATCACGCTGATGCTCCAACGCCGGAGACGCGGGGACAGCGCTGCAGAGTGGGATGTGGGCAGGGCCAGCGGGAAGGAGGGGGGGGTTGCCCTGCGAATACCCATCCTTTGCTGCAGCCCTGGCAGCAGCCACACAGAGCAGGGGATTCCTGCGGGCAGGACAGGAGGGCAGGTCTCTCATGGGCACTGCCATCAGCTGGATATGTCACTTGGCTCTTGGAGCCACTGTGCCTGGCCTTGCTCTGCTTTCCAGCAGGTGATAAAATGGGGGAAATAAAACCCAGAAATCTCAAACTCTGCTTCGTTGTGTCCTTTCTGGATGGACATACCCCACTTGCTCTTGCGTCAGCGCAAGGACGTTGGTTGGGAGCAGAACCTTGCTGATCAACCTCTCCTCCCCAAGCTGACATCAAATGCTGTCATCTTTGGAATAAACAGTTCTACAGAGAGAGCTGGGCTGTGTCCCTGCACGCAGCTGGGATTGCACAACTGCTCCCTGAAGAATGAGCCTCTGAAAGTACCCAGCTCTTCCCAGTCGCTGCAATGAGAGCCAAAGCCAAGGGCCAGGTCTCAGGGCTGCAGTTGCCCTGGATCCTGTTGGAAATTCCCTTGCACTTTAAAGAGAGCAGTGGGAGCTCCTCCACACACCCAAACATATTTCTGTGCATTCAGCTCCTGCTCCTTCCCCCTGCCCTGGCAACGGCACAGTAAAACACGGATGCAGCAATCGCAGCCCTCGTTGGCCTCTCGGGGCTAATTGCCTGGGAACAGCTCCTGTCAGCTGCTGTTTCCCCCTCGCTGCAAACATCCTGCATCTCCTGAGAGAGCAGCCAGCACATGGGCAGGCAGAGCTGGGGCCTGCTGCCTCTGCCCCCTGCTCTGGGAAGGTGTCCCGTGCAGCTCTGGTGGCAGGTGAGGTCTCTCCCTGCAGTGAATGGAGAATGGTGTCCACATGTCCAGACTGCAGGTGGGCACTGCACACCTTGCAGTGGGCTGGGAGCCCTTCCAGCCCTCTCTGCTCTGCCCTGTGGTCCTCTGGGACTCAGCCATGCTGTCCCACAGTCCCTCATGGGCCACCTCAGCCTCTGCCCCCTCCACACCAGCCTTGCTTTCCCTGCTGTTTTCTCCCCCCATGGAGTTTCCTTTCTGGAGACTCAGCTGCTCAGAGCCTGCAGGGTTTGATGTTCTTTCCCAGGGTGGTTTGAGGTCAGTTAGAGCATCACAGCTCTGTCCAGAAGTGGAGACCTCATCACTACTGGCGTGTCGGTGCCAGCTTTTATTCTCCTGGGAGTGCCTCTGACTGCTCTCACTTGAGTGCCAGCGTGGGTTGGGGTGACCTTGTCCCTGTTGTCTGCCCTCATGAGGCTCCTTCCAAGTGCCTGCAGCGCTGAGGCCTCAGTCCCTGAGTGGAGATGGCAGCAGTGGCTGCACAGGGGAGGTTGGCTCTGCCACAGCTGCCTGCCAGGGAGTGTTCCCTGGGAAGGACACCAGCTCCTGCCTGCTCTGCAAGCCACGTGTCTGCCATGGGAGAAAGCAAACATTTTGCAAGGGAAATGCACACTCAAGCTCAGCCCTAGGCCAAGTCAACCCTGAACTCTGACGGGTTCTTCAGCAGGGAGATGTGTCATCAGTTAGGTCATCACTCAAACCTGGGCTCCTTCATGCAAGGCATGAAAATCCCCACGTGAGGGAAGGGCCAGGAGAAGAGAGGGCTGAGAGCACAGGCTGGCCTGTAACCCCAGGAGGGCAAAGGGCTGGAGCACCTGACAGGCATGGCCTGTGGTAGAACTTGGCTGCCCTGGGGAGGAGAAGGTGCTGGTGAGAGGCACGGAGTAGGTTGCAGACTGTGTTAGTGCATGGGGGTGTGGTGGGTGCATATTAATTGCACTGTGTGCCCCTGTGTGGTCTGTGTAACACCCTCTGATATTCCCAGAATGGCTGTGGCACACCCCCCGTGAGCAGGGCAGCAGAGGGCTGTGATGGATGCTCCACTGGGCCTGCACATCTGCACAGAGAACACTTCCCAGTGGGGGCAGAGAGGGATGCAATGGCCACAGGAGCCCCGATGTGGGACACAACCCGTGTGAGGGGGACAGGTGGGGGTGGCAGTGTCTGAGCACAGACACCCCTCAGATGTGGCCACTCTTCCTTCCCCTCGCTCCACAGTTTAAAGGAGGTCGTCCTCCTCCCGCTGCATCCAGTGACTCAGGCGGCCTGGCATTTACCCAGGATTTATTTGGACACTCCAGAGCCAGCTGCACACAGTTTTGTTTCATTTGCTTTTTGTCTGACTTCATGCCCTTCTGGTGATTGCTTATAACCCCAGCACAGAGAAGGGACGATGGTCTCTGCTTCCAGGGGAAGGAGCCTCGTGCAGCATCCACCAGATGCAGACAGACCAAAAGGGAAGCAAGCTGAGAGAGGAAAAAAAACACCTCCTGCATTCTCTGTCCTGGAAATGGCATGTTCTTTCTACAGTTCCCTTTGACTGTTTAAGGCAAGATTTATTCTCTCTCTGACAGCAGAGTTTGCAGTGTTCCTGTTAAGTTTGGGCCAGCCTGGATTAACTGTGCATCCTCAGTGTCTGATTAGCTCTATTTGCTGTGTTTTTATTGACCTATGCAAGAGGAAAAACTAGGTCAAGCCAGGCTGATGAGGCTGGAACTGGCTCTGTAATAGAAATCAGTCCAAACGAGGCCACGCAGTCGCTGAGCCATCAAATCACGCTCTGGGGTGGGTCGCCTCCAAAGTGTCCAGGGGACATAATTAGGAACTTTCCCAAGCTGTCAATCAGCCTGAGAGCGTGGTTTGGAGGTGGAGGGCGGGGAGATGGTTTTTTTAGAAGCTGTTCTTTGTTTCTGTGGTGAGAGGGGCATTTTATCAGCAAGTGACTGAAGCACAGGCTGCAAACAGAAAGGGCCCCTGCCTGGGAGGATGGAGGAGGATGGGGGCAGCTCAAAGAGCCCTGCAGGGCTCAGATGAGGTTTCCGATGGAAGCAGGAGGGGAGGGCAGAGCCTTTCACCCAGCATCCTTGCTGACATACCCCACTGATGGCTTTTGCCATGCACAGCCAAGGGCAGCAGATCCAGCTCCTGGCATGGGGACACAGTGGGGACTGCCTGCTCCTGGCATGGGGACACAGTGGGGACTGCCTGCTCCTGGCAGATCTGAGACTCCTCTAGCATTGCCCTCCTGGGCTGGTTGGATCCCAGCAGGACTCAGCCTGTGACCCAACGTGCCACCGCTGTGTTGCTCCCCCTGCTCCAGGGAGGACAAGGAGGAGGCTGTGTCTGTCACAGCCTGGTTTCAGTGGCATGAAAAAACCCTCCACCACTGGAAAAGCTTTTTGCAGGGAGACAAAGGTGTCTGGTGCTGGATGTTTCCCGGACAGGGAGCGGGAGCAGCCTCAGCTGGTGTGTGATGTGCTGGGAGTGCCATGTCACACAGCATTAACGTCACTCCTGGCAGGGCTGTGCCAGCTCAGGGGGGCACTGAGCCCCCCTGGAAGGGGACAGGGGAGCAACAGGTGAAGCAGGGGGGGCACAGCCCAAGCAGGTTGTGCTGGTGCAGCGCGGGCTCAAAGAGGGGATGTTGGGGAGACTGGAGCACTGCTGGCATGGAGGGGGGCTCTCCCTGCCCATCCCCATCCTCTGGGGCTGGCAGCGAGGCACTGCCCGCCTGGCCCCAGCTCTGCAGAGCTCTGCCCGTGTGGGAGGGCAGCTCAGGACAGTGTCACGTTGTGCTGTGAGAGCCACACATGCCATGGCCAGGCAGTGACCTGGAGAAGGTCACCTGGGTGGGGGAGCTGGTTGGGATCTGCCTTTGGAGAAGCAGAGGGAGTTCAGCCATGGCACTGGAGCAGCGTGTTTTCAGTGTGCAGGCAGAGACAGAGCTCCCATCATCTCTCAGGGTCTTTGGGGATCTCACAGACATGTCAGGCCACAAATGCCTCATTCACCCCCGAGAATATGTGCAGTCCCTTCCCACTCAGTGGGATCTGAAAGGATCCTCTGTGCTGCAACACACAGAGCAGGAGCACCTTCAGTGGGAGCACCAGGATGCTGCTGGGGGCAGGAACTCACCTGTTGGAACAGGAGCAATCCACCCTCTTCCCACAGCTCCACACCCAGCTCTGTACAGCAGGTGCCCCACGTGCAGTCAGCTCTGTTCCTCTGGGCAAAATCTGGCCAGGAAAACATGAGGAATATCAGCTTTTATGTGTGAGGCAGAGCTGATGAGACCCGGCTGCCGAAAGCCTGCTGGAGATGCAAGGTGTCCTCTGCTGAACCCATTCAGCCGAGTCAGGAGATCCATCCCACCTCCCGCAGGGTGGCTGAGGCTGGTGGGATTTGGGTGCTGCCCCTCTGGCAGGGCAGGAGCTGGCACGAGCATCCCTGCAGCCTGCAGAGCTGCCTGTCCTGCCCCAGTGTGAGTGATGGCCCAGCTTCCCAGAGGCATTTACATTCCCTTCCCGTGCTGCTCTTGCCTCCCCTGCTTTATGGCTGTGATTTACTGACGTCACAGGCGCAGCATCACGGAATGGAATTTACGGGAGGCTGAATTTATGGTTAGAGAAACGAACCCTTCCCCTCCCTGTGCTGCCTCCCCCTGCCCTGCTCTGTGCCCGTGTGTGTGCACCTCGCTCTGCTCCACAGCTCAGGGACAGAGGGGAAGAGAGGCCAGGGAAGCCCCGAGTTCGGGGGGAGATCTGCTCCCCTGGCTGCAGGCAGGGAGGAAGGATGAGGGAAAGGGGTCAACAGGAGTCTGGGCATCCAGAGCTCCTGGGCTGTGCCCACAGACCTGCAGGCTGGCACTGCAGCCACTCAGTCAGCAGGCAGAGCTCCTGTCTGCTCGTTTCATGTTAACTGTCCTCTTCATAATGATGTATTCCTGGTTCTGGGCGATTTCCAAAGCATTCCCAGCAGGTATTTCTCAGCCTCTCCATCTCCTGTCTCTCACCTCCCAATTCTGCCCTCTCTCCAGCTGAATTATTGGACAAACTGCAAGATCCGTAAGGCAAACAGAGGAGGAAGGGGAGCAGAAATGAGGCACAGTTTACAGCCCCTGAGCCAAACTGGCTGTAGGACACAGCTCCAAGCAGCCTGAAGCATGGCTGGGTTGTGGCTGGGGGTGTTGGGATAACTCCATCCTCGGGAGCTAATTTAGGACATGCTCTGCTCTGCCTGGGGAGGAAATGGCCCCTGTGCAGCAGGCACTTGTCTGTGACAGATCTCTTGTAAACAGCATAATAGCTCCATGTCAGACACACAAAGACATCTCTATCAGGTGCTGTGCCAAAGCCCCAGGGGAAGCTGCAGGACAGCCCTTGGTCAGCAGGGATTCCTCAGGCACAGCCTGGCTGGGGTTCAGAGAGCCCTGGCTGCCTCCAAGGCACGGGCAGGCCACCAGCCAGCAATGGAAAGGGAGGGCTGTGCTGTGCCCTACTGCATCACACCCCCAGAGCTGCCTCTGGGCACAGCTCTGCCCGGGTGTGCCAGGCAGAGGCATAAGGAAAAGATGCTGTGAAAAATGGAGCAGGAAGCAGAGCAGGATGGATCAAGGATTTCCTGCTCTGGGGGAATGTCAAAGGGTGTTTTCATCCAAAGTGAAAGCCCTGGTGGTTTTCATCAATCATCAATCCCCATTTTTGTCCAGGCTTAATCACAATGATTCCTGTGGCCGTTTTTATGTTTTGTTCCTACTTTTGTACATGTATCAACTCCCTTCCCAATGAAATGTCCCTTCACACCACCAGTCCCTGAAATCTCAGCTCAAAAGCTGGAGCTAAATCTGTGCTATGTTTCTTTTTCTCTGGGATTGATATGAAGTGAGGAGAATCCATCTCGCTTTTCATGAACACTTTGGGGTTTGGCTGTTTGAAGGAAGCTGAAAGCAGAACAATTTTCGTGGGCATCAGTGTTTCTCTGGTGATGTGCTGGTTTCCTTCCAGCCTAGAAAACCACATCCCTGTGCCTGCTAGAGTCTATCCACTCGCTCATCCATCTCTCCATTCCCATCTTTCCCTGCATAGCAGAGTACCCTCTGGCTACACTGAAACATCCCCAGCTGCAGAAATCCTGCTTGAGGTGGAGAAACTGCAGAAGCAGAAGGAGCCTGTACAGCAAACAGTCCATTTATTGATATTTTATTATGCTGTTTAGCAGGACCCTGGTGCCTGTAATAAAGCATTAAGGAAGTGTAGCAGCACATTCTCATTGATCCCATTCAGTGCTGTGATGTCAGTGTGAGGACCAGGGACAAAGGAGAGGAATAATTCTGTTCCCCTCCCTTGTGCTGAATTGCTGATGGGAAAATGCCCTGTAAGCCTGAAGATGAGTTAGTTGTACTGTGCCCCCAACTGCATAATCACAAACCACATGCTAAAAGGGAAAGAGAAGTGGGGGTTTTGATCTATAGAACTAGACAGTGAGAGATCTGGAGAAATCTGTGATGACTCAGGAGAGCTCAGATCTATCAAGCCTGATATTTCCTGACTGATGGTGGAAATGGTCTGGGCTGGTCCTGAAGAGCAGCCAGGGAAGGGGAGGAGCTAAAAAGTCCTCTCTGTGGCAGAATTATTTGCAATTTTACCTGCTCTGTGTGTTCCAGTTGCAGGACACAGCAGGAACAAACCCCCCAAGCTCTGGACCTGCTCCTTGGGGTGACTGCACAGCCACACAAGTGTCACCAGAGAGGGAGGGATGGGACCCCACCAGTGACACACCCCAGAGAAGGTGCCACACACAGCCCTTCAGGAGCCACCTCCCACCTTCAGGACACACCTCCTACCTTCAGGAGCCACCTCCTACCTTCAGGACACACCTCCTACCTTCAGGACTTAATTTCAAAAATACACAACAGGTGAGAAAGTAGGAAATGGTGAGAGAGCCCTCAGTGTGCCAGTGGCAGAACAGGCACAAACTGTCCTGGCACAAGCCAGGCACTCCAAATGCTGCCCACCAAGCAATGAAGACACTTTGCTTCTTCCTCCCTGGTCCTGCCCAGGTGCCCAGTGGCTCAGGAATGGCCAGGCTGGGCATCCTCCTGCCTCTTGCTGCACAAAGCCTGCCCTGCCCAAGGTGTGTGTGCCTTGGAGCCCTGCAGGGAGAGCAGCTGTACCCTCAGTGCCAGGGCTGGGGATGTTTTGCCACTCCCTGTGCTGCCAGGCCACTGGAGATGGGCTGCTGTGCTCCTGCTTCCTGCTTTTCACTCCAGACAGGTCTCAGCAGGTCCCCTGGGTGCTGTCTCAGGTGTGTGGCAGCTCCTGGGTGCCCGCTGTGCACCTGGCACGGGTGGCTCTGCAGCAGATTAACCTGCACATGTGGCATTAGCCAAGTGGCCTCTGCAGAGGGAGGAGGAGCCTGGGTGCTTGAGGAGGGTTTAGCTCTCTGAGCACCTGGGCAGCTGGTGTGCCACACTTGGCATGGCTAAATATTTACAGTCAGGTAGGAAGGGGAATCTGGCACATGGAGGGAGTGTCCTGTGCCCAGCCAGACCTCAGTGGACAATTTAGCTGCCCTCCCATGGCTGCTCACCAGCACAGGAATGACCCCTGAGCTCTGCCTCCCACCCTGCTCCTCTCCAAAACACCGACATGGTCCCCTCATCTCCTGGTGCTCCTTTCTTCCTGTGAAAATCAGGGTGACAACAAGAGCAGCCCTGGGGATGGCTGCAATCATCAGTCAAAGGATGTTCCCAAGGCTCTGAACCTCCCCTTTGGTGCTTGCTGAGCTTCCCAGCAGCCTCAATGTGCTCCCTCCTGCTTCAGCAGCTCTGCAGCCCCTCCGTGCCCTGACCCAGGGACAAATAGGACCTGAAATCTCCTGAGCAGTGTGGAAGGAGGGAGAGACTCCAGGAATACCTGGCTGGGATTTTGTGGGGATTAATTAACCACTGTTTGCACAGCTCTTTGAAGCTTCAAACCTATTCAAGTGCTGAGTGTTATTATTAAATAGTGATCCATTAGTTCTGATCATTGGCTATGGCCTCCCTGGGGGCATTTTCTACACTATCATGTATTATTTCTTTGCCATTCCAAATACATTTTTTTTTAAGGAGATGTGACAGGAAAGGAGTCCATCTGCAGTTTTGGTTTCAGTGAACTCTGTGCATGGCAGAGTTCACTCCTGGTCCTCACCACTGGGCAGAGCTCAGAGCCCCTGGCACTGACACACATATGTGGGTGCATATTTCTATCTGGAACTGGGGTTTTATTCCTGTAAACATTGAATTTATTATTTTTAAAAAATTATACATAGGCTGCTGAATTTGTATTGCACAAAAAAAGTCGTAAAGCTCCCAGTAAAGAGGCAGGAAAATGCTGTGAGGAGAACAAAGCAGGAATATATCACTGTGTTTGGGCAATCTCAGAGCCAGGCACAGCACTGTAAATAAAATACACAGTGCTCCTTTCACCACAAATGTATCCTCAATCAGGGGAAAAAATACATATAATTTGAGATCTGATACACTCTCAATCAAGAGGTGACTTATGCTCAGGAACCAAAAAGGTAAAAAATCAAGGCAGTTTCTAAATCATTCAAGTCTCCAAATGCTGTTTCTTCAACTGCTGTTTAAGGGAGAAGCTTTGGGAACAAGCAAAGATTGTCAAGTGGGACAAGGAACTCAGAGTGCCTCAAATTCTGAGACTTCACCCGAGCTTTTATTCCAGCATCACACCAGTGAAGCCAGTCAGTGTTGCTCATTGCAATATTGATAATTTCCACCAATTTTAAGTACTTCCCCACACATAAGAGTTTCTGTTTCTGGCGTGATTTAACTCTTTCTCTGCTTGATGTAGGCTGAGAATTTCCAGGAGGAGTGTAAGCCAAGAATTCCACATCTGAGGCCCTTTCAAAGGATCTGTCAGAGGGATTAAGGAAAGCAAAGCTCACTATTATCAGGCTTTAATTTGCTACACTGGATCCACACTTCTGCTGGTGAATTTGTGGGGTCTGCAAATGAAGGTGGAAGCTTTGGCGACACTGAAATCACTATAGCAGTGAGTTGTAGAGATCTTGACAGCATATGGAATAACAGAGAACTGTCTGGTGTGGGGAATTTAAGCCCAGTGCTAATATATAGACCAAGCAGGACCTGGAGCTCTGTGCCAGAACCTCCAAAAGATGCTGCAATGCAGAATTATTTTGTGCTTTAATGTATCTGATACTGTTTCAGAGCTATTTAAGTCCAGCTTAACTCCATCTTGATCCCTTAATTATATCATTTGGATCATTGCCAAATCAGTCCTCTGAAATATCTGACTCCTGAGACTGAAGAGAGCTGTTATCCAGGCTTTGATCCCTCTCCCTGATAAGGCTGATGAGATGGGCTTTAGTGTGACACGGCTTTGTTTTGGTGCTGGAGAGGCCAGAGGGGGAGTCTGTGCCCTCCAGCTGGCACTGGCTGTGGGGCTGTCCTGGGTGGGTTGGAGCCCACGTGGCTATTTTGGTGGCTGTTCCAACGTGGTGGGTGGGACTCTGAATGTGGCAGCTTCATGTGTGTGATATTGGGGGTTTACATGAATTGCAACCTGGGGTTTGCTGTGGGAGGTGCTGCACAGGCACCCAGGGGTGTCTGGGGAGCCTGAGAGGAGCAGGGAGGGGAAGGGTGTGCAGGAGGAGAGTCAGGAGGTGCAGGGAGTGTCATTCTGCTGTTGCACAGCTGAGGACTGGAGGCACAGCAGGAGCAAATGCTCTGCCCACAGCAGTGCCCAGTGTGTCCCTCCCTCCCATGTGGGGCTTTTCCTTGTCCTGCTCAGGTGAGGGATGAAACCATCCCGACCAGGCAGTGCTGGTCCTTTGGTCTGTCCTTCTCAGCACAGGTTGGTGTTCACCTGTAACACCCATGGGAGCCTTTCCCTCTCAGCACAGGTTGGTGTTCACCTGTAACACCCATGGGAGCCTTTCCCTCTCAGGTTCCTCCATGCTTTGGTGCAGAGTCATTTGTAAAGCCCAGCTGGAGAGGAGGCTGCACCTTCCCTCCTTAGTCCTGGAGCCCCCTCTCCATGTGGCTGTAACACAAATACAAAGAGTCAAAAAGCTCTTTTCTTCTTTGAGGAGCAGGTGTAAAGCTTGGCAGGATAAACGTGCCTCCATCAGGAAGGGAGAAGGGCTCCTCTGCTGCCTCCCAATCACTGCTCCTGGGAGCTTTAATCATCCTGCTCTTGTACCCAGCAAAGCCCTTCTGATCAATCAGCACTTTGAAGTTTTGTTATAGCAAAGTCAATGAAATGCAGAGCTAACTGAGGCTTTTCTTCTGCCTCGTGCTGCTCTCCATTCTTCCACTCTCACTGGTGATCTCAGCACGAGGGGCCTCGCTGGGCCAGCCCAGCCCTGAGCTGCACATTTGCCTCCCACTCCTTCACTGCTTGCACTTGCAAAAACAGAGAAGAGGAGCAGAGCTGCCCCCTGGTCATTTCCAGACTGAAATGTCAGCCAAAATGTTCCCCTGATCAAGCTCTGAAAACAAAGAGGGGCTCGAAGGGAAATGCTGTGCTGCTGGTTGGGTGTTTTGAAGATGTTAAGCCTGACTTGCTGAGGGACACAAGGTGTGTGCACCTGCTGCCTGCTCTGTGTGGCTCTGTGTGCTCCACCCATCTCTGCTGCTCTTGGCCTCCCTCCTGACTCCTCCTCAAAGAGAAATTTCTCCAAGGTGTGATGCTGCCACGTTTCACAAGATCCTGCCCGTCCAAGCCCCCTGGTTTTGTTCCAGGATCTGAGACTTGGCAAAATAAATCATCATCTCAGCCTGGTTCATCCCAAGCCAGGTCCTGGTGATGTGCAGCCACCAGCCATCTGGCCACAGTCCTCACAGAAGCACTTCCAAGGATTTGGGCCAGGATCTGATCAGAGGAAGGAACAGTCCTGGTGGGTCTGGGGCGGCTCAGTGGAAGGTGGAGAAGAAAAACCTAGTGCTTAATTTCAAGCTGTTTCATCAAATTCCACTTTCACTGCCCCTCAGCAAGTTCCTGGAAAGCAGAGCCAGCCAAGCCTGGCAGAGCTCTGGGAAAAGCACAGCTCTATCCATGGCCTAAGCCTTTGGTTTGGGCTTGTGGGTGGATTTGTTGTTGCCAGGATTCTTTTGCAGAGTTTTGCTGTGATTTGGTGACTCCTCTCAGTGCCCACAAGCTCTGCTTCCCTCCAGGTTCCTCCACTGGTGGCTTCAGCCTCTCAGGAGGAGTGGCTGAGGTCAGGCCAAGTCCATTACTCTGCCAGAGGTTATGATTTCATTGTTATGGAGGTTCAATACGAATTGATTTTAAAATAAACGGGTTTTGGACCAACTGAATAAATTCACTTTATTGTTCAGGCTTTGATGTCATTTTCCATGTGATCAGCATAAAGCATTTCCCTTGCTACCCCACCACTGAGTGTTCTTTAGACCTTGCAGCTCTTTCCCTCACTCCAAAGCTTGATCAAAAGCTGGGCTTGGACTGAAGCTCATCTGAGGCTCAGGTTTAAAGGCCAGTTTTGCAGCTGGAGCTCAGAAATTCAGCCTGTACAACTCACTGGGGGAGAGCCACTTTTTGCTGGAGCCAACATTTTCCCAGGTATTTCTGTTGGAATTGAGGGATTTCAGGTCTTCTCAATGAGTATTAACAGATGGGGAATCTCAGGCTCACAATCATCATTTGCATCACTATGCAATTCTGATACTAATTGTGGTTATTCCCTTGGGAGGGCTGAGAATCAGCTTGGCATAGGAGGATCTTTCCCACTCATCCAAGCAAAGAACAAGAGCAAGGAAACCTGACCCACTTTGCAAAACAAAATCCATTGTTAGATAAGTCCATCTCCTCTCAGCCCTAAATCCAACAGAGTTTCACTCCTGCACTTGTCTCCTGTGAAGGGAGTGGAAGTGGACAGGGATTTAGGAATTCTGTGGGATAAACAGAAACACAGGCAGCAGGATTGTCTGCTGGAGCTGCAGGTGGAAGCAATAAGAGCAGTGCTAACCCTCCCTTGGGCAAGCAGCTGATTCCATCCATTGGCATAACAAAGGTTTAAGTTCCTTCCTCAGGCTTCTCCCTGGGAAAATATTCAGTCATCTTCAGTATAAGTTTATTCAGTCAATTAAAAGTCACCCAAAGGTGCTACCTGGGCATGGCCTTGGAGGGAATGGTTATGGATGTAACCAAACCCTGGTGTGGGCATTTTGCACCCAGGTGTGTCAAATAAAGCCACGATGCCCCAATTATCACAATCACCATCACCTGGGGCACATTTACAGGGCAAGCATTTATTGAGCAGCACAGCCCTTTGTTGGGTTTTGGGCTGCTCAGCCTGGCCAGGACTTTTTGCTGGGTTTGGGTTTATGTAAGTTTATACAATTTTATTTTGGAGCTGCACCTCAGTGTGGTTCTAGATCTGAGGAGATTCTTCCACCTGCTCCACTCTGCCTCCCCCAACCTCAGAGCTGCGGAACAAGGTAGGAAAACTTGGTGCTACTTCTACTTTTTGTTGCTGTTGCTTTGATTGGTTTGTTGTTGTTTGGTTTGTTGGGATTTTTCTGTTGTTGTTGTTGTTGTTGGTTTTGCTGCTTTCAGTGCATTGAAGAAAGGACAAGGAAAATAAAGGAAAGCTCTGGGTCTGTGCAGCCCAGCCCCAAACCCCTCCCTAGTGGTTTCTCCTCAGGGGTGGATGGGTTAAGTTTGCCCAGGCTGTGCCACAGGAGGCCTTGCACTGCTCTGATGGGTATTGAGTGGAACAGCTACAAATCCATCCCGAAATGCCCATCTGTTGGTTGGCATTTCCAGTCTGTCCCTTTGCTGCTCCTTCTGTGCCTGGCAGGGCACTGAGTGTGCCCGGGGGGGCTCAGCACCCCTTCTGGGGGTGTTGGGAGCAGCCAGCCTGGCCCAGGGAAGGGCTGCTCCTGAGTGCGGTCAGTCACCGTGTGCTGCTCTCACAGTGCAAACAGCATCGTTCCTGGGGCAGGGAAAGTTCTGGGAATGCTTTGGTACCTGTTCCAAGTCACTGGCAATGGGCAGGAATGGCTGGGATTCCAATGGATGTGCAATGGGCAGGAATGGCTGGGATTCCAATGGATGTGCAATGGGCAGGAATGGCTGGGATTCCATGAATGTGCTTAAGGGTTTGAGTGGGAGCCCTGTGGGTTTACCCAGGTGTTCTGCTGGGCTGGTTCAATATGTTTTTAGCTGTAAATTAAGAATGTGTCCCTCGCAATCCTTGTTCCTGCATGGGTAGGGCCAAATGGTCCCTGGTGTGAGGCAGGAGAGCCTTTCTGGAGGTGCATTTGGGCTTCAAAGGCTGTTGTTTGGTGGGACTGTGATTTATGCCAGGCAAGATCTGTTTCTAAAACTGCTTAAAGCTTAACATTCCTCTCTGAGTCCTGGGAGATAAGGATTTACTGCAGCTGTTTGGAAAATGCAAATTTATTTTTTTTCAGGAAATATGTTTTCTCATAAAAACTCTTCTTCAGTGTGTGAAAATATTTCATGAGCATCTTTAAGGGTTTGATGGGAGAGAGAATTTCCAGAGGAGCAAAACATTTGGAGCTGTCTTTGTTAGAACACTGGGTTTGCTCGTGGTCTCAATTATTTACATTTTCCTTATGATAAGGAGTGTGATAAATGAAAGCAGGCAAGTTTCTCATGCACACCGAAAATGGCATTTTGGGGGAGAGCTGCTTTTCAGTGGGAGAATTGCATTGTATTAGTGTTCCAGCAGCTCTGCCTGTGACAAGCTTAAGCTTCAAATGAGAAAATCCTGGGTTCAATTTTTATTTGGCAGATTTCTTTTCCATTTTATCAGCTCCTGCAAAGCAGCCCGTGCCTCCCCTCCTAGTTAAAGAGCAGAATCAATACCCAGGAAGGGTCAACCAGCTTACAATTCATTACATGTATGTGTTTCTGTCTGACAATGCAGTTCTTGTTTCTCATTTTTCATGTCAACTGTTTCTCGGAAAAAAAACACCAAAAAAAGAAAGGCAGCAAAGCAGGAATAGACAAAGAGACAGAGAGATTTACCCAAGTCATTGAGTGAAATGAGAGCTGACAGGTTTCCTAATGTTACATGCCCAGAACAAAAAGGATTCCTCACTCTGCTCCTCTGGAAGTGCCTGAGAATCCTTTCTATTCACTGGGAACCTCAGCTCAGGTTTGCCCTCTAATTCCTTGGAAAATGTGCCCAAGATGCTCCTTGGCCTTGCAGGAATTATTCAGCAGATCAAAGGCAGCAGCAGTGAATTGTTGGGAACTCTTCCCATTTCTGTCACTGGCTGTGCCCAACCTCCCCCAGGCACATCAGTTCTTTTTTATTTTTTTGCCAAGATTTTTCCTTGTGTGGCAAAAATAGAGGCAGCTCTGGGAAGAGTCAGGATTCAAAACTTCTGGGAAAATTCCTGTTGGGGAGAAACTCCTCTGGTGGTAAAAGTAAGCTGAGCATTGACCCGAACTTTTAAATTAAATTCAAAGTTTTCTCAAGTTTTCTGTGTTTGCCCTTGAAGGTCTCAGTCACCTCCACATGGAAACATGTGGTGAGAAGCTGTAAATTTGGGGCAAGCTTGGTTTGTGGTTCCTGGGCCATCAGCTGGAGACAGCTGTGCTGGGGGGGAGGTTGCAGAGACTGAGATTTGTGGTGTCACTTCAGCCCTGGGGCAACGTGTTGAAGGGGAAATAGCAAAGGAAAATCAAAATATCCCAAGAGAGGTCCTGGGTTGTGTCCTGTAGTGCTCTGCTTTCATTGCCAAAGCTTCCAGGGATGCTCTGTGTATGCAAGAGATGGGTAGTCGTGGAAAAATGGGACTAATGGGACTTGGAGGTCATCTAATCCATGCCCTGATCCCTTCCACAACTGACTCTGTCCCACCAAAATCCACCTCCAGCAGGGACTCAGTGCACTGGGTGGTCTGGTCTTTATCCTCAGCATTCAAAGTTCATCCTAATAAGAAACTTAAACTTACTTTTTCTGTTTCTTCCCTTGCATATCCCCCCCTGTCCTGCTCCCATGGCCTGAGGGATAATTACTCCCCTCTCTTTTCAGAACAACCTTTTACATCAGAGAAATCTGCTCTGTCTCCAGCTCAGAAAACTCTTACCTGGGCTGAGCAAACCAATTTCCTTTGACCTTTCTTGGAGGCTTGTGTGTCCTAAGCCTCCCATCCATCTCCTGGGTGTTGAGACAGAGCCTGGGTGAGCTTTGGCTCACCACAATTCCACTAAACAATTTCCTTCCATGGGTAAAAATCCCCAGTATTTGCAACCCTAAAAGTCAGGGTGGTTCATCCACATGTCCCAGAGCCCCAAAGCCACCTGTGTGCCCTGCAGAGCAGTTGCTGTGGCTGAGGGAGGGACCAGCCCCTGTGCCCAGCCTTTTCCCACCTTGCTTTTGGCACAGGGGGATCTGCTCCCACAGCCTGGCCAGCTCGTGCCCTCTGAAGGTGGCACAGGAGGAGTTTCCCAGGGGGATCTGCTCCCACAGCCTGGCCAGCTCGTGCCCTCTGAAGGTGGCACAGGAGGAGTTTCCCAGTGGGATCTGCTCCCACAGCCTGGCCAGCTCGTGCCCTCTGAAGGTGGCACATGCAGCCCCAATGCAGCTCAGTCTTTGCCAGCCAGAGCTTGGTTGAAGCCATGGGAACCCCTCCCAGCCTTTCCCCAGTGAGATGCACCCCCTGGCCCTGCTGACAGACACAGCTTTCCACATCAACTGGGAAAATATGCACAAACAAACCACTGCTGCATCTCCTCCCTCAGCCTGGCATGGCTTTGCTGTCATGTTTCCCCCAGTACTGGATGTTTGCAAGTCTCTTCTCTTTAAGTCATGTTGGCTACAGGACCAAAACATGCCACAGCTACTATTTTCTCTCTCTCCTTGGCTTGAGTGTTTAATTTGCTCCCCACTCTGCTTGAGCAATTTTTGGAGAGTGCAGTTTATATTTGTGTATGCAAATAAGCTGAGCAAATATGCTAAGGAGCTCCAAAGATAGAGCAGGACGTTTAAGCACATCCAGCCCACGGTAAAAAAGCATCCCAGGCCGTTCTGGGCTTCATTAACCCTTTTGTTTCCAGCGGTTTGGGGGGGTGTTTGGCAGGGAGATGCTCTCCCACCTCCTGTGCTGTGCCCCCCTCTGGTGTGGCTGTGCCATGGGCGGGCACCAGGGCACACACACAGTTCTGTATTCAGGTATTAGTTGGCTTTCATGTCCTTTTACTGTAGAACAAGCAGTTCCAGGAGCTGCAGGACAACACAGACAGCTTTGCTTCAGCTTTGTGATTCATGGGGGAGTCTCTGGTGTCCAATAAAAGGTTTGTTTCTGAAGCTTTGTGCGTGGCTGGAGAGTTCATAAAACCCCCCTTCCCTGTGGCTGCTCTGATAACTTATAACAGAGCTGGTGCCTT
>JAOXXN010000290.1:2282523-2318044 GCA_026770055.1 Myrmophylax atrothorax
CAGTGACTGCAGAGCCACCCAGGGGGATGAGGGAGCTCTGGGTGCCCTGGGACGGGGCAAACAGCCCGTGCCAGGGCGGTGCCACAGTGACTCTGCAGGGAGTGAGGGAGCTCTGGGTGCCCTGGGACAGGGACAAACAGCCCGTGCCAGGGTGGTGCCACAGTGACTCTGCAGGCAGTGAGGGTGCTCTGGGTGCCCTGGGACAGGGACAAACAGCCCATGCCAGGGCGGTGCCACAGCCAGCTGAGCTGGTGCAGATAATCTGGTGGGTTGCTGGCACATGGGGGCACTTCTTGGCATCATGTGCCTCCCCCCCCCTAGAGGGGAGGTTTTGGGAAGAAGATCTTCCTGTTTTTTCCATTCACTCTTTGGGAAACCAGTGCAGCTCAGGCAGTGTGGGAGGGGTGGGAGGCTGTGAGGAGGGCAGGGGGGAGGTCTCTGCCTTTGCCAGGGCTCTGCCCTGCTGGGGAAGGGCTGTTTGAGGTGCCCAAGGCTGACTGTGACCCTGCAGAGCCCTGTCCCCACCGAGTGCCCTGCTGGTGGCTGGTGACAGGCACGCTCCTGCTGGAAGGGCTGGCACCTTCCCTGGGCACTGGGATGTGTTCCCAGAGCCAGGCACAGCAGGGATTTTTTTTTTTTTTTGCATGTGTCAACATTAGAAAGCAAAAAGCAGCCACATGGAAATACTGAAGAAGCTCTTGCCCGGCTCAGCTCTTGTGCTTTTATTTGTCAACACTTATTTTTGTTTCCTGACACAAAGTGGAAACATTTGGTCAGTGTTTTGGCTCGTGTTCCTGCCCAGCCTGTGCTGTCACTTGGAAGGATGTTCCAGGCTTTTTTAGCCATTTGTGGCAGGCACTGACACCTAATGAAGCTGTAAAATGGTTGGGGGGTGGGTGACAGAGTTCTGCTTCCAGGAGCTGCTCTGCTGCCCCCAGAAGTGCCTTTGAGAGAGGGAATGTTATCAAAACCTTCTGCAGAGCTGCTGAACTTCTCATCATTTACCTCAGCAAATGGGCTGATAGCACCCAGAGTTGGACAGAAGTAAAAATAATTTGGCTAAGCTTATGCTCAATGGTCCAAGTCTTAGTTGGAGTCTCAATAATTTTAATGCAATTCCCCTGACTATTCTGGTCAGATAAATCAGTGCTCAGAGTGGAGGCTTGGATATGTTTGCTCTGTTCTTTGTTCCCATCTCTGCTTTTGGCCTCTGGATAAAACAAGGCAGTGGATTATGAGGAACACGGGGCTGACCCAGCACAGGGTGTTAAACCTAAAATTTAGACTTTGAATTAACCTTTCCTGTCACTTACTGAACTGATAAACAGAAGTGTCTTTAGCCCACAATAGAGGATTGATTCCTTAATATTTTCAGTTTGTAGCACCAAAGATTTGCCCCCTGTGTTGTGAATTGTGCCATCTCCTCTATTTCTGCCTCTAACAGACACCTTTTGACCTTGAGCAAACATTGATTGCCCTGAACTTGAGTTTCTCCACCCCTGAAGGGCAGGCTGGATCCCTCTGCACCTGCCAGAGCGTGGAGTCCATCCGGATGGTTCCCCAAACCTCTGCCTGGTGGAGAAAATGCTCCTCCCTCCTCAGAGAAGAACATGGAGGCAGCAGCCACAGCTCCCAGAGGTGCTTTAGATGCCATGAGTTATTCCTGCACCTTCCATCTTTAGGCCCCTCCAGTTTGCTTTGCCAGACCGTGCCCCTCTGTGTGCCAGGGCTGGGAGCAGCAGGGCCAGCCTTGAGCACCTTTTCCTCTCCTCATGAGCTGGTTGTTGGCATTATTTATCATCCACTCTCTGACTGCACCACACCCTGAGCTCATCTCATTTAAGGGAGATGGTCAGAAGCTGAGCAGCTCTGCAGAAGGCTCTGGTGCCATTCCTTGCCCCAAAGGGCTGCTGGAACAAGGCAAGGAACTCGTGGCAGCAGAGCAGTGTTACCCCCCCAGAGCAGGGGCTGCACCAAACCTTTCACAGCTTCCTCAGGGCTCAGTGCCTGCCATGAGGGACTGCAGAAGCCACCAGAGCTTTGCTGTGGCACAGCTGTCAAAGCACCAGAGTTCTCTTCAAACTTTCATATATTTCCACTTGCAGAGCCCTATTTCTATTCTTTAATTACTTTTCTTTAATGGATTTGGCTGTTGCAGATTCCCATTTTCTAATTAGTCTCTCTGTATTAATATGAAGACCATTAATTCAGCCAAAATAGTGTTTATTTCTTAATAGATGGAAGGCCTGTGTGTGTTTTCCTCTAGAAATTAAATCTATCTTTCTTACAAGCAGCAAACAAATCCCAAGAGGATCTTCCTGTGCTCAGGTACCTGGCACAGAGACTTTGGCTGGACAGATTACCAGGTGACAAAGCAGACAGGGGCATAAACCAAAGTCCTGGGCAACACACCTGCCTTGCAGGCAGTAAATCTCTCAGCAAAGGCTGGAACCAGGTCTGGGCTGAGCCCAGGGTGAGAAATGGAGCCTGGAAGTGAAGCCTCTCCCAGGTCTGTGGTCAGGGAAGTGGCAGAGCTCGTGTTTGTACAGCCCCAGGTGTTTAAGGAGCTGGTTCCTCCTGGCAGCCCCTTGTAAAGCAGCAGCACAGGTGAGAGCTGGTGCTGTCAGGGGGAATTGGGAGCTCAGTGGGGTTTGACAGGTGTGTTATTTTATTTCAGCTGCCCTTGACTTATTTACAACACAAGGCTGTAAGATCCCTGACAAAATGTGAGTGGAACCCTGAGTTTGGAGCCCCTCAGAGCTGCCCTCGATGTGTTTGACATTTGAAGTGAAGGGAGGAGGAGGAAGGAAGAAAAATCTTTTGTTTTTCAGCCTGTTCTGTCAGGGAGTCCAACTCAGAGAATGAGGGTTGTGCTTTTATTTTTTCCTTGTGCCAGTGGGGATGGGCATGTGACAATCTTGATGTGCCACACCTTCCTGCCCCTCCGTGGTGGCACTGGGGTTTGTGCTCTGGACAGAAGGGGAAGGGAATCCTGCCTGTCTTGGCATCACTGATGCCAGCTGGGATGGGGGGGCAGACAGACCTGGGCTCTTTGGGGGAGCCCAGCAGGGCTGGGGATGACTCTGGGCACAGTCACTGGTGCCCTCTGCTCCCCGAGTCCCTGGGTGGCACAGCTGGCACATCCTTGGATGGGAGCCTGGATTTATGGATTCAGCCTCACCCCTGTCAGCCCAAGGACATTCATTTCCATTTTGAAGCTCTCCACTGTCAGTTCCCCATATCCCTTATTTGCTTTATATCCCTTATTTCTGGCCCTTTCTCCATCTGACAGGTTTTGTAAATCACCCTGAGAGGGTTTCTCTCCCCTGAGCACCAGAGAGGTTGGGCAGTGGCTCTGGGAGATGGGAATACCTGTGTGTTCCTGCTTTGAAGCTGTTCTTCCACGCTTGTTTTCAGGCAGTTGAGGCTGAAGGAATTGGGTTTGAGCAGTTCCTCCTGCTCCAGGGAACTTCCCTGCACCCTTGAAGAGCCACCTAATGGAGTGAGATGCAGTTGGCTGGTTACCCAAGTGCTGTTTCTTGTGTTTCCAGGGAGGAATTGCCAAGTTCTACCCATGTGTGATGTGAGATCCTGTTTCCTGAAAGCCACATCCCTTTCCATGTGCCAGGACTCCCCTAGAGCAGAGCAGGGATAAAAAGGCCCCTCAGTTCATGTTTTCACCTCCAGAGTTGGTCAAAATCCCATCCTTGCCCCAAAACTTCCTTTCTGGCATCTCTATCATTCCATTCTAGCTACAAACCAAATGCAATTATTTTTCTTCTCTGTCTGCTTCTTTAAAGCATCTGCCCCTGGAGATTTGCTCCTTCCAGGCTTTTGTTGTGGGCAGCCAATGTAGGTCCTACAATAACAGCAAAAATGAGGCTCTTCACGTTTTCTTTTCTGCTCTGGATGTGTATCCCTCTCTTTGACTCCTTCCTGAAAGATAAAGAGCAGAACTTTAGTATGCCAAGAGTGGGGGTTTTTGTACCCAGCAAGCTTCCTGCAGGGCCAGGTGTTTGGATTCACCAAGCTCTGAGCAGTGGAATTGTCTCCTGGGGTGAAGGTTTGAGGCTGTTGCAGCAAGAGAGTGAGTTGTGTCTGTGCAAAGTTTCTCCAGGAGCCCCTGGGGGTTGGTTTCCCTTTTGTTCAGGGAGCTTTGAACTTGGTTGGGAGTGATCAGAATGAGACTCTGTGTGCTGGATGTTTATTTATGCCTGTCTCTGTGGGGGGAGACGTGCCCTGGCCCATGTGGAGCTGTGTGCTTTCACTGGGGGGATTTTCTGTGTAAAGTGTGTTTGTGTGCACAGGAACCTTCCCCAGAAATGGGTGGGAGGGGCAGAATGAGGTGATTTAGTGAAATATTCCCCTGGATGTTCCTGGAGGACTGAAATGGGGCTCAGCCCTGACTGCAGCACAGTCAGTTCGTGTCAAACTGCAATGCAAAATTCAACAGGCATCAGGCTATGGAAAACTCCTGAGACATTCTGGGGAGTGCAGGGATCTTGGCCTGACCTGAGAGGTGAGGCATGAACAGACCTGGAAAAAAATGTCAAAAAAACTGTCAAAACTGAGGTGACATTTTGTGGTGTCAGTTGGCAGGGCCAGAGTGCCTGTGCCCACCCCTGGGTGCTGCTCTGCCCACCTGCATTTTGGGAGCAGGGGGGCATTTCTCAAGCTGAGCTCAGCGTTTTTGCCATGGGGTTTTGATCTTTGGTGATGCCCTTGGGACATGGAGGCATCACCTGTAGCCCTTCACAGGTGAGAAGGCACCAGTTGGCTCAGAAATCCTGCAGGATTCTGGCTGGAGCCCATGGCAGTGCCACCCACTGCCCTTGAAAGCAAGGGGAGATAAAGAGATAGCTTGTGCCAGGCCACCAGAGAGGGTGCTTTCATTAAAGTGTGTGAAAAGCCTTGCTGGTTTTCAGCAGTGATTAAATGAAAATGCATCTCCACGCCAGAGACCTGATGTCAGCCCTGTGGGCAACAACTCGGAGATGAGAGGCTGAGGAAATCAGGAATTGTCACTGCTGTTATGAGTTCCCTGTGCCCTCAGGTTTGAGGGGGTTCCTTGATGACAATTTTTTAATGTAGTGTATTGAAATCACTTTGAAGGCAAGAATTCAGGCAAAAGAGGGGATTTGCCACCTGGGAAATGGAGGGATTCCTTGTAGACAAGTGTAAAAGGTAAATGGGGGGAAACCTGGAAGGACCTGGGGGTTCTCCTGCCTTCTGATGGTGAGCACACCTCATCCCACTGACCAAGACCTCTGGGCATGGGGATTAGTCTGGAATTTTGGCCCCTGGGTTCAGGAAGGCTGCTGGGATTAGAAGCATTTCAGGGCAGCAGAACAAGAGCTTTGTGTCCTTCCAGCTGGAGGTGTTGCAGCCTCAACCCCTCTGCAGGAGAACCCAAATGCTCAACAAGTGCCTGCTGAGATTGTCTCACAGGTCTTCACTGGCACCTCAGCAAGCTGAAAATACAGGTCACTGCTCAGGGGTTCAGCTCTCCTCATCTCTGATACCTTTGGGGGATTTTTAAGCCAGCACAAGCTCCTTTTCTCCCCTCTCTCCCTCCCTGTTTTACAGCTCACCTTTAAATTCTCCTTAGAGAACAGAACAGGCACAAAGGCAGCACAGAAGGGCAAGAAACATCCTTGGTGTCAAAAATAGCTGCCTGAGAAAGTCCTCCTGCTGCTGCTTTAAGCTAAATTATGATCCTAAGTCGCTGTCCCTGGATTTTACAGCACAGCCTCCTTCCCTGAGCAGCCTCTCCCAACCCTCTCTGGCTCCAGGGCCCATCCCTTCCTCTCATGTCAGACATCACAGGCAGCAAGTGCTGCACAGTGCAGGGCTGGCAGGTCCAACATCCCTAATGAATGTGGGACCAGGGCCTTCATTAGGCTTTAAAAAGCTGCCCCAGTGCAGGGGGAGGCAGAGAGGGGGGAGAGCAGTTTGGGAGCTCCAGGTGCCCAGGTCACATCTCAGGAGAGAAGCTGAGCAGTCCCTGTGGCTTCGTTTGGTCACTGGGCACTGAGAGCAGAGCTGGTGGTTGCCTTGAAGTCCCTCCCTCTTCTTGGGCACCTCCTGAAATCTTGGGGGCAAGTTCTGCCCAGGCTTGAGCCCAGCATGGCCCCTCCCTCCTGAACCCAAAGCAGGATTTGCAGCCCCTCAGGTGCTGGCAGGGACAGTCCTTGGCTTTGGGATGCTCTGTCTCCAGCCCTGCTCCTGCCTGGCACAGAGGGGGTGGGGGGAGGCTGGCACAGAGGGGCAGAGGGGCTGGCACAGAGCATGCCTGGTCATGCCATGGGGAGGTGGCACAGGGGCAGGTCACCTGGTTTCCCCTCTTGGGTGCTTTTGGTGAGTAGATGCCATTTCCTTCGTGGAGGGAAAGGGAACTTTTGGGCTCAGGTTTGGCAAAGCCAAAGGATCCTCTCAAAGGCAGGATTAGCTGAGTGAGAGCCCTGGGGGGAGGAGGATTTGTCTGCCTGTGCCACAGGAAAAGGGGTTGTCTGGAGTGACTCAGGAATTGCTTTATGAAACCTGAAGATTGAGGGCAAAGCTGCTCTGCCAGAGCTCAGATTTGAATCAAGACTAGTTGAAAGCTTCGAGGTGGGGAAGGCAGAATTATTTGTAAATAAATAACTCCTGAAACTTTAATGTCCAGCATTGGTGGAGAGGGTTGAGCAGAACCTGTAGAAACCCTGCCAGGGAACATGCAATAAATGCACAAAAATTCTCCAGGTGCAGAAACTGGGACTTGTTTGGGCTTTATCTAAAAAGGCCAAATAGTTTGATGGGTGGATGAGCTCTTGTTCTGCTTGGAGTGAAGAAATATTGGCAATAAAAAAATCTTCAGCCTTTCTTTGAGATTGTCTTTATGGGACCACAGGATTGGCTTAATTTCCAAGACTCCATTTTTCTTGATGCATTGGAAATTGCATTTCTCATTGATTTTGTTGTTACAGGGGCATTACCTGCAGGCCCACACAGAACAGGTGAGGTCATCAGAGCCATTTGAATTGCTCACACCCAGTTCAGTCTTGTTTCCCAGTCAGCTGGAATTAGATGCAATTTCTGAAAGGACCATTTTACATCCTCCAGACCCATAAACTCTCAAATTCCTTTCCTCAAAGCATGTTCAGCTCAATTTGCCTCCACTTTTACATGCCTGATTTCTCTGTAGCCCTTGATCAATATGTTTTCCTCTGCCCCCAAAAAGAAATTGGTCTCCAATTAAGTTTTAAGCCTTGGAGAACATCCAGACAGAATTGCTTTACTTCCTGTTTTACTTGTCAGGGAGAGAAAATGAAGATTTCTTTTTAAAAGCCTCATGCAAATGTTGAGCTTTTGCTGCTGTTCAATAAAGTTGATCACTTCACTCAGGAAGTATCAATGCAATTTTCCACGTCACTAACTTAAAGATTCTATCTGGGTAAATGCACCCATTCCTTTTTCCCTCATTTGGGTTGGGAACAAACAAAAGAAACAGAAAATGTCTCTTGTCTCCCTGACAAACATTATTATATCTCACACAAATCCCTGAAAGTCTGTCCAAAACAGGCACCAGCCCTGCCTTTTTGTTGTCCCTCTTCCATCTGTGTCTCAGGGAGTGCACAAGGAGGGAATGTCTTTCCACCCCATTACACCTCCCAGTGAAATATGTGAAAATTACCTCTGATGTTCCCAGGAAGCCATCAGGACATAAACCACAGCAAATGAAATATTAACTTTGCCATCCACCCCAGTAATGGCTGGTATGTTTTGTATTAGAACACATTAAGGTGAAGTTCCTGAAGAAGAAATAAATAAATAAAACTCCCAGGCTCCCATCTAGGCAATATTGTACAGAAATGACACACTGATGGGAGATGATAAAATTGGAAAGTTGGGGAGGGGGGGAATGTAATATATTCACAGTTTAGATGACAGTGAATATAAAGACAGACTGAGCTCAAGTGGAAGTTGCAAAATATCCCTGAGAAGTCTTATTCCCTCCAGATTGCCACCAGATACACTGGGAGGTGCATATTTGTACCAGCAGAAAAGCAAAACCTTATGGATCCACGAAGTGAAAGTGTCTCTGTTGCCATTCAGCTCCCTGAGTTTGCACAAAGGCTCAGGATTTGCCTTTTTTTTTTGGCAGCCTTGCCCTTGAGCTGGGCCCTGACCTGGGTGGGTGAGCACACCCATCTCCTGGGGCCTCCCCACCTGTGGCCAGGGCAGGCTGGGCAGCTTTTCCTTCATTTCTGTGACAATCTTTGCCTTTTTTGGGGTGTTTCCCACCCCTTTACCATGTTGTGGTGGGATCTGCTCTGAGCTGGACCTGCTGACCAAAGAGCATCTGGAGGGACCAGGAATGCAGCCTGAGGGCAGGAGGGATAAAAGATCCTTTCCTTCACTCTCTGTTCACTTCTTGCACTCAACAACTCCTTTCATTACTTAGGAGGAGAGATAATTGGGAAATAACCATCCAATCCTTGTCCTGCTCTGCCTCTCCAGGAGCTAAATGTGCCCTCCCCACAATGCTGCTCCTTCCTGAGCGCTCCAATGAAAAGGATAAACGCAGGGTCATTATCACTAATTGCCTCGTTTTGTAGCCCAGCCTTGGGTTATTTGTTTGGCTACCAAGGACCTGGTTTCTCTTTGGGGTTCTTTGCTGTTACAGCAATTTCCTTGGTGGAAACTTTTCCTTCTCTGAAATACAAGGGTTGAGGGCAGATTTGCAAAGATATCGTGGTTATCAGATTTCAACAGGAGTTTTATGTTCGAGTGCCTTGAAGTAAATGGTTCTTACCGTGGGTCTGCCAATTAGTCTGGAGGCTTCAAGGACCAGGGAGGGAAAGGAAAGAGGTGATAAAAACAATACACTGATAATGTTTAGGTTTCAAAATGATGTTCATTAGTTAGTGAGGCACCAGGTGCTCTAAACCAGCTGAATGAAAAGCTGTGTGCGAATGGGAGGCAGGGATAACATCAGAGGGCTTTTTTTCCCTTGTTTTGTAGGATTGGAGCTTTGCCTTAAAGCACATCCCTGGTGAGGAATTAAACTGGGCTGGGGGTTTAATGGCAGGATCCTGAGCAGGAATTTCTCTCCCTGAATGCACCAGAGCAATATTTTTTCTGTTTTACTTGTTACAGAACAAGTTAACCCCTGGAAAGGTTGCATTTCACACCCCCCTGGGTGACAGAAGACACTATCCCACATTTTCCTTTCAGAGGGAACGTTTTCCTGCAGATTTCAACAAGACGCTTGGAATCACCTTCCATGAGTCTTGTCTCCTACTGTGGGGCTTGGGATTTGGTGCTGTGCAGAAGTGACAGATCCTGGGTGGGGTTTGACTTGTGCTGCAGAAACCCCGTGCCACAGAGCCCTCACCTCCCACTGTCCTGGCTCCTGGGGCTCAAAACTCCTCCTCGTGGAGGGGCTTGCAGGGAAGGCAGAGTGTAGTGAAGTGAGAAGAGGGGAAAGACCTGGTGAGCTCACAGCTCACCAACTGCTGCAGGTACCTACTGACTCTGAGGGTGAGGGATGAGGATTCCTTGGGAGAGAGCAGGCAGTTAATCCTGGCAAAGCTCAGCCTGATGAAGACAGCCCTGGCTGAGCCTGTGACCTCTCTGCCTCCAGAGCAGCTTTCTGCAGTCCCCAGCCAGATGCTGAGAAATTAGTCTGCTAAAAGCAGCCATGAAGATGCTGTTTAAACTAAAAGCATCATCCATAATTCCACTGGAGGCCTTTCCAGGGCATGCTTTGTTTGCAGCAGGCTGGGAAATTAATTTTTATTTGCAGGCCTGGGAGGGAGGGGAGCAATGAAAAGCAAATAGAGAGAAGTGCAGACAGAAGGTGCACGACAGATCTCTGTGGAAGGCACTGCAGGGGCCACCAGGCTGGCCAGGGACTAAAATCTCCCAGACAGAGTCCCACACTCTGGGGAATTGTATGTTTGGGAGAAAGGATGAAGAGGAAATTTATTTTACAAGCATTTTATGTTGTATTAAGGGCACATAAGCCAGAGGAGGAGATAACTAGCCCATTAATGATGATTAATCCACTCATGTTGGCAGCTGTATCCTTCTCTAGCTGCTTAAAGCAGACACTGGATGTGCACCCTCACACTCAGAATTCAACACAATTAGCATTTATCGCTGCTATTTGTTGGTCTTTGTCTTGACAAACATTAGCAACAGTTTTTCGTTGCCTCAGGAGTGTTTCTGTTGCTCTCTGCTCAGGTGGGATGTCCCAGCCCACCCAGTGCTGGGCCAGGTGCTCACATCTGGGGCGTGGTGTGGACCTTGAGGTGCTTTTAGGAGCCTTGCAGTGCACTTGGGTTTGACTTCACTCCTTTTCTTCCAAGCCTTGTAATTGTTTCTGTGGGATATATTGATTCCATTTGCTGCAGTATTGGTTCCTTAAATATTTTTTACATAATGTGGGCTGGACACATTTCTAATGGCTTTTGCAATCCTTGTCTTGCAGTGGCACCAATGAAGTAATTTGGTTTAAATTGAATTGAACTCGGTGAAACAGAGAGTGGAAATTGAGAAAGGGAACAGAGAAATGTAGGATTCTGTTGGAGGGGAAGAAAAGCCAAGGGGAGAGTACAAACCAGGGAGAGCTTCTTTTTATTCTGAAGCAGAGAAAAGGATGGAAAAAAAATCCAAGAGGAGATGAGAAAAACCAAAAGTAGGGAAATCTTAGTGGTGACTGAGGTAGTGAGACTCCAGCGTGCTGGGATTGGTGTTTAGTGCCAAAAGCAGTGGCAGTTTTCCTTTTGAATTTCACCATAACAAGGTGGAATTTCCCAGTTCACCAGTGAGGATGTGGAGCCCCAGTTGGCTGATTTTCAGCCCTTGAGAGAAGGGGAAAGAGGGGAGGTGGTGGCAGGTGAGAACCACCCCGTGTCCTGGGGAAGCAGAGCAGTGACAGCACCCTCTGTCCAGGTGTTCTCACCAGGGGTTCAGGGGTCTTTCTGGACCTGCTGAAGATGGAGCTTTACCATGTAATATTTTACTGTTATCTCCTTTCCTCAGGGCCCTGGGTGAGGTGAATGAGGCCTGTGGGATCACAACAGAGATTCCAAGCCAGAGCAAAGTGCTGGCTGTGTTCCCATTGCTTGTCCAAAGGTCCATCCCCACCCTTTCCCACAGGAGGATCCCCCTCAGTCAGCTGGGAGGGCTTCACACCACTCTGCACATCTTCCTTGCCTTCATTGCCTCTTCATTTAAAATTTTTATGTATTTTTAGGGAAATCTTATTGTAGCTTTGCTCTGATTTTCCTGTCTAATTGACAGGGATTCAATTATCCCCTGAATGGGACTGTCACACTCTCAGCAACACAAGTTGTCAGGTGTCTCTTCTGGGGGGGAAAGGAATGTCACTCTTCCATCCTCCCCTTCCCCCATTCTCTTGGGTTGGTTTCCACCCTTGGGTTTGTTTTATTGTGGATTCCATTTGAGAACAGTAAAATAAACCAAGGAAACCTCAGATAATGAGGAAGCAGCACAGGGTGAGCTGGTGGAGCTGATTTTAATGGGCTCCCTTTCGGAAGGGCTGGTGCTGCCTGTCAGATCTGCACCCTGAGCCCTCAGCCTGGGGCCATTTCCTCCTCTTTTGGGTCTTTTTTTGTGAGATCACTGGAAGATGCTGTCACTGGCAGAGAGGGAGGTCTTTGAGACCTTCCCAGGGCATCAGGAGCATCCAAACCAGCCAGAAGCTGTTTGTGTCTTGGCCACAGTTAATGTGCAGCTTGTTTGGGGATGAGATGCACTTTGAGACATATAATGGCCAGAAAACATCCTTCCCCAGCCCCTCCTGCTCTGGAGCACCTGTGCCTCCTGTTTGTGAGGGAGGGTCCTGCAGAGCAGTGTCTTTATCCCCATGGGCACCTGGAGGGAGAAGGAGGATGAGGCACAGAGAGCCCTGGAATTGCTGTTGTTCCCTCCATTTGCCTCCTGGAGGGCAATGGGCACAGCTAATGGCACCTTGGCATTTCAGAGCAGGCAGGAGTTGGAGCAGCTCCACTCTTACTGGTCCCTGGCATTTCAGGGAGCTGTTATGGGGTGGATGCTGAGGAGGTCTGGCACCCCCAGCTATGCCAAGGTCACTGCCCAAGCCAACGGGTCTGAGCCAGGTCTGCCTGAGCTGTTTGGCTGAGCAAGGCAGAGCTGGTGACCTCCTTGGGCTGGGCACCAGCTGCCCAAGGAAATCCTCTGTTCCCTGCCCTGGAGGAGCGGGAATGTGTTTCTGGCTGCTGCTTCCACACACTCAGAGAAGCTCCCCCGGGGCAGCAGCTCAGCAAGGGGATCTTTCAAATGCTGTCCAAGAGGCTGTTTTAGGAGCTGAGCCTTTAAAAAGGAAAGGGGGTGGCTTGAAGACAAGAGGCTGAGCACAGAAATCTGTGCAAGGGCCTTGTTTTCAGAGCTCTGTGTTTCCATATGCCTGGTAATTAAACAGTGAGTAAAAGTGAGGAGCTGCTGCTGCTCTGATGGCACTGAGAGGAGGCAATTGTGGCACTGCCATCTGGCTGCAGGCACAGTTAGGGAGGAGGCATCAGCAACCTGGAGCTGTGTGCCAGGCCCAGAGAGACCAGGCAGGATCAAAGGGCACCCTGGGTGATACATATCCTGGCAGAGCCAGGCTGGGGGCTTCCTATTTCTTACTGGAAGAGACAATAATCATTAGTGAGCCCGAGTGAAATGCAGCACCAGAGGAATCTCAGCTTGGGAAGGGGGTGATGCTGTGTTAGGGGGGAAGGAAACCTGTTGCCTGGCCCCAGGATGCTGTTAGTGCCTGCAATGCTTTTGGTATTCCACTGGGGTTTGGGAAAGGACTGCAGAGCCCTGGATTGATTGGGGGACTGTGATAGCAGAGAGGTGGCCAAGGTAATTGGGGAAGTGTTTAAAATGTACACCAGGTAATTGCAAGTTAATATAAACCCCCAGTTCAGGCCCAGAACCTCCTCTGCTCTAATGAGGCATAAGGTGGAAGGAGATTGACTCTGACTTGCTTTGCTACTCACAGAGAATTGCTTTGCTCTCCTGTTTTTGGAGTCTCTGTGTGGACACTTATTAGTGCACCAAGGAAATGTTGCAGCAAAGCAGCAAAGCTTTGGGGTCACACTGCAGAAACATCACACCAGCTCTGTCTGGTCATGGCATTGCAAAAAAATGCTGAATTAAATCCTCTTGTACTTCAACAGCAAAAAGAGAGAGAATCAAAATATTTTATTGTCAGGGTTTGCTTTCCATCACATTTTCTGCTGCTCTTGCAAAGTGATGTAACAACAAAAACCACCTAAGGGAAAGGAGTGTTTTCTGAAGATGAGCCTGTTTTGCTGCCTGAGAGTGGATCCAACCATCCAGTTCCTCAGACAATGTGGTTTTGCTGCTGTAATAGGCACTAAGGGAAACGTTGCTGTGCTATTTCCCCACCTATTCCAGTTCCAGAATTTATTTTCTAGTGAGAATTTCCTTGGAGGTAACATTGTTGGCTGTCCTGAAACAATTTATTTTCTAGTGAGACTCTGTGTTTCTCTGTCAGAAACCCTTTGCCTTCCCTTGTGCCATCCTGTGTCCTTGGCACATCCCATTCCCTGGGGGAAGTGCCCTCTGTTGAAGGTGTCACTGTGACTTTGGGCACTGTTGACCACAGGATATTTTCCACTGCTGTCTCTCTTCTTACTTCTCTGGTTTTGGGCAAGTCACCCACCAGCTCCACTGCCAGGCAGGAGATTCTGCTGCTTCCCTTCTTTCCTCTCTGTTTCTTGCTTCCAAAGCCAAAATGCAGAGACAACAAAGCAAAGCACAAGCTCTGCAGTCTGAGAGTGAGCCCCAAACTGTTCCTGCTCAGTCTGCTTTGCTGCAGCATCTTCCCCCTGCCCATCTGGCAGCTGATGCCACTTGGCTGGGGCTGTCTGGGCTGTGTTGGCAAAGTGCTGGAGAGCCCCCCCAGCCCTGATTCAGTGCTCTGGGCAGTGCCCACAACTCTGAGTGCTGCTGGATCCCAACTCTGCTGAAGGGCAGGTGGAGGTGCCTCTGAGTGCACAGACAGCCCAGTTTTTGACTCCACACCCTTCTGTCTGACACTCTGTTGTCTGAACCTTCCACTTTCACCCTTTTCACCCATTGCTGTGATTGCACAGTGCCTTCCTTACATCCTGCTCAATGCAAAGAATTACACTGAAAGCAACACCGAGAAGGCTTAAAATGTATACAATTTATACCCTAGGAAAATATTTACCTGGTGCTGCTTTCTGTAAATATTATTGTTCTTCTTGCTTTCCCCCATTGGTGTTGTGGCTGTGTTGGAGCTCTGCCTGTTCAGTTGGATCCCATTTGCATAGTTATTTGCTAATTGACAGATTTTAAGCTGCTCAGGAACAGGGAAATAACATATTTCTCCCTGTGCCACCACCAGCACAGTGTATTTTCTTACACATAATTCAAAATATTCTCTTTAGTTTTAAAAACAAAGGTCAGCAATTCATTTCTTTGGAGGTAACACTGATGGTTGACCTGAAGTCATTCATTTTCTAGTGAGAATTTGTATTTCTCTCAGACCCCCCCTGTGCCATCCTGTGGTTTTGGCACAGCCCAAACAGGGGCACAGAGGTTACTTAGGCAGGGGAAGGGTTGGGGTTCAATTATCCTCCAGCTCCACTCTCTACATGGAAAATAAAACTGTGGCTCCAAACCTGCTCTGGGCATTCCTTGGGAGTGTTTCCCCCCCAGAATACACCCAAACCCATCCTCAGACAGAGAATTTCTCTTCCTCCCTCTGCCAGATGTTTATGGTTGTTCAGCAATTGATTTGGAAAGCACAAAATAAACCAGCAGCACACACAGTGACTGTTCATCTACTGCCTGTAAATCTTAATCACTTCCATATTTTCATGTCCTTGTTGGGGTTTTTTCCTCTGTATTTAATTGGAATTTCCTTTTTAGCAGAAACAGTGAGCAAAAGGCACTTTGGCTCTCAGGGCATTCTTGCTTTGTGACAAGGGAAAACTTACTAAAAGGGATGTAATTATGGAAAGCCAGGAAGAATCTAAAAGAAAAACACCCCCCAAATCCCAGCATCATTCAAATGATGGCCCAGGGCACAACTTCCAAATGAGATCAAAAACAAACTCAACTTGGCCAAATGTTTTCCCTCCTCATGATTATGTAATTTTGCTGAATGATGAATAATCTCAAAAATGCTGCAACTGCACCTGCTTTTTTTCCTTTTTTTTTTTCATAAGGGTTTGAGCTCTAATGGTTTTAGGAAATGTTTTGTCCCTAATCTAGCAAGAGTAGAGTTTCTTTTTAGGTGTTTGTTGTTAGTCTGCAGGATTCTTGTCCCAGTAGATGGTCAGGATTCTGGGTTTCCTCCCAGCATCTCCAGACTGAAGCACTTTGGGTGCCTCTTGGTGAAGAGCTGGCAAATACCTGATTTTATTCTTTAATTAGACCTGGTCTTCAGCCTCCCCCCTCTCCTTGTGGTTTTCTCAGCTGTAAAAATCCAATTTGTGTTGACCAGAACAATCTTTGCCACGTTGGACTGATGGTTTTCAGCAGAAAGAGAAGCATTTTACTCAAGGTCAAAAGATAAAATTGCATGTACAGGGGTTAAAACATGGAATAGGATCCTAGAATGGTTTGGGCTGGAAGGGACCTCAAAGATGATCTCATTCCATCACGGGACACCTCCCACTGTTCCAGGGTGCTCCAAGCCCTGCCCAACCTGGCCTTGGGCACTGCCAGGGATGAGGCAGCCACAGCTGCTCTGGGCAACATGAGGATGAGGGGATTATTTCCATGAGAAACCATGAGATATTTATTCTCCATAGGCAAAAAACCCACTTTCAGATGCTTCAGTTTTGGCTGGCATATTAAAAAAAATGACTTTGCACAGAGCTCAAACTCTGGTGCTTTTTTCTTCGGTATAACAACCCATTTCAGGTTCTGTTTGGAGCCTTTAAAGCAGCTGTGAGGAGACCAGCGATCGTTGCAGTGACAGCCCTGGGGCTCAGCATGGCAGATGAGTTTCTGGCTCCTGTTGGGAAGTTCTTATTGTGCCCTTTAGTGTCACCTCCGTGGCATCACGTGCCCTGGTGCTGCCAGTCTGCTCCCCCAGGCTGTGCAGTGCTGCTGCTTCCCCTGCTGACAGGGAGGGTGGTTTGTGAGCCTGGGAATCAGCTGGAGACTCGTGAACCCCCAGTGGGCACATCCATCCCCTCCTCCTCCTGTGCTGCTCTGGTGAAGCAGCAGGTCCCAACCTCTTCTTACCCTCCCCCATTGCCAGCTATTTTTGGAGAATCTCGGAGCAAATCCTTCCCCATCACTGCACTTAAGGGGTTTAGATTTTTGCCAGGGAACTGCAGTGGCTCCTGTATAATGGTAATGATGCCATGGGGGGAGCAAAGAGGGAGTTAGAGCTGCAAACTCCTGTCTCTGGAGGCAGATCCCAGCAGCTCAGCGTTGTTGGCAGCTCTGCCACTGAGCCCCAGCCACTGGGGGGCTATTTCTGGAGCTGAGATGAGCTTACCCTGCTCAGTGAGTTGCTGAGCCATGGATTGTGACAGGCACGCAGCAAAAGGGAAATTAGCAACGGGGAAAGGGAATTAAATGCAATAAAAGAAGTGTCCAGGTGGATTATTCACCTGTCCCAGCACAGCTTTTGAGCTGGGGGAATATCCTGGTGCAGAGATGGTGCAGGAGGCAGACCCTGGCTGGGGGAGGAGGAATCTTGGGGGTGTCTGGTGTTGATGAGCAATAAATTTGGCCCAGTGACAGCACAGAGATCGGGGCTGCTCTGGGCACCAGGCTCAGATGTTCCTCCAACTCTTGCCACTTTATTTGGGAAGTCAAAATTGTCTTGGTGAAAAGAAATGAGAATGATTTTGAGGAGACACTGAGGATTGCTGCCCCCACCAATGGTGTCTGGCTGAATGCTGCTTCCCCCTAAAATCAGGAAAGCAGAGAGGAAGGTGAGTGCCTGTGGCCATTCAGAAAGCTCAGAGAGGGGCTGGAGGGGCTGCAGGATGGAGCCTTGGCACATCCCTGGGCTGGGTAATACCCAGGTCTGTGGGGGGCTGCAGGATGGAGCCTTGGCACATCCCTGGGCTGGGTAATACCCAGCAAACCTCTCAGGTTGTTTGTGTTCCTTTGAGCTCTCCCCCAAAGCTGTGCCTGTTTTAAAACATTGCTCTGCTGCAGTTCCCTCCCTCCCAGTTACACCCAAACAGGACCTGCTCCAGCTTCTTCCTGTTCTTCTTTCTCTGGATGGCATAGCCCAAATTCCTGAGCCCCTTGGTCTGTCCCACTCCTGCCACTGGCTCAGACACTGCTCTTGGCTTTGTCTTTAGTGGCAGAGTCCTCTTTGGAGATGGACCCACAGATTCCCCAGGGCCTTGAACAGCCCCTGACCTTTTGAGGTGTGCATTGGAAGGGACAAGCCCTGGACAGCCTGGCCACTGGAATAATTCAAGCCCCAGTTTTCCCCAGTGATGACTGTTGTGAAGGGAATTGTTCTTCCCTCCTACATAAGTGTGTGCTCTCAAACCACCCACTTGTAGCCTGTGATTCTGTACCTATCTTAGCTGTGCTTTGGTTGAGATTTATAGCACAATATGAGTTTATTTTGGATGGCATCTTTCACACAAACACTGCTGCTTGAATGCTTTTCAGAGGCAAATAAAAGCCAGGCAGTGCAGAGTACAAATTAGGGAGAGCAGTGGCTGGGTGGTGTTGGCCTGTGGGTACATTTGAGGCTGGGAAATGAAGGAGAGAGGGAATCTGAAGCACAGGAAAAACAATACTTTTAGTTTTAAGCATGAGGTTTTCAAAATGGGCAGCTGTGGAGGCCTGATGGGATGTGAGAAGGACTGGGGGGTGAAGGTGTGATGGAAGGCAGAGTTCCTGGGAGAGAACTGCACTAGAACACCAGAGTCTGGAGAAGGCACCCTGGGAGCAGCTGCACGTGTGGTGGTGGAGCACAGGAGAGCTGCAGCCCTGCCAGGGTGGGCTCTGTTCTCAGGGACAGCTCTGGCTTGGGATTTCCTCTGAAAAATGTGGATGTCCCTCCTGTCTCAGAGCAGGACTGGTGGGATAATTGTCCTGTGCCTTGTTCCTCTGGCAGCTGAAAAGTGGTGGAGGAGTTGTCACTGCTGGGACACTGAGCTGTCACTGCTGGGGACACTGGGCTGGGGACACCGGGCTCTCCCTCCTGGGCAAGGGCAGCTCAGCCTTGCTGAGGTCTCACCAGACTCCACCATCCCTGGGAAAGCATCTGGTGAAGCCCCACCACGTGCCCTGCAAACCCAGAGCTTTGCAGAGCAGGTGCTTGGCTTTCCAGGGCTGTTCTAGCTCTGTCCTGGCTGGGGCCCAGGTGTGCTGGTGCCAAGGCTCTGATCTCTTGCAAACATGCTGTGTCTGTAGCAGAAATGTGGGGCAATGTGTGAAAGGCCAGGCTGGATTCACAGCAGAGCCAGTAGCATTGCCCCGGGGATGAATCTGGCCCCCTGAGGATGCTCTGGGAGCCTGAGCCAGGCTCAGCCAGGCAGGGGACAAATGGAAAATAATGAGGTAGCAGCTGAGAGTGTCTGCAGCAAGCAGGGAGGAATGAAGATGGATGACTGTAGCTAAGAGACAATTTGAAAAAGGATAAATACAGGCAACAAGTTATTCACCACAGCAATTTGTAAAGAGTGCTAAAAACCTTCAGACAGGATTGTTTCACATCTCCCCTCTCTCTGTCTGCAGCCTGACAGGGCTCATGTAAATGGTGCTGATTGATGAGTGCAAGCCAGTCCCCCTAATGTGGTCCTCTGGTGTTGATGAGCTTTGCTTTGATCACTCCTGGTGCTGCTGGGCTGGGAGAAGACTCTCTCTGCTTAGCCCCATCCCTGGAAGGGGCCAAGGCCAGGTTGGACAGGGCTTGGAGCAACCTGGGATGGTGGAAGGTGTCCCTGCCCGCGGCAGGGGGTGGAATGAGATGGTCTTTAAGGTCCTTTGCAACTCAGGTCATCCTATGATTTTTCACCTTGGTAGTATTGCTCCTTCCCCTATACCATATATATATATATAATATTGTGGCTATAACCTGGCCTGACCTTCCTGCATTGCCCCCTGGGGCTGACAGGATCCCTGGGAGCACTGGGATGGCTGTAGGGGCTGGGGAGAAAATAAAAAAGCTGTGCATAAAGATATCATTAAATTCAGCATTTATTTTCTTTGCCAGGGAAGGGAGAGGGAATTGCTGCAAGCAGCAAGAAAAGGCAGGAGCTTTGCAAGAGAAAGATACAGAGAAATAGAATAAGGTGTTTTATTGGAGGTGTTTGAGGCAGGATGGGCCAGGGAGAAGAGAAAATCCCATACCAGGGTTGACAGAGAAAAACAGATAATGGGGATGGTGAAGAGAGAGGAGAAACAATCAAAGCACACTCAGCCTCAGCCCTGTTTCTTTTCTAGAGTTCTTAGAGGTGTTCCAAATGTGGGAACTCTTTATATCACACAGGCAGCTTCATGGGGATGTGGATGTTGGAATAAAAGTTGCTGTGAGTCTGCCTGTGCCTCCTCTCCCCCCTCCACCAGCACTTCCTGAGTTCTGGGATGTGTATGGACCCAAAATGGAACATCCATTCACTGCACTTGGTGTCTGTTCTCTGCAAAGTCAGAGCTGGTGTGTTTTATTTGGCCAGACTGACCCCTGAGCAGTGCCTGGCTGGGAACAGGACCCTCCCAGAGTGGCTCTGCTGGGCAATATCCCCTGTTTGAGCAGAGAGAGCTCTGGAGAAGGGCCTGGCAACTGTCTGTGTTGAAAGGCCCGAGGCATATTGGGCAAACAGAGGTGACAACCTTTCCCTCTGTCTTTGGAGTGCAGCCATTTCCATCAGCAGCCCTGAATTCCCTCCAGCAGAGGAGAGGAGGTTCTTTGGCTGGGAACAATCAAACACACTCTGCCACCCTCAGTGACACTGCACAGTTGTTTGCCAAGTGCTTCAGTGACCTTGTGCCCTGGAACCATCACAGGATGGTTCTTGTGCTGCTGGAGGAGCAGCCCCAGCTTGCTGCTGTCCCAGGGGGTGCACCTGCAGCTTTCCTTCTGCTGCTGCTCCCAGCAGGATGAGGTGACCTGGGACACCAGGTCCTGTCAGTCAGGGCAGTGTGCCCTTTGCCAGGCACAGCTGGCCCTGCCCTCTCTGCTGCAGCACCTGACACTTGGAGAGCAGCCAGGTGTCCAACTGCATCTCAAACCTCCAGCAGATGCCTCCTCTTCCCCCTGACAAGGCAATCCAGGCAGCTCTGGAACAGACTTTGGGTTTGGAGGCCCTGCCATGCTTTAGATCTCATCATGGGGGCAGCTTCAGCCTAACTGGAACCTCCATGGGAGTGTCTTCCACTTGAAAAACCAGCAGCACTGCAGAGTTTTCAGAGTGCAAAGTGGTCAGATGTGTCTGCATTAAATAATTTCTTCAGAAACCTGCAAATTTTATGTCCATCTTGTAACTTGAGGTGGTTTGGGCCAGCCATGGTTCTAGAAAGGACAGTCTTCTCAGCTAAACTGGTCTACTTGTGTGTGTTCAGGTCCTCACTTGGGCTGAACTTCTCTGGTTCTTCAGTTAATGCTGATTTTTAGACCCAGTTCTACCCCTTGCTCAGACAACAAACCTTCAAACATCCTCTTCAAGTATTATCAGGGCTTGGATTATAATTCATGAGATGTTTTACTGCATCAGACACTGTCCCAGCTGTATTTTCTGCCTGTGCAAGGAAGAGCCACGAGGTTTGGGGGGCCAGGGGAGTTATTCCTGGGAGATCTCTGGGATGTGGCCCAGCATGCAGAAACTGCAGTTTGAAGGTCACTTTATTTCTACCAAACAACTTAAAGAGGCTTTTATACAGCATTTTGATTTCAGAATGGAAGGGTTTTAGTTGCCCTGCTGGGATCACTCATGAATATTAAATTAAATAAAGACTGAGTGAACATCAGCCCTCAAGTTCCCTCTGGTTCCTCTGACTTTGGATGCTTCTGATGTTGTTCCCCTGGGGAGGAAGCCTTTTGGAAAGCAGGGGCTGTCCTGATTCTGTGAGCCTTGGGAAGGCAACTGGGAGGGGAAGAGTCCATGCTGGCTCTGGGGTGGAATTCCCAGCATGGACAAGGAGAGGGTGGATGAGGAGCTGGGAGGAACAGCCCTCTCAGAAGCAGCTGAGATCTTGTCCTTGATGATGCCTCCCCAAGAAGTTTAGATTGCAGATCCTCAGGTCTTTTGGGATGAGAACTTCAAGTTTGGCCCACTTTCTCCAAACCACCTTTTGACTTTGCCTATTTGGTTGTTGCTCTTTGGAAACTACATTTTCCTTTGGTTTAGCTCCACTGTTCGATCCTCTTCATACCACTCCTATCAACTGCATGATCTTATTAATAAACTTTTAGACCTCAAGCCATGAAAATTAGGTTTGTTCTTCTAAGGACTCTTCAGCCTTCACTGCTGCCCTTTCCTGGCAGGTGCCTTGCAAAGCTCCTTTCATAGATCTGATACTCACATAATTCAACTATTAATCTCCTTTGTGTTCTTCTCTTTTTTCCCTTCCAACTTCGTGTCCTAACCCAGGAAAAATGCTAAGATACAACTGTGCACCTTTTTGAGCCTGAAGCCAAAAAACCTGTCCATGGGTAGCCTTGGATTTTCCCAGAGAGGGATTTTATGATGACTTTTATGGATGTTCCCTCCTTTTTGTGTGAGTTTTGGCTTTTATCAGAGATCTTCTCCAGCCTGGCAGAGGAGAGGGGTAAGAGCAGAGGGAAGAGCAGGCACAGGGGGAGAAGGTCTCTGTCTGGAAGAGAACATTGTGGAAATCAGTCATCTTGGAGCATTGTGGCCTGTGTTGCAGCAGGTGAATTGACCTTGTGTGTAAATGGTTATTGTGGGAATTCCAAGGGGGGTATTGATGCAAATGCATTAATGGCATAATTAGAATGTAGTGGCTGCCTGGCTGGTTTTTTTCCCAGAGTGGCACAGATTTGCAGCAGAGTGGCAGGCACAGAGCTGAGGAGTGGGAGGAAGCTGTAGCTTCTCCTTGCCTTAGTCTTTACCACTACTATTAATTTTCATTACAGAGGAAATGAAATTCAGCCCAGGAGACCTGCTTTGATTCCCAAGGAGGAAAGTGCCTTGCTTTTATGGCAGGAAAATGCACTTTAAAATGCTTTCAGGTTGCCTTGCAGACTGGTTTACAGTTGAAGCCATAGCCTGGCAGTTGGCAGGGAGCTGCTGCTTCCCCTGGGCAACCTTTTGTCTGCCTTTGGTTCCTTCCTCTGGTGTTCCTCTCCATGCCTCAGGGCATCAGGCAGCTTCTAATTAATCAGGGTCAGGAAGAAAATTTCCCCAGGGAAAGGTTATTTTCTCTCCACCTGCTCAAGGCTTTCTGAGCCTTCCAGCAGAGCTGCTGGGGCTGCTTTGGGCAAGGAGAGTGGATGAGACTAAATGGGGCTCGTGTGTAAAGCAGCCTGAAAATGTCAGGCCTTGAATGCTGCCCAATCTCTCATGGACGTTTGTGGCTTTCCCTGCTCCTTCTGAACTAACTACAAGTGCATTAGAGTCAGCTCTGATCATCTTTGAAATATTGGCTTTTGGGGGAATGACTGTGGAGGAGTCTCTGAAGGGGGAGCAGAGTGTGATCCTGGGGAGGTGAGGGCTGGCAGCTGAGCTTAGTGCTGAGCTCAGCCTAACTGCAGGCTCTGCAGGGACTCTGCAATCCCTGCACTCCAGGTGCAGGCAGGATGGTGGGGCAAAGCCCAGGGGTGGGGCTGGGCTCAGTCTGCCCGTGGGGGATGGTCACCAGCAGAGCCTGAGGGTTGTGGCAGCGAGAGCAGCTTCATTTATACCCCAGGGAGGGGATCAGCCCATCTGCTGATTGTCCCCACTTTGCAGGAACCCCGAGTTCAATTCCCCCATCTCTCAGAGAGGTAGAGCACCATTTCACTCCTTTCTGGGCACAGGGCTCGAGACCCTCACAGGCTGAAGCTTGTTCTCCCCCTGATGGCAACAGATACCAACATATTTCAGAAGATGGGCACTTTCTGTGCTCAGACATCTCAGTGAGGTGGGCAAACAGTGACAAAAAAGGGTCATTCTGCTTGCTTGGCCAATGAAGCGACTTCCACAGAGGGAACTTGAGAGAGCACCAGCACAGACCTCTGGTGTCCCCATGCACTGGGTCAGCCCCACAGTCCTTTCTGCCAGCACAGGAGGTTGTGGCTCCTCAGCACCTGAGGGCAGGTGACTTCCCTCGGCCTGTCCTCTCTCTTCTCCAGGGAAAGTCAAGGTTTCCCCTCCCAAATTCCAAACCAGGGAGCTCAGATTTGCTCTCTTGTCCTACTCACTCCTTCAGCACCAAGGACAGGGCATTCCAAGGGCTCTTTCAGCTTCTTGGAGTTAATCCCAAAACAGATTTATCCTTCAAAGACTGACCAAGGAGCAGCTTAGTTGGAGTTGGAGTCTGGTAGGGGCTTGCAAAGGGATTTTACTGGGAGCTGCTGGTTTCCTGCTCAGACAGCAAGTGCCCAGAGTTGTGTTAGTGAAGAGAGGTCAGTTCTGAGTGCAGCATTTTGGGGGCACTTGGCCTCCATCTGCACCTCTGGTCTCCCTCCTTTCCCTCATGGATTCCAGCAGGTCCAGGTGCAGCTGCTGGTGTTGTCTTTGGGGGTCAAGCATTGCTTTTTCTGTCTGTCCTCTCCTCCTCCTTGGCACACAGTCTCGGATGCAGCACAGCTCCTGCTGGAATGGTTTTCCATTGCCTTGGACAGGCTCGGGTTGTTTGGTGATGCAGCAGGACTGAGGCTGCAGCAGTTCAGGAGGCAAAGGAGGTGGGTTCAGACTCTGGCAATAGCTGAGTGATTCCAGCAGAGAACAGACTGGACAGAGGTTGGAGGGGACAGGGGAGCCCAAGGCAAGTTGGATGAACAAGAGCTGAGCTTATTTGCTGTTATAAAACATGAAGCACTTGTTAAATCCAGCAAGGCAGTGCAAGCCAACAACCCAAAATGAGCAGATGTCTTTTATCCCTGAGTGAAGCAAACTTTGTTACCTCTTGCTGGAGTCCTTTGCCAGTTCATGGAATTCTAAAATGGGCTGATTGGAAGGAAAATTAAAGCTCATCTCATTCCACCCCCTGCTGTGGGCAGGGACACCTTCCCCTAGGGCAGGTTGTCCTACCTGGCCTTGGACACTCCCAGGGCTGTGGTGTCCACAGCCAGTCCTTGTCCAGGCTGTGGATCCTGCCCTGAATCCTGGCAAGGGAAAGGCCACTGAGGGTTTTCTTGTAGGATCTTCCCTGGCCCAGGTTTGACTGACAGCTCCAGTGAGCTGAAATCTCATCTCCCCGATATCAAACTTAACCTTTATGGGTTTCACTTTAAACAGCTCTGGAATTGCACTGCCTGTCCTTTAATCTGAGCAGGTTTTTAAGGTAACATTTTTTTTTGTTTAGTGCTTCAGTCCACTCAGAGTTACTGGTGCTGGGAGGGAGGGGGGAGAGGAGCCATTTCCAGCTCTGCAGGGCAAGTGGGTGAGCAGCACTCGGGGACAGCAGCAGGGCCCTTGGCAGCACATCCTGGTGGAGATCTGCATTATTTGGGCTAGAGATTACTGGGACATTCCTTGAGAATTTCCTTGGGAAAAGAATTGTCCATTCCTTCCCTGCTTGGCTCCGGTGACCTGTACTTTTCCCTGCTAGTGAGGGGAGTCTAAAATAACCCCTTTGCTGTTCCAGGCATAGGAATTGCCTCAGGGAAGTAAAGCAGGACTGAGCCAGGGCAGTACAGAATAACAGGGAATAGTTGTGCCTTCTGGCCTTCCAGTTGAGGTGCAAATATTGACATGTCTGCCCTCAGAGTTGTCTCTGGTGCCCCAGGGCATGAACCTGCCCCATAATAACCACGTCCATCAGCTGCCTCACCCACACAGGTGTGGGCAAAGAACTGGGCAAATCCTGCCCCAGCTTTCCAGTCTCAGGAAAACCACCAAGCCATGAGCATCAGTCCCCTCTGAGCATCACTGGAATGTCCCCACTTTCTGTGCTGGAGCCTGTTATCTTTAATTAACACTCTTACATTCCCTTTCTCTGGTTTCCAGACTTGTTAATATTTCTTGGATCTCATTAATGTTTTTATTTTTTCCTCAGCAAATTCACATTTGCTTTCCAAGTTCGGATTTTTAACAAATAATGAGTCTAATTTATTCTTGTAAAGAAGGGCTGACCTTCTAAGCTTTATATTGCAATTTAAAGTAAAAAAAAAAAAGTGGGGGAAGGGATGCTGTAAAGCAACTCCAGAAGTAGCTGTAAGAACTGAAGCATGAGGAGCTCGTCTGCCTCATCAGTTCTTGGATTTTTGCATAAATTGGCTGATTCTGGTCCCTCTGGGGTGGGAGGGAACAAACTGTGTCCCTGCAGCAGCAGCCCCACTGTGAGTCAGCAGCATCTGCCTCATCCTCACCTGGCCAAACTCCCCCCTCTGCCTGCTGAGGACAAGGGAGAAGCTGACAGGATTTACCACAGAAATAAGTGATGCATTATTAGGGACTTAAAACTTTAAATACCTCCTCTATAAATGGCTGCAAGGTGAGCTCTGGGGAGGGCACAGGGAGGGAGTTGGCCGGTTCCTTCACTTGTGTCCTGTCCTCAGCCAACCCCTGGGATTTGGAGGGGAGGGGAGGGGGCTCTGGGGGTCTCTCTGTCTGCTGCAGACACAGGATCATGGAGAACATGGAGTTGAAGGACATGGAAGGGATTTTGCTGGAGATGACAGTGCAAGGAATGAGCTCTCTGGGTTCAGTGTAGGGCTGAGTGTCCTTGTTGTGTGCTCTGGATCAGGAGGAAGGATCAGGAGGGAGCTCCTGGGCACTGAAGGGGGCACAGACCCACTGGTGTGGCTGAAAAGCAGCTGATGCCAAAAGGGGGGTGCAAGAGTGCCAGTCCCACCTCCAGTGACTTGGTGGGCTCAGGCATTGGGGCACACACAGCTCCTGGTGGGCAAAACTCATCCCAGACTGTGCTGGGATCTCTGCTGAGGGGCTTTGCCCCCTGAAGGGGGAATGCTGCCATCCTGCCCCTCCCTGGAGCCATCGGGGGGTGATTATGGCTCCTGTTTGTTCCCTCCTTCAGCCCCAGATTTAGGGCTCTCCAGAGCTGGAATTTATTGGCAGCTTCAGTTCTGCATCTGAGCAGATGCATCAGGACAACACCAAGTCATCACCACATGACTGGGAGCACAACTGGGCTCAGCTCTTCTGCAGCTTCAACCTTTGAAAGGCAAACAAACAAAGGGAGCAGTGCAAAGCAGCTGCAGTTTGGGCTGCTGAGAGAGGAGAGTCAGAGAAAAGTTCATTGGAGGAGATTTTCACAATCCATAAAGGCTGAGGAATTCTGTTGTTTAGTCCAGGGCTGCTGAGGAGAGGTTTGAGCTCCAAACCAGGGATCTGTCGTGGCTGAAATGGAGACAGGTCACAAAGAACCACCCAGGGGATGGGGCCATACAGAATGCAGAGAGCTCAGAGAGGGGATGAGTCTGCAAAGCTCCCTGGGCCTGCATTTAATGGTGAGCTCTGCCCCAGCATTGCCTCTGCTGGCTTTATTTCTGCTCTGAACCCCTGCCCAGCTCAGGGGGGATCAGGGCAGAGGCAGCCTGGGCTCCCTGTGCTTGACCCCCCCCCACCAGGAGGAGTTCAGGGGGGATCTGGTTTTCCTGCTGTTTTCCTCAGCAGAACTTCCCCCAAACCCCCAGTTCAGCTGCTGGGAGAGGGGCCAGGGAGCAGCAGTGTGAGGGTGTGTCCCCCTCAGTGCCCTGGCACTAACGCAGGTGGCACATGCCAAGGTGTGTCTGAGGAGCTGCAGAATCTCTGGGGGGCTCTCAGTGGTTTTGGGGTGTCCTTGGCTTTACACTTGAGTTTGCTGACAGAGCTTTGAGCTGCCCCACTGTGCTCTTGGTGCAATACAGCAAAGTTAACTGACCTGGGGAAGGTGCTGCTCCTGCCAGCAGAGGATGCTGCATTCACCTGGCAGGGAATGTGCTGTCCCTGGGAGCTGGGGACTGGCAGTGCCTCCCCCTGGGCAAGGCACTGATCAAACAGTGGCAAAACTGAGCCCTCCCCTGCTGGTGTCTCAGCCTTTGCCAGCCCTTAGGGTGGCAGTGCCCTTGAGCTGTGCCCCTGGAACACCCAAACCTGCAGGCACAGTCCTGCTGGGGGATGGCAGCTCACCCTGGGCACAGGTGCCCTTGGGGCAGCTCACAGGGAGCCTGAGCTGGGCAGGACACCAGGACAGGAGTGCCAGCAAGGAGCAGTGCCCAGGGGAACAGGGAGCCATGGTGGGTCTGGCAGGAATGGCTCTGCAAAGAGCATAAAGAGGAAAAGAATGTAATGCCTTCCACCCTCACATTATCCTCCTGGGCTGGTGCCACCCCGGAGCAGATTCCTGCAGAGGAATCCTGGCAGGGAAAGGCTGGTGAAGGGGCATCACCAAGCTGATACACCTCCCTGAACTCATTCCATTACGTGGCAGAAACTGGGTGAGTTCAGGAGTAGCAAGCAGGAAAATCCAAGTTAATCTGCCTGGGCAGATAAAGGGCTGTGTGACTGAGCTGCCAGGAGACAGGCTGAGGGCTGGGCTGCAATCAGTGCCCATGGCAGCCCAGGGGCATGGAGATGGCATTCATTATGGGCAGGCTAAGGCAGATATTCCCCACCATGGCCTGCAGTGTGTGAGGGAGAATTAAGGAGTTTAACTTTGCAAGAGCTGACAACAGAAAGGAGGATTTGCAGTAGATAAAGTCAACTTGCATAACTCTGTGAAGGCTTAGGGAAAAGGGGAGAAAACATTTTCTTCTTTGAACAGGCAGCTTTCTGCACAATTCCTGTTCTGCTCTGTCCTCTGCAATGGGAGGAACCACATTTCCCAGGGTTGGGAAGAAGCTCAGCTGCCTTTGGTTTCCACCCTGCCTTTTGGTGCAGTATCTCTCCAGAATTTCAGTCCTTGCTGTGCCTGTCTCATAGGTTCGTGTTACTGTGCTCAGCTCTGGCTCTGAGAATGAGGATCATGGAATCAAACTGGTTTGGGTTGGGAGAGACCCTAAAGCTCTTCTTGTTCCACCCCCTCCCATGGACAGGGACACCTCCCACCAGCCCAGGCTGCTCCAAGCCCTGTCCAGCCTGGCCTGGGACACTCCCAGGGCTGGGGGCAAGGACTGAGGAGTCTGTTCTTTGCTGAGCCAGGAGTGTTTCTGGTGTGCTCTGGTTTACACCCTGAGGAAAGGGCCCAGGGAAGGCACCTCTCCCAGTGCAGGGACAATCCTTTGCATTAGAGGTCTTTCCATGTTTGCAAATATTTCTGCTTCTGCAGGTGAATCTGCTGAGCAGCGTTGGAGGCCCCTTTGGCATCTGTGTTTAGTGTCCTAATAGTCTCCCATTAGGGGGGGAAAAAGCCATTTATCTCTGCAAAGGTGGGAGAGCACAGGTGACAAAGAAGGAGGTGGAGCAGAGGAGAGGTAATGAATGTGGCAGTGGAGCTGGGCAGGTAATAGAGTGCACTTTAAAAGACAGGAGGGAAAAAAGGAGACATTAATCTGCTGTCTGGGCTCAGAGGCTTGAACAGGCTTATTGGCTGAAAGCAGAGCCCTTCCTCTTGTCTCATCCCTGGAGGCCTTTGTGTTCCTGTCCCAGAGGGGTGGGGGAGAGATCATCTCTCCTCCTTCTCCAATAAAAATCCCCCCAATGCCCAGACCCCCATCCTGCAGCACACCCAGCCCAGAGCCAGGAAGATGGATGGGCACTTTAGGCAGAGGCTTTAGCTAAGGGCTGTGTCACAATGATGAATATTCCCAAGACTTTTTTAACTGACTTGGAAAAAATTGGTGGAGAAACTTCCCCAGGCATGGCCACGGGTCAAGGAGAGGAGAAGACAGTGCAGGAACACTTGGACAAAGATTAACTTCACTGTGGGGAGGGAGGGAGGGAGCCAAAGAGAGGGGGGTTCTCTATAGAGCTACTTTTAGTCTCCTCCTACCAAAAGAATATTTGCTGCTCTGGAGGGAGTGCTTGCATCTGATTTTAAAGAAGGGGAAGTGCTGCTGAGCCATTGAGTCAAACAGGTTTGTTCTCCCCCCCACATCAGCTGCATAACAAGGATTACCTGGGAGCAGCTGAATCTAAAATCCTCTACCTGTCCATAGTAAAACTTGGCATCCACCATCATTTTGCAGCTTGTTGCATGAATGCCACCCTTCATCCTGGACCCCTCAGCTCTGTGAGGGTGCCAGGGGTGGCTGCAGGGTGGCACATCTCTGTGCCATGGCTGGTGTGCCCATGCACAGCAGGATGCTGCACTCAGGGATGGCCTTGATCCTTCCCCTGGCTCTGCAGGGACCCACCAAAGCTCAGCTCCAAAGGACTTTTCCTGCCCTCACTGACTTGGCAAGAAAATTGAGGCAGATTCTCAAGGCCTGTCCTGTTTGGGACTGTTGGGGAGGCTCAAGTGGGGCAGGACTGGAGTGTTAAAGGGATGAGGGGACAGATCCCAGCCAGGCAGGGACAGACTTTTAATAAGCTCTTGTGCAGGGGAGTCAGACACTCAATTCAGCAGCACCCAGGATGTTTTTTCCTCTGCCACTTTATTCATCCAATTTCTTCTTCACTCTTGTGTGGCAAGTGTTCCCTTCCCCAGCCCAGGGAGGGTGGAGCAGCCCCTGCTAAGCCCCTGATTAAATATTTCATGCTCCTGAGTGAGCAGAGTGGAGCAGGGCATATGTGTCTTTGGGCAGAACACAGAAATCCTCCTATTTTCCTCTGGAGGAGGAGGAATGAATGGATGAGTGGACAGGAGAAGCCTGTAAGAGACTTATTGCTCCTGTGGGACAGATTATACTCCTCCTCTTAGGGCAATATCCTCTGTGAGCACTGCCAGCAACAACTCCCTTTGCTCTTGTTGAGCCTCAGGCTTCAGGAAATTCTCCTTTGGCCTTTTCATTTCACAGTGGCTGAGGATGATATTTCCAAAGCAGCCTATGGAAATCAGGTGGCTCCATCCCACGGGGAGCTGGACCTTGGCTCAGAGAGAACACTTTAATGAGCTTTCCCTGCCTCTCCCTGGGTGGAATCACAACTGTTGAAGCTCTGGCCTGAGTTTGGTGCTCTTCTACCCCACCTTTATGCCCTCAGCCCTGTGGGGCCTGGGGACCTGCTGTGCCAGGCCATGGCGGGGGCAGGACCCTGGTACCAGTGTGGAAAGACAGTGCTGTGCTGTTTGCAGGACCCAGGAAACCTGGAGGGGAAACCTTGCCTGGCTCTTGCTGTGCCTCATTCCCCCTCCCTGGGCAGGAAGGATCAATTCCTTCTCCAGGGATCCCTGGTGGGTGTGTTGAGGTTTCTCCTGCAGGGATCCCTGGTGGGTGTGTTGAGGTTTCTGGATGAGGAGCATCACCCCATGCTCAGCCACTGTGAGTGTGTTGACTTTAGCAGCACATGTTTGTTCTGGGAGTGTTAAGCCTCTAACACAAGGTCTGGGAGCAGGAGTTTGTGCCCCTGTGATAGAAATGCCAAACAGAATTAATAATGAACAAGCCTGGCCCTGCTGGTGCTGAGAAGGAGGAGGAAGCAGCTGTTGTTTGTTTGGTTTAAGGGCTCTGAGGAACAGGAGGCCATAAACAGTTAAATTCTGGCACTGCTGGAGATGCTGTGGCTGCTGAGCACTCACTCCAGGCTGGGGCTTCTCCAGCACCTCTGCATATCCCCCCTGCACAAGCTGATACTTTCCTGTCCAGTGATTTCCCTGCTTTGATCAGAGGAGGAATACAAATGACACCTCGATGATTACTCACATTTTCAACTGCTGTCCAACAGCAAGAGCTGTCACCTTCCATAACTCCACTCTGGGCTCCCCTTGTCTGGCTTTGTGTCTCCTCTGATGCTCCAGCCCCCACTGTGAGTTCTCACAGCTTTGGCTCCTTGGGAGATGTGGGTGAGGGGTTTTTCTGGTAGCTGGTCAAGTAATTTCTGATCAGTGCATGAAGTCATACAATAAAAATAAGAACTGCTTGAGGAGTCAGGAGAAAGCTCAGGATCAATGCGATGTGAAGTCTCTTTTCCCTCAGGGGTGCTGAGTGCTGCCATATGATGGTTATCAGGGAAGAAATGAGATGAGGAGGTCAGCTCAGCCTTGCTATGAGAAGGGTTCTTTCCAATTCATGCCATGATTTAATTAGACCCCTGCAACTGCAACCAGACAGTCCTTAGTGGCTGAATATTTGACAAATAAATACTATGAAGGCCAGTTTAGAGTTGGCTGAAATGATTCATAAATTAGTCTAAGTCTGGCAAAGTGCTTCAGCTGGGGGAGAGCCAGGGAGGGAATTTGGGGGGTGGATTCAGGCTTTGAACTCATGCAGCAGTTTCAATACCCACAGGGGTGGGATGGGGTTGGCTCTGTGCTCCTTTAGGCCATGGTAAAACTTAGGGTGCAGTAGAAGACAGTCTTGAAACTGTGACTGTATTGTAGATCACCATCCAGAAGTGAGAACTGCTTAAATAAGTAAGATTAATTAATATTCAAAGTTGCTGTTGTGATTGCAGTCACTCAGACCAGAGTTAGGTGGTGGGTCAAGGAAAAGTTTCAGCCTCATGATGTGTCTTCTCCAGGCAGCTTCGTGCTCTCCACATGGCAGCTCACTGCTAATGAAACACCTAAAGGAGTGGGAGCCCCTCTGTGCCTTCCCCTGCCTCTGGAAATGCTGGAGAAGGTGGTTCAGGCTTCCAAAAAATAGAGTATTAGCCACCTGCTGCAGTGTGCCTTCCAAATGCCCCATGGAAATGGCCTTCTCTGCCTTCAAACCGAGTTCTCCTCTGCCCTGACTCCACAACAGACTGTCCTCAACAGGCTCTTTCTGCTCTGAAGGGCTCTGCTGCACTTCCATCACCTCTCCGCTTTCCTCTGCTGCTGCTCTGAATGTGACCACCCAATTTCTCACTCCTGTGAGTAGCTGAGGCTTCTGGAGCCCAATTGAAGAGCCTTCATTTTGCAGGGCAGTGATGCATTGCCCTGTGCAGCTGCCCCTTCCAGCCCTGCCCTCCCTCGGCTGCCCCTTCCAGCCCTGCCCTCCCTCGGCTGCCCCTTCCAGCCCTGCCCAAGCTCACACCTCTGTGCACACACACCTTGACAGATGGGGATGCTCTGAGCAACTGCCTCAATTTTTACTCCTTTTCTCTAATCTGTGGCTGGAGTGGCAAATACTTTAAAGCTGCTCCTGCTCTATAGATCACCCCAAAGTGTTAAAGTCCAGTGCAGTTAATAACTCCTGGAAATGCCATCCATCAGCAGAGGAAACACATGTAACAGCAAACTCCTTAGTGCCCAATGTACCTGTTTGTGTCAGAGACAGATGGGGCTGCAGTGCTTTCTGGGGTGGGTTTTTTCCATTTTTTCATTCCCCCTAAACCCCTTTTCAGGGTTTTTCTGATCAAGGCAGATTCCAGGCTTGTTGTTGGCCTTTCTTTCCCTACTCTGCATTTGCCTTCTCTACTCTAAGCCGTTGGATTTGTGCAGAGGCTGGTTCTGTCCCCAGATATGAACAATTTGGTATTTGTAGAACATTCCAGGTCCTCCTGCTCAGGAGTGTTATTATTGCCTCACTCCTGCTTTCCAATCCCTCCTGTCCTCCCACCACTTCCCAGCTGAGGGTGCCTGCGTTTCTTCCCCTGGGCTCAGGCACTGAGTGCCACCACACACCAGTTCTCTGGTTTGTGGCACTTGGGAGGGGATGTTGCCACCTCTCCCTCCCTCCCTGGGCAAGGTTTTCCCAAGGCATCACCTCTGTGAGAAACCTCCTCCTCCTCCTCCTGCAGCCTGGGCTGTGATAATGGCACAGTGGGATGGGAATTTGTGTTCCAGCAGCACTCTCAGGCTCTGCCAGGGGGCAGGTGCCACTATGCCAGGCACTGCCCTCAGCCCCCATGAGGAGACACTGCAGTGTGGGAGAAGTGCAAAGGCAGAACAGGGAAAAGAATCTTACTCAGGACAAAATGAGCAGCAGAAATGGCCTAGTCCTTGTTTTCCTGCCAGGGTGTAGTACCAGAGTTTCATTCCTCACCATGTCCTGGCTGTGCTGGACTCTGTGCACACAGAGCACAGCTTTGGCCTGGAGGGTGCAAACCCCCTGGTCTTGAGTGATCCAAATGTCCCAGAGTCAGAAAAATGGTGGTTTCTTGGGAGAAAATCAGGACAGTGACTGAATGAACCACGTGATAATGAAGTTTATTTTGAAGTCAGACTAAAGCCCCTTAACCTTCCTAGGTAGCTGCACTGGAGGCCCAATCCCAAGAGCCATCCATCTGCTAATAATGACATTGAAGAGGTTTGTTTGGGTATTTTTCCTCTGAGAAGAGACTCTTTTGCACACACAGACCTTCTCTCTCTCCCTCCCTCCTTCCCCTCCTGTCCCAGCACGGTGCCCATGTCCTCCCTGTGCCCTCCCACGTGCTACTGGAGGTTTCCCTCCTCTCCCAAAGCTCTGTCTGGAGCTGTGTCAGGCCAGATGGGCTGTGAGCAAGGCACCAACAGCTTGGCTCGTGCTGTGCTCCAGTAATCAAGTGTGGAGCAGATTGTGGTGGGCAGTGATACCTCAGCCAGGTGAGCTGAGCACAACGAACCTGTTGCACCTCCAGCACTCAATAGCTGCCACACAAACCTTCTCCTTCTGAGGGCCACAGAGGTGCAGCACAGCTGCAGGTTCTGGGCTGAGAACACTTCAGTTGCTGAAGGGCAGATCAAGGAGGTGGTAACATGGATCTCAGCTCTCACCTGCTGGACAGGATCCTGCCCCAGGGTCAGAGCCCCCTGATGCTCCTGCCCTTCCTTTCCCCACATTATTGCTTTGCTCCCAGCTGGAGCACCCCCTTGGCTTGTTCTGGGATGGGTTAACAGCATATGAATGTTCTGCCTCCTAGCAGGGTGTTTAGAATATTCCTCTGAATTATTAGGAGCAGATTTTAACAGCTGCATCCCTCCTCTCCTTGGCTGCTGTGATGTTCAGGGCAGGCATTGTTCCTTCACCTCAGCCAGCTGTGTGGGAAAGGCCTCCAGTCTCTTCAAGTCCTTGCTATTGAAAGTCAGCAGTGCCCTGGTGATGCAGGGCTGGGGCTGAGCATCTTTGTGTGCAGGATAAATAACCAGAGCTGAGCCACTTAATTAAGAACTGTCTGTGCCTCGCAGTGAGAGCTCCGTGCTGGCTGTGACTGTGTGCAGGGGATCAAAAAATCGATGGCAACCACCAGAGGAGTCCCTCTGGATGTACTGAAGTGCCTGCAGTGTCCATGCCCCACACCGTGGCTCAGGATTCTCCAGGAGGTCAGGCAGGAATATCACCTTTCTCTTCCATGCCCCTCCTATGCCCATCCTTTGCTCTGCCCACGCCAAGGTCTGTTCCTGCACTATCAGCTCAGGAGGCTCTTCTGGCATCATCTACACAGAGGGTAAAATATCTGAGTTGGTTTTCTTTGTTTTAAAATACAGGACAAAAGACAGAAGAGCACTGAAGGAGGACTGTGATAGGAACAGTAGCTTCTCCTGCAGCATTTGCTCACATCAGTGCAAAGAACCAGTTTCAGTCAGAGAAAATAAGCAGGGACTGAGTCATTAAATCCAAACCAGCTTCCTGGGATCCCCAAACTTTTCCCCCAGCTGATCTTCTGTCAGAAGAGCTGCAGCATTTTCAGCTCTTTGGTCTGCTCTGGGAACTGAGCTCTTGCCCTGGTGCTGAAGCATCCTGGATCAAGCTTCCTATGACACTCTGGATCCAGATCCAAAGCCTTTTCCCCTTTTTTTGTCTCTGCTCTCTCTGGGACTTGGCTGGGCTTGTCCCTTGATCCTCTGCTGTGTTGAGGAATGAGGCTGTTGATCACATTTGGGAGCAACTTTTCTCCATCCAGTTGGCTCTGGAGAATCCAAGCCTAAAGCAGAGCCCAGGCAGTGATTAATGCCTTATCTCCCTTTGCTGGTGGCTGACAGTGCTGCAGACCCATCTCTGCTTCCCTTCCTGGCAAGATGTTCTCCTTTGAGAGTTTAAAGAAATGAACAATAACCCCGAGAAAGGTAGGAAATGTGTAAAACTCACTTCTCTTCCCTTTCCCCTCCTTGGCTGACCTCTCTCCCTAAAGCCTCCTGCCCCAAGGTCCAGGATAGTGTAAATCTCCACGAAATCTGCCCTCCCCCTCCCTTTGGCCAGGTCACAGGTGAACCCCACTGTTGGTTGAGTGTTGAGCTCAGCTTTCAGCAAACAGACACACATTTGATTGCTCCTTTGTCTTTCCAGAGGCAGCAGCAGGGAAGTGGCTGAGCGAGTAATGCACTTGTCTGTGTCGTTATTAAGTAACCATAAATAAAGCAGATAATAAAAGCAGTCTTTTTTACTCTCTCTTTTCAAATAGTGACAGGAGCTTCCTGGAAAATTACCTTTTTACCTTTTTCCTTTCTTTTAGAGTACAAGTTAAAAGGGTTT